>OY282598.1:27873869-28384202 GCA_958298965.1 Chrysolina haemoptera
CGCCTATATCAGGATATAGGAGATATCTTGTGGATGTCCATGAAGATATCTTCTGGATATCTCGTTTATATCCCATGGATATCAATAGGATATCTTATATTCACATTTGGCATATCCATTAGATATACGGTGAGTCCAAGGAAAGTTTATACACCACGGGATATCTGATACGGTTTTTCAAGGACGCGTTTGCGAGTGCTAAACATTGCAACCTATCGAATATTATATCCCATATTGCTGGTATGGTATGGCTCTTGTACACCTGACGAGTAAGTAATTTTTTCAATTTTTCAAAATTCATATTATCAAAATTTCTTAAATTCATTTCAATGTCACTTACTTACAGGTACGCACTGATGATGACTTGATAGTCGAAAGCGCTTTGCTATGATTTTATAAATAAATTTCTGCACGAAATACAAACTTTTTTCATCCAATGATATTTAATGACTAATAATAATAATACACCCTCTTAAACACTCATGTGGAATGTACCCAAAAGTATAGACTGTGCGGGTAGAGGACGGCTATTATTATTATTTTTCGTAGCGCTTAGGGGCGACTTACTAATTTTTGATGGCGCATTCACTTTTCTTCTGTAGGAAAACCCGGAAAGCCTACAGCACCTCCTCGGTTAGTTGGTGTGCACTCCAAGCTAGCACTAGACGGAATTGGCACAATATACCTGCTTTCCAACAAGGCATCCGGCCGCATATCGATTTGATATTGGGTACCCCATGAAAAAACTGTCGTACACTGGGCTCGATAGTCTGAATTTTGGAACGGCCTGCGCCTAAGACCGCTAAACTACCGGTTATTTTCTAAACCGATCAAACAGTGCTTTGTCAAACTAGATGTAAATTGTACCACCACAAAGCTGGTGGGGTTTCTAGTTGAACATAGAAGAAGAAGAAGGAGAAGGAGGAGAGGAGGAGGAGGAGGAGGAGGAGGAGGAGGAGAGAAGGAGATGAGGATGAGGATGAGGATGAGGATGAGGATGAGGATGAGGAGGAGGAGGAGGAGGAGGAGGAGGAGGAGGAGGAGGAGGAGGGGGAGGAGGAGGAGGAGGAGGAGGAGGAGGAGGAGGAGGAGGAGGAGAGGAGGAGAGGAGGAGAGGAGGAGAGGAGGAGAGGAGGAGAGGAGGAGAGGAGGAGAGGAGGAGAGGAAGAGAGGAGGAGAGGAGGAGAGGAGGAGAGGAGGAGAGGAGGAGAGGAAGAGAGGAGGAGAGGAGGAGAGGAGGAGAGGAGGAGAGGAGGAGAGGAGGAGAGGAGGAGAGGAGGAGAGGAGGAGAGGAGGAGAGGAGGAGAGGAGGAGAGGAGGAGAGGAGGAGAGGAGGAGAGGAGGAGAGGAGGAGAGGAGGAGAGGAGGAGAGGAGGAGAGGAGGAGAGGAGGAGAGGAGGAGAGGAGGAGAGGAGGAGAGGAGGAGAGGAGGAGAGGAGGAGAGGAGGAGAGGAGGAGAGGAGGAGAGGAGGAGAGGAGGAGAGGAGGAGAGGAGGAGAGGAGGAGAGGAGGAGAGGAGGAGAGGAGGAGAGGAGGAGAGGAGGAGAGGAGGAGAGGAGGAGAGGAGGAGAGGAGGAGAGGAGGAGAGGAGGAGAGGAGGAGAGGAGGAGAGGAGGAGAGGAGGAGAGGAGGAGAGGAGGAGAGGAGGAGAGGAGGAGAGGAGGAGAGGAGGAGAGGAGGAGAGGAGGAGAGGAGGAGAGGAGGAGAGGAGGAGAGGAGGAGAGGAGGAGAGGAGGAGAGGAGGAGAGGAGGAGAGGAGGAGAGGAGGAGAGGAGGAGAGGAGGAGAGGAGGAGAGGAGGAGAGGAGGAGAGGAGGAGAGGAGGAGAGGAGGAGAGGAGGAGAGGAGGAGAGGAGGAGAGGAGGAGAGGAGGAGAGGAGGAGAGGAGAGAGGAGAGAGGAGGAGGAGGAGAGGAGGAGAGGAGGAGAGGAGGAGAGGAGGAGAGGAGGAGAGGAGGAGAGGAGGAGAGGAGGAGAGGAGGAGAGGAGGAGAGGAGGAGAGGAGGAGAGGAGGAGAGGAGGAGAGGAGGAGAGGAGGAGAGGAGGAGAGGAGGAGAGGAGGAGAGGAGGAGAGGAGGAGAGGAGGAGAGGAGGAGAGGAGGAGAGGAGGAGAGGAGGAGAGGAGGAGAGGAGGAGAGGAGGAGAGGAGGAGAGGAGGAGAGGAGGAGAGGAGGAGAGGAGGAGAGGAGGAGAGGAGGAGAGGAGGAGAGGAGGAGAGGAGGAGAGGAGGAGAGGAGGAGAGGAGGAGAGGAGAGAGGGGCATTATGTTTAAACTTTTGAAATTTTTTTAACAATGGTCTTTGACACCAGCACCAGCTATGATCTTGATAGCACGTTTTTATAATCAGAAAATGTTGATATACTGACAAGATGTTGATAAGATGTTTTAGGTCATAATGGTGAATGAATAAATAGCTGACAATATTTCTGGATTTTCATGGCTCAAATAACCGCTTCGGTAATTCGTTTTCCATTGAAGCCAATTGGGAGTGGTTATGGAAACATTTTTCAAGAAAAGTCCTTTCAGATCCAAATAAACGAAACGTTTCAATTTCCATTACGGTTAAATGAGTCGGAACGATACCGAACGTTTTTTAATTGAAAAGCAATATTCAATCTGTTTCTGATCACCGCCATTCTTTGATCGACTCGAATTCATTACTTACATTTGCGAGAAAAGAGGGCGCATTAGGCGATTAAATGCGAATTTGTGGACTGTTTTTAATCAATTAGCAATTCAGATAAGTAATTTGAACAACAAAGCGGCGCAGAGGGCATGCTGCTTTCACCAGTGCCAGATAACAAAAACTGCAATTACTCGGAACTGAAGGAATATATAAGTAATCGGGAGTAGATAATTCAGTTAGTTTCTAGGAAATCTATAATGAGAAATTGATAAACAAAAATCGAAAAAGATTGGAGGCTTTTCAAGAGTATATCGGAGGTGAATTACAATAAAAATTATGTATGTCTTCATTCATCATTTGACAACATCCATAGGTTGCAACATAAAGTTTTAATGGAGAGTAAGAATAATTGATGCATGATGCAGAGTGGAGTACAGCAACAAAGCTGATTTCAACCCAACCGTTAAAATACATAACTGTAATATATCTAAAACATAACATGAATATAGGAATACTTAAAACATTTTTCATTAAAAAAAATTATAATTTTTTTTTGTTATTTCAAAAAATATAAGATTCATCAAAAACGATTTCGATAAGTTGAGAGATAATTCAATTCTCCATGAGAATGATTTTCAGTAATACCTCATGAAATACGCTCGTTATCTCAGAAAACGTGATTTAACGCCGACGTCACATTTCATTCTCACCCTAACCCGCCACTGCAAGTTCAGGCAGAGACATTAAAAATTGAAAACTTAACAATAACTCCAAAAGTTTTTACACTTCGGTCAAGTGAATAAATCTCAGTTTTCAATCTGTTCCGAAGTCCGCAATATTGCCAAAATTGCAGTTAACTTCTAGTACAGAAGCGACAGACAAATGTAAGCCACAAGCGAAGAATGAATCGTAGCACTTTGAAACTCGTCACATAGTTTACCAAAAAATCAGAGGTGGAACCCAAAAAACTTTTCATTTGAAAAAAATGTTTTTTTGCAGTTTCGGAGAGTATAAGATTTATCAAAAAACAATTTGACCAAGGTGAAAGAAAATTCATTCTCCACAAGAAATATACCTAGTAATTTCCCACAAAATTCGTTCGTTTTCCCAGAAAACCTGTTTGAATTTTCAGGCTTGCGATAACCCGCCACTGCCATTTCCGGCAGGGTTGAAAATTTGTCGTTTGCTAAAAATTATAGTAGAAGGAGAAGAAGAAATACCTATCGTTCCTGAAGACTTCTACTTTCTCATGCAAATATAACATGTGAGTATTTGAGTACCTACAATGTGTTTTGTCCCACTTCACATAACCCTTCTACGATATTCACGGAGGATCTGAAAGTCATGGATATTTTAATTGATATGAAATAATTATACTGGAGCAGGAATCAGTACCCTCTTTGGACCATATGCAACGATTTGAGGCTACTGAGACAAGTCTCACTTATAAACTGGGTTTTACTCCTGCCTCAGTTTTCAACTCACCCATAATCCCGGCAATTTTTTCAATAAATGTTGGAAATAATCGCTCATACACATCCTACATGAAAAATGAATTATGTGATTTCAAGCTTGAGGTTTGCACTTCACAATACTGTTATTAAATATATATATATGCAGGATATGAATGAGCGATTATTTCAACATTTAGTGAAGAGAATGCCGATTTTATGAGTGATTTGAAAATGAGGCAGGAGTAAAACAAGGTTTTTTTTGAAACGCATAAGTGGGACCTGTCACACTACTTTAAAATTGTTGCAGTCCAAAGAGAGTATTGGTTGCTGCTTCAGTATAATAATTCCATATTTACTAAATTATTCATGATTTTCGGATTATCGACAAACATCTCCGTGAAGTGCGACAAAACACATTTTAGGCACTCAAATACTCGGATATTATATTTGCATGAGGAGGTAGGAGTCTTCAGAAACGATATGAACTTTTTCGTTTCCTTCTCCGATCATTTTGAGCAGAGTTATGACCAATCAAACATTCGGCTTTCCAACATTACAGCAAAAATTTATTTATTTGTTTATTTTTAAACGAATAAAAAATATGTTTCACCCTTGGACTTTGGGAAAACAATTTTTTTTCGTGTTTATCATGGTTCCAACTTCTAGCATACCAAGTTTGGTGGTGCTACAATCGATTCTTGTTTCAAAACCCAATCGTACTGGATTAAAAGTCTCTAACTTAGCCTTGACCTCGACTCAGAATGGTTGTTGGCACCTTCACTGGCGCACCCAGGGGGTGGGCTTTGGGGCTTGAGCTTGGGCTTGAGAATTGTTTATTTTGCACAAAATGTACCTTCAGAATAATTATTTCAATAGAAATTACATATGTTTATCATCGTTTTTCATTTTCCCAGAATTGAACCCTAATTCATATATTTTACTATTTTCATTGGCTTCTATGAGCCCCCCCCCCCAAGAAAAATTCCTGAGTGCGCCAGTGGGCACCTTTTTTATTATTATTACAAGATCACAGTAACCAGTAATGGATCATTTGGGATACAACTACTTTCCGATGTGATGCCACTGTGTTTTTTAGTATCACAGCAGTTTTTTACTTTGGAATTTCGTTCCCTCAAACAGACAGTTGAGTTCCACACTTCTTTATTTTAACGCGAGAATTTAAAAAAATGAACCGTTCGAAGCCACATCACGTGAATAATAAATTGTCTTTGAAATGTTCCCTCCGACAAGAACATTTAATCACGAAACTTCTCAAACTGCTCTACATAACATTATGAAAAATCCACAACCACTGCCATATATTATTCTGAGCTTGAACGAAATTAATTGAAATCCAGACCGCTTGACATAAATAATGAATATCACAAAGGTTATGTGCGACATTTTTATAGAGTTTTACAAGGATATTGCCTAGAAGTTGGAGCTTTTCTTGTAATAATGTTATGTGAAACTCACACGTTTCATGTAGATTACACGAGCTTGTATTATGTATGGCGGGCCGGGGGTATATGAAATGAAGAAATAATGGAATTCCATTGCTGGAAATTAGATTTTTCCTAGTGAGAAATGTGGCGAAGGTGCCAGATTGAGTTTTAGAAATGAGTGTAAGAGAAGATTTACAATAGACTGTGAATCGCATAATCTATTCCAATAAATTTAATGTTGTGTCGTTAGTGTATCTGGAGAATTCCGAGATTTGTTTGTTGTCCGTGAAAATTGTTTTTTTCTCCTGTTTTCTCAGGATTTTGCCCCTTTTGTCTGTCACACACATAGATTCACCAAGCTAAGTAGCTTGGCTTGAAACATAAAAGTATGGCTTTTGGAAAGTGAAAGCTTGACTTGAATTTTACAACTGTGAGCTTGGCTTGGCTTCTAGCTACTTTTAATTCCATCAAGCTTTTCAAGATTCTTCAAGCCCAGATACGTTTTTTGCTGCGTCCAAATATTCGAAACGCTTCTTCTCCTTCTTTTACTAGCACAGATGGGCAGGTTTTAAGGCCTCTGCTAGCAGGCTTCTCTAGTTCGACCCGTTGTGAACCCACGTGTTTTGGGAAGAACCTGTGTAGGTTCCTCTAGCCGTATATTCTGGAGTCCCCTGAGAGGTTCCCCTGACGGTTTTTGTTTTGGGAGTACCTTCGTTCCCTTTAGGTTCATTTTCCGGAGTACCCTCCTCCGAATCTAGGTTTGCCATCTCAGAGGCAACCGTAGGGTTTACTTCAATTGACAACTTCGTAACGGTTGGCTTGACTCACCTCGAATGGGTTCCGTAAGTCTATGCTTCGGTTCCTCTTGAAGGCGTACCATTATGAGGTATTTACAGGGGTTCCTCCGATGGTTGTCCTGTAACTTTGTGTTTGAAGGTGTCTTTGGTTCCTCTTGTTCTTTTTTCCGGGATGCTCCCCACCGTTGCGAGGTTTGCCATCCAAATGGCACCCTTGTGGGTTTCTCTAATCGGCGCCCATCGGGACGGTTAGTTTGGCTCCTCTCGAATGGGTTCTATGGGTCCCCTTAAAGCCGTGCACTTGGGAGTTGATTGCAGGTGTCGCCCTGAAAATTTCCTTGTAAACTCGTTTATGGGAGTTACTTTGGTTCTTCTCGAAGGTGCCCACCTCCGCACCTATATTTGCCATCTCGTAGACAACGTTAGGGGTCCTCTGGTCTGTGCCAACGGACGAAAGAGTTCTATAGGTCCCTGCTTCGGTTCCATTTGTGGTAGTGGTCCGTATGAAGAACGAAATTGATGAATATTTGAAAATGTCAAGAGATGAAGTATAAAGAGATATTGCAGGTTGTTGGAAACGTCATCGAAATGGTTTCCAAAAATTATAAAAATGGGAATAATAATGGTGAAACATCGGACCGCAACGACTATCGTTATTGAACGATCTCTCAAAAGAACTCGAGTTCAGATATCTGACTGAATCTCTCAACCCAGAGAATCGGAATGGTACTTCATCTACTCACGAGATGAAGAGGCATACATCCGTTTCACCAGAGTGACTAAATAGATAGAGTTATGTGATGATTCGGACGGGGAACAGTTGGCCTCAAGGCTGTTTGTGGTGACCTACCCTGTACTGATAACGAGGCAAAAACCTCGAAACTTGTGTGCAGGTGGTCCCTTTGTCCGAATCGACATAAAATTCTGCTATTTGGTTACAGAAGAGAACAAATATCTGTTAGATATAATTCAATATCCATTATGGTATCAGCGTTACTTCTACATTTGAACTGCCCTCAGCTTCTTTAGGACAATTGGCAGTGTTTCTGATGGTTTTAATTTTATTAGTGATTCGTAAAGTGTTCTTTGAAACTAAATTTTGCAGATGCGAATCTGAATACACATCAACTTTTTGCATACCTGAAATAATATTTAACATCATTAATTTTCCACATCCTACATGTGAGACGAAGGTAGCTGGTAGATCTTGAAAGGACCCCGCACATTTCTCATGGGAAATGGCTTTCCGTGAATTTGGCTGAATTTTTGGTATGTTTTAGATCTTGATGAACTGATCAACAGTGTTCACAGCCACAACGCTCAAAAAGAGGCAGTTTTCGAGATATGGAGCGGAGAGCTCTCATTTCTTGTTGGGATGGAATTCGACTATTCGGTGCCTAGAGCCCGTCTGAAAAATGGTCTTCCTCAGTTATATTAGGCACCGTTTTCGTTTTTTTTATACACTGCTCTACACTGCCTGTGGAACGAGGTACAAATTCCAAGATCTTCCATACATCTTTCCATGCTACAAGATAACGCTAGAATAATTTATATTTCCGGAAGATGTCACATTTCGGGTATTTTTTGAAGAGAGGCCGCCGTATTATTTGATTCCAAATATATCTAATACCCAATAATATCGAATATGTTTTCCAAAATGTTCATAACGAGGCTCAGCGAGCTGTAATGGGGGAAAACGGAGAAATCTTAATCATATATCCTCAGAGATAACAATTGTGATCACTATTAATATCATTCACATATGTCATTCATTTCTCACAAATCTCGATAATCTGTCAATGTGGTGCCAAGACATTCTCCTCAGAATGGCTCGAAATGGATTATAGCATCTAACATCCAACAAGAAATGAGAGCTCTCCAATGGATGAGCAAATACCCCAAAAAATTTAAAAAATACATTTTCAAAGCTCCATATCTCGAAACCGTCCATTTTTGAGCTTTGTGGCTATGGACACTCTTGATCAGCTCATCAAAAACTGCAACATATCAAAAATTGAACCAAATTCACGGAAAGCCATTTCTCATAAGCAGGCATGCCCTCATATATGGTAAGACTGGTGAATTATTCCTACCTTGTTGGGAGAACTTTTATGGTACGGGTTAATAACACTCGCTCCGCTGAGTTTCCGATCGAGGCAGGTGTCCCGCAAGTTTATCACCACATTTGTACTCTCTAAATACTTACGATTTTCCCCAGTGCGAGAGAGCGGATATGGGCACGGCGGTATATGCAGATGATACCGCCATCTTCGCCCATTTCTTCTCAAGCGTCGCTACCCAGTATCCAAGTTCATTTGGATAGGAAGGTCGTACCCTATTTAGCGGAGAACAAGATCGTGGTTAATCCGGCTAAGTCAGAGACCCTCAACTTCACTAAGAAGTATACATACTCAAAACTTTATAGGAAGCTGATGATCAATGGCGAAGCTGTTGAGAACGTGAACACTGGGGGTACAGCTGGACAAGCGTCTGAATTTCGGTAAACATCTAACCCTGGCTATTCAGATGGCTGGAGCTGCCCTAAAGCGCACCTACCCTCTAATAGCTTGAGGCTCCAAACTAACTCAGGACAATTAAGTCCTGATTTATAAACAAATCATCAAACCTGCGATGATATACGCTTGTCCGGTGTTTTGCAGCCTGAAAATTACTCCTCTTATGAGGTTAGACAGGATGCAAAATAAGGTACTCCGTGTTATTACTAACAGTAGAAGATACCTTCGATTGGAGACTTTAAGGGAGCTTGTAGGTGTCGACTCAGTTCCGACCTATATACGTAACTTGTCATACAAGTTCTATAAATACCACATCGATGAAAGTCCCCTCACCAAGGATATTACCAAGCTCAGGGTGTACGATAATGAACCCCGCAAACACGGGGGGTTATCTTCCAGGAGAGAAGGGAAGAACCGGTTCTGTAGGGAACCAAGACAAAAGAAATACCTAAAACGCGAAGTACCTTGACCCGGTTTTTTGCCTCAGCCTTTTCCGGGGTTATCATCGAAACAACCAGCCTCACAAACTAACTGCAAGCATTGTCTACATTGAATGCACTACACGCATTAGCTTTGCAAGAGGCGTGTGTCTCACCGAACAGTATCACAATGTTATGAAATGCCCGGCTTTGCGTTACCATCATCGCGGTCGGGCAAGGGCGCCCTCTCTCGAGGGCTCTAGGCTCGACCTGGCAGGGCGTTCTTCTGCTCTCTTCACCGAGAGCAGAAAGGATCGCTACATCTGCGTCCACCTATCCATCCTCCCCTGACCCCCCTGGGTTAAGAAGAATGGAATATTGGTGTTAGTTGGCATGTCATGTATTGTGAAATTTATTTATAACTTTGGAAATAAATTATATTATATAAATTTATTTATTTATTTATTTCAGGTAAACAATGGAGAAATTTGGGGAAAATGCATAGTTCTTAAAAATGTTTTGTGTGTCCACGGCAGCTGAGAACTTGTTTATCAGTCAACAACCCCCTCAAAAGAAAAATGGAAATGGTAATCCCAATATCCATAAATATCCCAGACAACCTCATGAATGTCACCTGCCTACCTTTATCCCTTTATCCATTGTAGCGATATTTATTTTTAACGGTTGTATTGGTTTAATACAGCGCCGTTACCTTCAACAAAATATAAAAGCGCATTACCTTATCGCTTCGAATAACTTTTTGGCGTATCGGAAAAAGACATAAAAGTCCAAGTCTTTCATTCAGGAGAGAATCTATAAAATTATACGGACTATAAAATCTCCTAGCGGCATAGTTCGGGGTGACTACCACTCTGATAATGTTCTTTATTTTTCGGTTCAGGACCTGTTTCGGCAGATTACTGAAAGTGTTCCAGTCGCTGCACTGGCTCTGTCTCTATATGAAACAAAATTCAGGAATAAAATTGACTGCCATGATAATCTATGCACTTGGGTTCGTTGTATGCATGAGATGGAGATTTAAATTGGTAACATGAATGCGTTTCTGAGATTTGAAACCTATTCCAAAGATTGGAGAAACTTTTGTTTCTATTCAAAGTAATAAAAAATACTATGAATAGGCAAAAAGTTGGGTAAAATAGCAAGATATCGAAAAAAGTTGTTTGAAAAAGTTGCTTAAAATTTAATTTTACGCACATACACGAAGTTTTATAAAATAATGTGGGAAAATTTAAAATAGCAATATTTTCCTAGCTGTATAAAAATATCAAATTATTATCTTATGAATAGCTTGACCATAGTGAAACATTTGTACTTCAATGATAATAACAAAACTTTCTCATTTTATTCACACCAGAGAGCTCTAAATTAAAAAAATTGGATTTTTTCAAAACCCTGGCTGTTCCATTGGTTTGTATCTAACAGTTATATCAGAATTCTACGACCATTGTGATGACATGGCACTCCAGGAACATGGTGTTTTCCAGATTATAATCAAGTTTCGATGATAATCGTGCCAGAGCGTTTCACTTCGCTTGCAATGTTGAAAACTCCAGCCTCTTTAATTTGACGCATTATTTTTAAGATTATGTGCGAAGTGAAACGTTCGTGGACGATTATCATCAAAAATTGATCATAAACGGAAAATCACGATATTTTTGGATTTTCCTATCATCGCAATAATAGTGGAATTGTGATATAACTGATAGATACGAACCAATGTAACAGCAAGGGTTCTGACAAAATTCAATTTCTTTAATTTAGTGCTCTCTGGTGTGGTGAAAATGAGATAGTTTTGTCATTATCATTGAAATACAAATATTTCAGTATAGTCAAGCTATTCATGAGAAAATAATTTGATATTTTTATACAGCTAGGAAAATATAAAAAAAAAAATATTTTCAATTTTCTCACATTATTCTTTCAAACTTATATGTGAATAAAACTGAATTCTGAGAAACTTTTTTAAATAACTTTTTCTTGCCATTTTACCCGACTTTTTGCCTATTCATAGTAATTTTTTTCAATTTGCCGTCAAACTAGCGACCACGGGACATGTGTCAAAATAGATTTTTAGGTTATCGGACATGCACAAACTTTTCCAAAGAATTTTTTTTCCAATACTCTGATAATAAACTTTTCTCCCATATGATACATACTTTTTGGCGGTCACTGTATATAATATATACAATATATACAATATATACAATATATACAATATATATATATATATATATATATATATACAATATATACAGTGACCGCCAAAAAGTATGTACCATAATAATGCAGGATATGAATGAGCGATTATTTTCTTAGTGAAGAGAATGCCGCTTTTATGGGTAAGCTGAAAATGAGGCAGGAGTAAAACAAAGTTTTTTTTTGGCATGTATAAGTGGGACCTGTCACACTACTTCAAAATTATTACATATAGTCTAGAGAGGGTATGGGTTGCTGCTTCAGTAGAATGATTCCGTATTTACTAAATTATTCATGATTTTCGGATCATCCGCAAACATCCCTGTGAAGTGCGACAAAACACATTTTAGGTACTAAAATAGTCGCATATTATATTTGCATGAGAAGGTAGGAGTTCAGAAACAATATGAACTTTTCATTTTTCTTCTCCGATCATTTTTAGCAGTTATGACCAATCAACTATTCGGCTCCGCCAGAACTTTCAGCGGCGGGTAAGAGTGAACGTGAAATTTGATGTCGGCGTTCAATCACGTTTTCTTGGAAAACGAGCGCATTTCATAAGAAATTACTAAGAATAATTTTTGTGGAAAATTGAATTGTTTTTCACTCTGTTGAGTTGTATTTCCAATAAATCATATACTTTCCAAGATTACAGCAAAAATTTATTTATTTATTTATTTCATTCGCATTCACAAAAAGCTGAAAACAAAAAAGTTTGTCCATTACCGAAAAAAACATTACATGAAAAGTGATACCTTGCGTTCCGAATCAATTTACGAAAAACTTATGATTAGTTATCATGTTATCATACTTGCGTGAAAAACAGGAAAAATTATCTTTCTATTGTAAAAAAAATATTTCCATACCTCCTGTAGTTTCAGAGTTATGGGGTGATATTCATCAAGAAACGTATTTTAGAAAAACCATTTTTTTTTTAGTTTTTTCTGAATAAAAAATTTTGTCCCCGCTCAAAAATGCCGTCCAATGGCATTCTAATAGAAAAATATATACCTCACTGTATTGTGAAGGTCGGAACTGGTTATACCTCGAAAAAAATTTTTTCGAGAACGGATCGACTTTTTGGGTGGATTTTACTCCACTAGTAACCTTCTTTATTCATTTGAGCTTGGTTGCCCACTGTTATTGAATCCAATCCTCGATCACTAACCAACCAAATCCGCAGAGAGTCAAAACGATTAAACCCAAATTGGTTGGAAGGCGAACATCAATTTCAGTATTCTTGTTGACAAGTCCATCCGAACAAGTCGCACCGTTGTGGCACGATAGAATTCAGAATGGGTTTATCGACAAGCAGAGTGATTTGAAACAAGAGCTGTCACCCTTTCGCATCAATTATTCAAACGATCCAACGAGGTGACGTTAATTCACCTGAATTTGTTCAGATGCTATCGGAGTGTTTCGGAACATGTACGTTGATGAATCATTATGGAGTTGATATAATAATGGTAGGGAGTAAAATATGTACGAATGATTGATGACTGAAGGACCGCTTTGTTTTCTCGAGACAGGCAAATTCACTCAGAAAAACTTAATTTGATTATTTTTTTAGTGAAATATGTTAACTAATTTTTTACTGGCCTTGGCCTACTATGTCTTTCAAGGAAAATTCAAGGTTTTGTTATCGACTGAAACTGACCTATGTAGGGCAAATGAAAGGTGGTTCACCGATGGTTCCAAAACTTTGGAAGGTGTCGGAGCCGGAATATATGGTATGAACCCAGCAGTGAAACGCTCATTCAGTTTGGGTAAATTAGCTACGATATTCCAGGCAGAGGTATATGCCATTGAAATGTGTGCAAGGGAGCTGGAAAACCGACACCTCACACGAAAAACAATAAAAATATTTACAGATAGTCAAGCAGCATTGAAAGCGCTTGAATTCAACTGCTTTTAATCCAGAGCAGTATGGAACTGCAGAGACAACTTGAACCGACTAGCCCAAGGCAACAACGTTACCCTAGTTTGGATACCAGGTCACACGGGCCTAGAAGGAAACGAAATAGCGGACGCCCTAGCAAAAGGGGGGGGCCGAAACAACGTTCACTGGGCCAGAACCGGTCATCGGTTTAGCATATAGCACTGCCAAGAATGCTACAACCGCCTGGGCAGACAATAAAAGACTTGAGTATTGGCTCAGTCTACCAGGACTAGCCCATTCCAAAGCATTTATTGCTTGTACAAGGAAAAAACAGGACTCTGACAAACTTCTAGAACTCAGTAGAGCACATCTCAGAGTTATAGTAGGTTTGCTCACTGGCCACTGCAAACTCAAACACCACATGCATAAAATCGGACTTGCACAGGATGCAGAGTGCCGTCTATGCATGGAGAATGATGAAACGGCTAAACACATCCTGTGTACATGCCCTGCAGCGGCCAGAACCAGATTTTCAATATTTGGCAATACAAAAGTAAGGCCAGAAGATCTAGTAAACTGTTCTCCCAATATGTTACTCAATTTCGTTAAGAGATTGGATATACTGGGAGAAATTTAACCATAGGGTGAGCCACAATAGGCAATGGGCCGCAGTGGAGAGCCTGATATGGGCTCGCTCACATTTAAACCTAACCTAACCTATCGACTGTGCATGTTTTACATATTGCAGTCATTGAAAATATGCCCATTCCTGATGTTATCCAGTAACGACAGACAAACTCGAGCAAAAAGTGAAGAATGAATTTAGCACTCTGAAACGCACATGCCATCTCGACATCATTTATTAGAAAAAAAATTGACAAAACACATTTTAGGTACTCAAATACTCGCATATTATATTTGTATGAGTCTTCAGAAACGATATGAACTTTGCCTTTTCCTTCTTCGATCATTTTTAGCAGAGTTATGACGAATCAAATATTTTGCTCCGCCAGAACTTTCAGCGGCGGTAACGGTGAACCTGAAATTTGATGTCGGCGTTCAATCACGTTTTCTGCGAAAACCAGCGCATTTCATAAGGAATTACTAAGAATAGTTTTTGCGGAAAATTGAATTTCCAAGATTACAGCAAACATTTATTTATATATTTTTAAACAAAAAAAAAAAAAAATTTCCACCCCTGGAATTTTGGTAAACAATTTTTTTCGTGTTTATCGGTTCCAACTACTAGCATACCAAGTTTGGAGGTGCTACAATCGATTCTTGTCTCAAAACCCAATCGTACTGGATTATTATGATAATATCTCGTTTTGGTAAAGAGAACCAACCGCATTCAGATATGATTCGATAAAATGGTGGACGTTCGCGTGCATTCGTCAAAAAATCTAAACTTTCGGTTTCTCTACTGTTTCTTGCCTGTTCTTCCTTATCGATGGTGTCAGGCCATCGACAGAAGGGCGCGTTTATTTCGTGAAATTTAGTATTAGTTCCAAAAAAAAAACGAGACCGATGAGCAAAAATAGAGTAGTCAAAAACACGAAAAATAACTGCTGGGTAGATAATGAGGTAATAAGTATGAGAAGACGGTTGGAAAATTCATTCGAATTCAATGATGCGAATTCATTGGGAAATTATAAAATTGTCAAAATGAAAAACAACAAAAAATAATACTTACTCTTAATAAAATTGCGTGACTCTAAAATCACTGAGTGATGAAATATCGACGACGCAAATATAGAAATGTAGAAATGAAGAAAATTTTTTCTTTTCAGTTAGCCTTTTTACAATATCTATCAGATGTGCTTCAATATCCAGCGTGACTTTTGCCTGGGAAGTAGTTGTTTTCTGTTAGGTATTACAAATAAATCACATTTCCACTTTCCAATTTTCATGGAGAATGTTCCATTTTCAACACAAGAGGTTAACTTGAACGATGGAAAATAGCTACTAAAGTTTGTCTTTCAGTCGCAAATTATTCCACAACAGATTTTATAAATATCCCATTCACATTTTCGAACAAAAATCAAAATGCAATGCCCATGACAGGTCTATGTAAAAAAATAACTTTCAAAGTATTACCGCAGAAGAAATATTTCCATTATTTCCATCCTTGATGTGTATAATTATTTTTGAAGAGCCTGCTTTCCAATTATTTCAATCTCTCTGATGAGCTTGGCGAAGCGAAATAGATTTTTGTCAACCAAAATGTATTGGGGATTAAATGCGAGAGAAACGAGCCTTGCTTCAATGAAAAGAACGATTTCTTTGAGTGATATTTTTTAATAACATTCTCCCTATATAATTTATTTAATGAGTTTGCAATGAAAATTAGAGAAAATAAAAAAATCTACTGTCTGAATTTTCACTTTCAGATTTTTTCTTATCAGTTAGAGTCTTTTTACAATATCTATCAGATGTAGTTCAATATCCAGCCTGGCTTTTGCCGAGAAAGTAGGTGTTTTTTGTTAGATATTACAAATGAATCACATTTTTCATTTTTCCATTTCAATGAGGACCTCCCAAGAGGTTATCTTGAACAATGGAAAATAGCGAATAAAGTTTACCTTTCAGCAGCAGATCATTCCACAACACATTTTATGAATATCCTATTTAATTTTCGAACAAAAATCATAATAAGTAATATTTTGCTCTTCTACCAAGATATATCAGAAAGCATTAATTTCCAAATCGTAACAAGGACAGTTTTCCATCATGTTATATTTGGACCATCTGATATGATTAAATATTCGTTCAGTCTCGAAGAGTCAACTAAATATCGCAAAGAGGTTCTCAAAAATTCCAGCTTGAGACGGAATATAAGCAAAGAGAAATTCGATTGCACTTCCTCAAGAAGTCGTAAGAAACATAACAACTCATCCGGACTGCTACTA
Source organism: Chrysolina haemoptera (assembly GCA_958298965.1). Lineage (NCBI taxonomy): Eukaryota > Metazoa > Arthropoda > Insecta > Coleoptera > Chrysomelidae > Chrysolina > Chrysolina haemoptera. The sequence goes on from OY282598.1 coordinate 27,890,131, forward strand.
ATCCTCCGAATTTAAATTCATTGTCAGTCACGATTAAGAAACTCCGTCATCCTGGCCGTAAATTCAAGCTTGAGAAATTGCATTCAGCGAATATTAATCAAAGAAAAACAAGCCGAATATGAATCAACAATGTGCACTACAGTCAAGAAGCAGTGCCGGATTTCCCACTAAGCCGAATAGGCCGCAGCGTTTTATCCAAAAAAAAAATTAGAACAAAAATTGAATTTTAATTTTCCGAAACTAAGTATTACAATAACCGCTACTGCGTGTCGAATACATTCCACTGAGAAAAATATGGTACGTTATATCAATAAATGCCGTTTATATATATTATTAAAAAATATTGTTCATTATTTTAATGAATATCTCTTCGTTTATTGGCAGAGATGATCTATTTTCAGACCTATGATCATGTTTCTTTGCGGCTACGAAAAAGATAATTGAAATCAGGAAAAAAGTACGTTGAAACAATGTGCACTATTTCATGAAAATAATTTGGTACATTATATCAAAAAATGCCGTTTATTACCTTTCCGTTCATTGGCACAATGAATTTTTCACCGAGACAATGATTAAACATTCACTAACATTCTGGTGGGAGGTTAAACCAGACGTAATAATAAAAAAGTTGGCTTGATCACAATGCTCAGCTCTGAAGAATTTTCTCTTTTCGGATGTTTAAGAACACCCTGTATACAATGTTGTAACGTTCACATTTTGTAAACGTACGTTTAATCATGAAGTTCCATCATTTCATCACAAAATAACATATCTGATACCTATAACTGTCAAAAGCTGTTATTGACTTAATTCTTTATATTCATTTATTATCTTGATCAGTTTCAGGGTAAAGTATTCGTTAAGAGTCGAACACTCTGTTTACCTAGTTTCATGTGTTGTGTTCCGACTATTATGATCAAGGTTATAAGTATGAGTTAAGTTGTAGGTTTTGACATACCATCCGATTCTACATGATATATAACCATTTTTATTTCCACAGATCATGGTGCTCACGAATATCTCTGTCGATTTATTTAAAACTATGATTGTTTGTTTATCAAGGATTGTTTTCAAAACAACACGAACATAGGTGATTAACAGTCATTCAGACGTCACCTGTTCTTCTTCTCTATTTCGTTTGGTTAAAATAGTCTCGTTTCTTTGAATCGGTTCGACATAAAGTTTGGCTTACATGGGAAAAGAGACAAATATATTTATTTGCCTCTTTATTTACATATGAGATCACGGACTGCTGTTCTGTTCTTGCACTGCAGTGTTCGGAACCTTTGGTGTAGTAATGAGTAAACTATACTGCTCGGTTCTGTTCTGTGGCAAGATCCAATGAAAAGAGTGTTGGCAACAATGAAAGGAAATATGTTTTTTATTAAATTAATTTTTGGAGAGGACGGAACTCCTTGAAACACCATTTGTGCATTTCTGACCTGGTAACGCTGATGCTCACAGGAGGTTGATTTTTGATTTTTAATTTTGAAGTAAATTACTTTTGACAACCTACCTATTGCTGCTAAGACCATGTAATTGAGAGCTCTGCCAGGAAATTAAGAGGGTCAAGTGTAGAGCACGTTATGGGAGACATATTCCATAATGTTGGATTTGTGCCTAAGTTTTGACTGGGTCTACACGTTATTATAAAGCCTACATGGTATTGTTAAACCTACTGAAGTACTGTAAAGCCTGCCATGGTATTGTAAAGCTTATTGGAGAATTGAGAAGCCTGCTATGGTATTGTGAAGCCTATTGGAGTATCGATCAGCCTATCAAAGTATTATAAAGCCTGTCATGGTATTGTAAAGCTTGCTATGGAATTATTCAATCGGAGGGAGTAGTCTGCTGTGGTGTTGTAAAGCCTTTTTGGGTATCGTAAAACCGATCAAATAGACCTCTAGAGTCTAGTTAGATATAGAGAAGCAGACCTGATTTTAGAGATCTCCGTGAGGACTGTGATTTTGGAACCAGTTAGGACCAGACAAAGTCCAAGGAAGCCAACAAGTCGTGATATTCCTATATTAGTTGTGTCAGGTTTGAATGCATTCAGACCAGGTAAGGCAGTTATATATTAATATGAATCCTTTTGATTACGACTTGGAGGACCCACTATTTTGCTCAGGTCCATAACTTGTTTGAGTCTTGAACACTGGATTAAATTGTTACATGTTACTGTGTCATTTATTTGGAGTTGGGGACACCTTTCTTTCAGCACAGTAAAGGTCTTTCTACAGAGATCGGCCTAGGAATAAGTTTTCTGATTTCATTTTATACTGTAGATGGCGTCCCATTAACATCATAAATAAAGAAAGCTTATTCTCAGTGCCACTAGTCGGACCTGTGAGGATTATCGAGTGACGTCGACCTACGCCCTTGCCTCCCAAATCTTGTAGCTAGCCGAAGGCAATTTTTGTGCCCAACTAAGGGTTACATAAAATGGCGCCCAACGTGGGGCTACATAAAATGGCGTGCCAACGTGAGGCTTACGTTTTCGTTCGACAATCCCCAGAGGTTTGATACTGTGCTGGAGGGATCTCTCTAGCTGTGAATAAATTGTGGATGGTGTGTCTTTAGGAACTGAGTTCTACGGCTTGGGAAATTTCATGTATGTGTATCAGCTGTCCTGTGGAAGTCTCCCGGATTGGCAAATAAAATATTTTTGGATTATTGTTGGGTCAATGACAGCTTTGAAATTTATTTATTGACAGTGTTCAAGTGTTATTTGATTGTTAGGTATTTTATTGTGTGTAAGATATTTTATTTTGTGTAAGGAATTTTAGTGGAACTTATTTTAAACTGTGTTATTCACATTATTTGAGAATATATTGGTATTTTCAATATTGAAATAAAAATGGAACCATTATATCTTTCCGAAGAAGAAATAGATTATGAATTGCGTATTCGTGATGTGAAAGCTGTAAGAAAAACTTTAACATCAAAAAGGGTTATTTTAACTAGGTTGCTTGCAACGGAAACAGTTTTAGCTCGGTTAGAAGATAACGATTTTGAGGTTAAAAGTGAAAAGAGTTTTATTGACAAAACTTTCTCTGATCTAGAATCATTGATTCTGAGTTTTAGGGGTCCAACATCAGATCCTATGTTTAAAATTATTGAAACTCGATTGACATCTCTGACAGGAAGAGTTAAACGTTTCAAAGTCCCTGAACAACCAGAGGAGACAAATATTTTTTATTCAGATTTCATAAATGATGCCAAGGCATCTTGCATTGAACTTGAAGCAAAATTATCAATGAATGTTGTAAATGATGCAAACCCAAATACTTCAATTCTTTCTTCTTCAGGATTTGGAAAGTCGGTACCAGTTTACAAATGGGGTATTCAGTATGATGGCACTACTAGTTTAAAATCATTTTTGGAAAGAGTTAAAGAACTTTCTCAATCTCGTAATGTACCTGAACAGGAACTTTTTAATTCAAGTACAGATTTATTTACTGGTAGAGCTTTAATTTGGTATAGATCAGTCAAACAAAATGTGAATAATTGGCAAGATTTAGTGAGTCAATTAGAAAATGCATTTTTGCCCACAGATTATGAGGAGAAACTTCTAGATGAAATCAAGAATCGTACTCAGGGTCGTGATGAACCTATTGATATTTTTGTGGCAATAATGCATAGTCTTTTTAGTAGGCTCAGTAAACAGTTAGATGAAAAGGAGCGTTTGAAAATAATTAGAAAAAATATTTTGCCCAAATACGTAGATCACTTAGTTTTGCAAAATATTGACGATACTTCTGAGTTGATAAGTTTTTGTAAAAGAATCGATGAAGCAGCTCAGATCAAAAATAAATATTTACCACCCAAATCTCTCAATTGTTTAGAGACTGATCTAGCTTATCTTGAGGCACCAGGAGATAAAAATTTTTCTTCCAAAATTACTCACAAGAAAAAATTGTTCAATAACAAAACTGATTCTAATTCAAACCTTCCTTCAACATCACAAGTAAATACATTTTCGAAAACCAGTAATATTAGATGCCACAGGTGTAGAAAATTAGGTCATAAAATGGAACAATGTAGAGAAAATCGTAAGATCTTTTGTTATTTATGTGGTAAACCTGATTTTACAAAAATTACTTGCCCCTCTTGTAACAAAAAAAACTAGTGAATCAGACTGGTGATTTAAGCCTTCATCAGGTCTGTAGTGTTAAGAAAGGCTTTAGGAAAAATAATAATTCTCAAGTAAGTGTGAAAAGAAAACTAACGAAAAATTCTTGTAAAAATGATTCAAAAAATTTGACCGTTGAAAATGTTCAAATAGAAAGAAATTCAGAACTAGGTAGTGTATCACCTTTATTTATTTCTAAACCGTTTGACAATAGACCTTATATTGTGGTGAGTCTTTTTAATGAAGAAATTATATCTTTACTTGACAGTGGAGCTAATTTAACTTGTTTAGGGTTGCATTCCTTGGATCTATTGAAGAAATACAAAATCAAAGTAGATAGAAGTCAAAAAAATATTGTTAGGACTGCAGATGGTAAAGTTCAAACTGTAACAGGCATTTGTCAAATTCCATTATGCCTTGGAGGTTTTTGCAAGTTGATAACTGTGTCAATTATTCCTTCGCTTCAATGTGGACTTATCCTGGGAAGTGACTTTTGCAAAATTTTTAAACTCTCAATTGATTTTTCTGATAATTCTTGGCAAATCCAAAGCGAGTTAGGATTGAAAATCAATATTTTGTCAACTCCACCTGAAAATAAAGAAACAAGGGTCAGTACTTTTAACAATCTTTCTAGTACACAAATTTTAGAAATGAATAGGGTTATGGACTTGTTCAAATCAATCGCTTCTGAAGATCAGCTAGGCTTTACTGATAAAATAACGGCCCATATCGATACAGGAGAGCATCGTCCGTTTAAAAAGAGACAGTATAGGATGTCCCCATATATGCTGGAACATCTTAATAAAGAACTAGATAGAATGCTAGCATTAGGTATCGTTGAAGCTTCGTTCAGTCCTTGGAGCTCACCAGTATTATTGGTAAAAAAGGCTAATGGTGAATACAGATTTTGTTTTGATGGTAGAGCCCTGAACGAGATAACTAAAAAGGATTCTTATCCTTTACCTTTAGTAGATGATATCCTGAATATGCTTAGCAATGCTAAATTTATATCGACAATTGATCTTCGAAGTGCATTTTGGCAAATACCCCTAGATGATGAGAGTAAGGAGAAAACAGCTTTTTCAATTCCTGGACGTGGTTTATTCCACCACAAGCGACTTCCTTTTGGCCTCTCAAACTCTGCCGCTATAACACAAAGGTTGATGGATAGGATTTTAGGTCCAGAGTTACAACCTAAGGTGTTTGTTTATTTAGATGACATCGTTTTATGTACTCCAACTTTTTCAGAACATATTGCTTTGTTAGAAGAAGTCTACAGGCGATTAGCAGATGCTAATCTGACTGTCAATTTTAAAAAATGTCAATTTTTCAGAGAGTCATTAATTTATCTGGGTTTTGTAGTAGATCATAGAGGTTTGAGAACTTCCCCAGATAAAATAAGAGCTATGGTAGATTACCCTAGACCTGAGACTACGACACAGATAAAACGTTTTGTCGGAATGTGTTCCTGGTACAGGCGTTTTATTCCTCATTTCAGTACCCTTATTAGTCCATTAAACGATTTATTGAAAGGTAAAGGTAAAAGGCAATCAATTGTTTGGAATGACGAGGCAGAAAAAGCTTTCATAGAAATCAAACAAAAATTAATTTCAACACCGATTCTTACTGCTCCTGACTTTTCAGTTGAATTCTGCATACAAGCGGACGCCAGCGAGGTAGGATTGGGAAGTTTACTTACTCAAGTCCAGAATGGTGAAGAAAAAGTCATAGCGTATGCTAGTAGGAGTTTGAATCGAGCAGAAAGAAATTATTCAGCAACGGAACGTGAGTGTCTTGCCCTAGTTTTTTCATTAGAGAAGTTCAGACCCTATGTAGACGGAGTTCGATTTAAAATAATTTCAGATCATGCGAGTTTGAAATACCTTTCAAAGATGTCTGGTAGTTCTGGTCGTCTTAGTCGATGGGCTATGAGACTCTCTGCATTTGATTTTGAAATAATTCATAGAAAGGGTAAACTTCATGTTGCTCCAGATGCTTTGTCAAGAGCTCCCATTTCTGATGAGATAAATATTTTAGGAATCTCTTTGGAAAACCTTGAACCTTGGTACCTGAAATTGAAAAATAGAATTATTAAAAATCCTGAAAAATATTCTCATTGGATGGTTAAAGATGATTATATTTTCAAGCACACCCCTAGAAAAATAGCTTTGAAAAGTAACATATCAGAATGGAAATTATTAGTACCATTTGACCAGAGACAGAAAGTTATTTATGATTCTCATAATTTGCCTACGTCTAGTCATTTGGGTTATTTCAAAACTTTAAAGAAAGTGGCAGAGCTATATTACTGGCCACGAATGAGAGGGGACATATTGAAATATGTTCGACAATGTCCTGAATGCTGTAGTCAAAAGGTGATGAATGCTCAAAGGTTTGGATTGATGGGTAAGGAGAAGAAAGTTAGTTTTCCCTTTCAGTTGGTTAGTACTGATGTAATGGGGCCTTTCCCTAGAAGTTCCAAAGGTAATAAATTCCTTATAGTAGCTTCAGATTATTTTTCAAAATTTGTTGTTTTGAAGCCAGTAAGAAATGCGACGGCTCAAACAATCACTGCTTTCCTTGAGGATGTATTTTTAACTTATGGAGTTCCTCAGATATTATTGTTAGATAATGCTTCAGCTCATACTGGGAAAGTTTTCAATGAGTTTGTCAAGCAGTACAACATTTCTAAAGTTTGGTATAATTGTAGGTACCACCCTCAGGTGAACCCTACAGAGAGGGTTAATCGTACAATAGGAACTTCCATAAGGTGTTTCATAAAAGAATCCCACAAGCACTGGGATAAGGAAATTTTGCGAATTCAGCACGCACTGAACTCCGCCACTCATGAGGTAACTGGTTTCAGCCCAAATTTTCTTAATTTTGGCAGAATAGCCCCTGTCTCTGGAGATTATTATGGAGATACAGTTGATTTTGTGCTGAATAATACCGCAGAAGCTAGGAGAAATTATTCTGAAGAGTTGAGAAAACTCATTCCCCTGTATAAAAGGGTTCAGGAGAAACTCTCAGCGTCCTACGTTAGGAACACTCACTATTACAATTTAAGGAAGCGTGAACATGTTTTTAAAGAAAATGAAAAAGTCTGGAAGCGAAATTTTGTGTTATCAGATGCTGCAAATGAATTTGCATCAAAATTAGCACCCAAGTATGTCTTATGTAAAGTAAGGAAAGTTTTATCGAAAGTGGCTTATGAGTTGAGTAATATGGATGACTCACCAGCAGGTACTTGGCATGTGTCCAAGTTAAAGCCTTACTTTGGGTCCAATTCTGATTTGTCAGAATAGCTACAGGAATCATTTGAGTAACACTGTAGTGTTGGAGATATTGGTCTTTTGTAAAAACCCATGATTACTCATTACAACCTTGATTTGTTTTATTTTGTTCTGATCGTTCCTAGAACCGAACTTAGAAATTTTGAGATTACGTTTTTGTAATAAAATTTAATCTAGGAAAAACGATTTTGACAAAATAGGTGAAATTTTGTATTTTGAACACGATTCACATAGGTTTGATATTTGAGGTTTTTGAAAGTCTTGGCAATTGACTGATGGTATTTATGGTCACCTAGTTGACATGTTATTGAGTGTGGGAAGTCTGTCTGTCTGTCTGTCTGTGGATGCGATAGGACAGAAAGTAATTCAATATTTGAATTTGATATTATATTGGAATTTACTTCCAGGCATGAATTAATTCATGATAGAGAATGGAAAAATTATATTTTGAAATTTCTCTGGAAAAATCTTGAGTCTTCAAGTTTGTGTAGTCTGATCAACTTCACAAGTGTAAATAAAGTACTTTATAATTATTATTCTTTAAAGTTATTCTTTATGGATAATCTAAAGAGGTTTGTATATATTCATGAATATAGGTATTTCATTGAAATATTGTAAATATTGTATAGGTATACCTTGTAAATAGTGTTAACTTGAAAAGTTAAAATGTAGAAGTTTTCTCGAGTGCTTCTACAACAAAAAAATAATAATTTAGCTGTAATTTAAATAAGCTGGAATACTGTTTCTAGTTATTGGAAGACATGCAAGTCTGAGTAGATATATTTTCTTGTTTGAATACTTACATCTTGAACAAATTGGAACAGTTGTTATTTTATTTGGGGCAGAAGTTGGCTGTCCCTGGCGTAGGCCTAAAGCAACTAAAACATGGACACAGTTTCCAACTAGTGAGATTTTGGCATCCACAATAGCTGGTAATGGGTTGCATCCACAAAGTCTCACGACAGCAACAAAGCTGTAATTATTTTCATGGAGTGTCATTCTACAATTTTGATGCTATTCGGTTTTTTTTGATCCTGTTCATTTTCTGTAAGGAAAAGTGAATTAATTTATCAATGTTCTTGGATGTTGAATTCCAATAAATTCTTAATGGGTTTAGTTTTGGTTTATTGATAAAAGGATTTAGTAATAGCGATAGGTAGTTATACGTACCTCCATAAATAATACCAGTAGGAATCAATGTTGGTTATGCGGGTAGTCATTTCCAATATTGAGTGTCCACTCAACTATCCAGTAGACATTTTAGTTTTCTCTGGACTTTGTGTCAGTTTTGGAGCTTTCGAATATGCCAGATTTATTTGAAATCCCGATTGGCTTCGAAATCATTCGTGCTGTGCAGAACATGGAATTGGTTCGGGAAAATTGAAAATTGTCTTTGTGGGATATGGCTTGGAGCTTTCAGCTACAGATACTGTTAGTATCTTGGAAGTCCATTGGCCTTGGGACTTCGTTTCTGTTTCGACAGGTTCGTTTTCCGATTTCTTAGTTTATGGGAATGTTGGCATGTTCCACATTCCACAATGGTGTTGAAGCATTTCTCCTTCGGGGTTGGTGGCTTCAACACAAATTTGATATCTACAGTTAGTAGACTGAAATTTGTTTGTCTGTAGGAGGCCAACTGTTTGTTGCTGGTTTGTTCAATTGGTGTGAGAGACCGTTAAAGCTACGGTGGGTTGAGCTGCCTTCAATGACTTTTGGAGTACCTCCGAGAAATTTTTGTTCATTCTTTTGAGTTGATAGCTCTTTTAGGTGTGGTGAATATTCCTATAAATTCACTGGGGTTTTATAGGGTTTTATTGGATTTTATTGGGAATCCTGATGACCAATGTTAATTATTAAAGTTATGTAATTTACTGTTTAGAAAAATTCAACAAGTTAAATTTTCCTTTCTTGAGGAAGAGGGTGTGTAACGTTCACATTTTGTAAACGTACGTTTAATCATGAAGTTCCATCATTTCATCACAAAATAACATATCTGATACCTATAACTGTCAAAAGCTGTTATTGACTTAATTCTTTATATTCATTTATTATCTTGATCAGTTTCAGGGTAAAGTATTCGTTAAGAGTCGAACACTCTGTTTACCTAGTTTCATGTGTTGTGTTCCGACTATTATGATCAAGGTTATAAGTATGAGTTAAGTTGTAGGTTTTGACATACCATCCGATTCTACATGATATATAACCATTTTTATTTCCACAGATCATGGTGCTCACGAATATCTCTGTCGATTTATTTAAAACTATGATTGTTTGTTTATCAAGGATTGTTTTCAAAACAACACGAACATAGGTGATTAACAGTCATTCAGACGTCACCTGTTCTTCTTCTCTATTTCGTTTGGTTAAAATAGTCTCGTTTCTTTGAATCGGTTCGACATAAAGTTTGGCTTACATGGGAAAAGAGACAAATATATTTATTTGCCTCTTTATTTACATATGAGATCACGGACTGCTGTTCTGTTCTTGCACTGCAGTGTTCGGAACCTTTGGTGTAGTAATGAGTAAACTATACTGCTCGGTTCTGTTCTGTGGCAAGATCCAATGAAAAGAGTGTTGGCAACAATGAAAGGAAATATGTTTTTTATTAAATTAATTTTTGGAGAGGACGGAACTCCTTGAAACACCATTTGTGCATTTCTGACCTGGTAACGCTGATGCTCACAGGAGGTTGATTTTTGATTTTTAATTTTGAAGTAAATTACTTTTGACAACCTACCTATTGCTGCTAAGACCATGTAATTGAGAGCTCTGCCAGGAAATTAAGAGGGTCAAGTGTAGAGCACGTTATGGGAGACATATTCCATAATGTTGGATTTGTGCCTAAGTTTTGACTGGGTCTACACGTTATTATAAAGCCTACATGGTATTGTTAAACCTACTGAAGTACTGTAAAGCCTGCCATGGTATTGTAAAGCTTATTGGAGAATTGAGAAGCCTGCTATGGTATTGTGAAGCCTATTGGAGTATCGATCAGCCTATCAAAGTATTATAAAGCCTGTCATGGTATTGTAAAGCTTGCTATGGAATTATTCAATCGGAGGGAGTAGTCTGCTGTGGTGTTGTAAAGCCTTTTTGGGTATCGTAAAACCGATCAAATAGACCTCTAGAGTCTAGTTAGATATAGAGAAGCAGACCTGATTTTAGAGATCTCCGTGAGGACTGTGATTTTGGAACCAGTTAGGACCAGACAAAGTCCAAGGAAGCCAACAAGTCGTGATATTCCTATATTAGTTGTGTCAGGTTTGAATGCATTCAGACCAGGTAAGGCAGTTATATATTAATATGAATCCTTTTGATTACGACTTGGAGGACCCACTATTTTGCTCAGGTCCATAACTTGTTTGAGTCTTGAACACTGGATTAAATTGTTACATGTTACTGTGTCATTTATTTGGAGTTGGGGACACCTTTCTTTCAGCACAGTAAAGGTCTTTCTACAGAGATCGGCCTAGGAATAAGTTTTCTGATTTCATTTTATACTGTAGATGGCGTCCCATTAACATCATAAATAAAGAAAGCTTATTCTCAGTGCCACTAGTCGGACCTGTGAGGATTATCGAGTGACGTCGACCTACGCCCTTGCCTCCCAAATCTTGTAGCTAGCCGAAGGCAATTTTTGTGCCCAACTAAGGGTTACAATGTATATGAGCAGATAATTGTAAAAGAGTAAAATCAAAAATTGTGCTTAGAATGTGACTCTGTTTTGACCGCAGCTCGAAGTGTAAATAACGGATTCTAGCGGTAGTATGTCATTGGTAATTTCCAACCAGAGGGGGTAATCCAATGAATAACCAATCGCTGAAGAATGTATGTTTTTATTGTTAAAATGAACTCAAGTTTTTCGAGATCAGAGATGATCTATTTTCAGGCCTATGAACATGTTTCGTTGCGGCTACGAAAAAGATAATTGAAATTAGGAAAAAAGTACGTTGAAACAATGTGCACTATTTCATGAAAATAATTTGGTACATTATATCAAAAAATGCCGTTTATTACCTTTCCGTTCATTGGCACAATGAATTTTTCACCGGGACAATGATTAAACATTCACTAACATTCTGGTGGGAGGTTAAACCAGATGTAATAATAAAAAAGTTGGCTTGATCACAATGCTCAGCTCTGAAGATCACTGCTAGGAATTTCCACCTAAGGGGCGGAGGCCTCTCGGGTTAATTTGGCCTAGGGCCGCAAGTACCCTAAATACGGCACTGTCAAGAAGGTAGGGAGTAAGGAAAACCGAACTAGACATAAATAGTTAACATGCCCGGTTGGTGTTTGCTCGATATACTAAAATCCTTTCAGACAATATGTGTCTGTTTACCTAGTCGTTTCTGCAAGAATGGCTTTCTCGGTTGGGGATCAGACGGAGTAGAAGATCTGCTCAAGAAATATTATTCACTGTTCGGAACTGTCGTTTAATGTCAATACTGTCGATTGGTATGATGGAGAGCAGTGGATTCGATGAAAAATGTTTGTTTTGAATGTGAGTGAATACAGGAGGCCACTATGACATGTTTATCCAGTAAGGACAGACAAACTCGAGCAAAAAGTGAAGAATGAATTGTAACACTCTGAACCTCGGCACATGACATCTCGACATCATGTTTTATTAGAAAAAAAATTTTACTAAAAAATCAGGGGTGGAACCTAAAATATTTTTTATTTAAAAAAAAAAAATACAATTTATTTTTGTTGTTATTTCAGAATTATCAAAAAAAGATATCGATAGGTTGAGAGATAATTCAATTCTCCACAAGAATGATTTTTTAATACCTTATGAAATACGCTCGTTTTCTCAGAAAACGTGGTTTAAGGCCGACGTCACATTTCATGCCCGCGCTAACCCGCCACTGCAAGTTCAATTAGATTTGTCATAACTTTGTTAAAAATGATAGTAGGAGGAAAAGAAAAAGCGCATATCGTTCCTGAAGACTTCTACTTCCTCATGTAAATATAACATGTCAGTATCTGAGTACCTTAAATGTGTTTTGCCCCACTTCACATAACCCTTCTACGATATTTACGCAGAGGACCCGAAAGTCATTGATATTTTAGTTGATATGAAATAATTATATTGAAAAAGGAATCAGTACTCTCTTTGGACCATATGCAACGATTCAAGACTAGTCTCACTTATACATGCCAAAGAAAAAACTGGGTTTTACTCCTGCCTCAGTTTTCAGTAAATGTTGAAAATAATCGCTCATACACATCCTACATAAAAAATAAAGTATGCGATTTCAAGCTTGAGGTTTGCACTTCAAAATGGTGTTATTAAATATATATGCAGGATATGAATGAGCGATTAATTTCAACATTTTGTGAAGAGAATGCCGAAAGTTTTTTTTTGGCATGTATAACTGGGACCTGTCACACTACTCCAAAGAGGGTATGGGTTGCTGCCTCAGTATAATAATTCCATATTCACTAAATTACTCATGATTTTCGGATCATCCGCAAACATCTCCATGAAGTGCGACAAAACACATTTTAGGTACTCAAATACTCGCATGTTATATTTTCATGAGGAGGAAGGAGTCTTCAGAAACTATATGAACTTTTTTTTTATTTCTCCGATTATTTAAAGCAGAGTTATGACCAATCAAATATTCGGCTCCGCCAGATCTTCCAGCGGCGGGTAAGCGTGAACCTGAAATTTGATGTCGGCGTTCAATCACGTTTCCTAAGAAAACGAGCGTATTTCATAAGAAATGACTTACATATTTCTGAACGAAAAAAAAAATAATATGTTCCACCCCTGTAATTTTGGTAAACAATTTTTTTTCGTGTTCATCATGGTTCCAACTACTAGCGTACCAAGTTTGGTGGTGCTACAATCGATTCTTGTCTCAAAACCCAATCGTGCTGGATTATGTGGATATTGAAGAATGAAGTTGTGATGAAAAATGATGAGTTCAAAAATTGGGAGAAACATAGTTGCCAGTCAACCCAAAGGTCGGCAAAGCTGAATTTCTTCTCAATTATCTGCTTATACAGGGTGTTCCTTAACATCATGTGCATCCGAAAAGGGGAAATTCCTTGGCTTATTTCACGACTAAAAGTCCATATAAATATAGGTCCGCAAACGCTTCGTTACCGATCTACAGGGTGTTGCAATTTAATTTTTTTTGTTTTGTGTTTTTTTTATAGATCCTACAATTTTTGAGATATTTGGCTGAAAGTGGAAACACAGGTTACGTTATAGGGCTTACAACAATGGACATGTCAAATGTTTGTGAGAATCTACAGGGTGATATTTTCATAGGCCATGCCCCTTTTTCTCCAAATTAAATTTTTTGAGGTGCGCCGTTGGTAAATTCTAAAATACAAAATGAATTTCTCTTCTGGTTTTTTGTAAATTTAGTCCGTTCGCCACTGTCTGCTAAAAATTAAAGCTTAAGGTTTCTGCTACAACGATTTATCATACAAAACATCTGAATAAAAAAATAGAAAATATTTTTTTGTAATTTACTGAACAAATGTGAAATTTTCAAAAGACCTTATTGTGGATAGTCGCTTATTGTAATTTTTTATGTTGTGTTGAGAACAAGTGGACAGGACGGCGTGGACCTCAGTTATGGCCTCCTAGGTCCCCTGACTTGAATAGCCTAGATTTTTTCCCATGAGGGCATCTCAAGTGTATACAACACCAATGAATACCATTGATGACCACGAAATCGAACATCAAATGCAGTTGAAACCGTAAAAAATACTCCGGGGGTGTTTGATGAAGTTCGGGCATCCATAAGAACAAAAGCGGACGCATAAAGATTGGAGGAGGCCACTTTCACCAATTGTCATAACGTAGTTTTCTTGTTGAGGCTTTCATTCAGTTATTTTGTATAATGAAACGTTGTTTCAAAAGCCTTTAGCCTTAGTTTTTAGCAGACAAAAACTCATTTCCTTTTTTTTTCTCGATAACAGTCGTAGATACGCAAAAACTACAGAGAACAAAAACGTTTTTAGAAGAACCAAAACTTTCATTTTGTATTTTAGAATTCACCAACGGCACACCCCAAAAAAGTTCAGGGGTAGAAAAGGGGACATGTCCCATAAAAAATATCACCCTGTAGATTCTCATAAACATTCAACATGTCCATTAATCTAAGCCCTATAACGCCACGTGTGTTTCCAATTTGAGCCTAATATCTCAAAAACTCTAGGATCTATAAAGAAAAAACAAAAAAAATCTTGAAATTTCAACACCCCGTAGATCGGCAACGAAGCGTTTGCGTACCTATATGAACTTTTAGTCGTGAAATGAGTCATGGAATTTTCTCCTTTCGGATGTTTAGGAACGCCCTGTATACAATGTATATAAGCAGATAATTGTAAAAAAATTAAATAAAAAATTGAGCTTAGAATGTGACTCTGTTTCGACCGCAGCTCGAAGTGTAAATAACGGATTCTAGCGGTAATATGTCATTGGTGATTTCCAACCAGAGGGGGTAATTCAATGCTTGGTAAAAATTTGCAATCGCAATAGTGTTTTCCTTCAGAAACACTGATTGCACAACCAGATGTCAAATGTTACTCAATGCTCGTAAGGGGAAATAGCTGTTTTCGGTGACGGATATTCGCCACATATTTGCTAATATGTAAAAACGTGTTGAGAGAAAGATACTTCGTGGCAATTTTTCGTATATCAATTTTTTTTTGTGTAATTTTCCCAACTTCCACACACTCTTTATCAAATGAAATGAACGAAAATTGCGATCACGACCAACTGCGTGTTGGAAATATAGTTTGCCGAGAATATTAAATTGATGTTATCTCTGGGGTGTTCCTTTCATCACTTCTCCGCTAAAAATCCTCGAAAAGTTTTCAACTATAAATATGATTTACTCCACATCAGAGGGTTATATAACTTCCACTGTTTAACACATAACAAGCTCAACTTTCTGAAAGCTTTTATCATCGTTGAATATCGACCACCATACGCTATTTTTTCTGGGGTTAATGAACAGAACACCGTTATGTGAAATGTATAGGTTCGTCTGAAAATCATGTTTAGTTCCACTTTTGCAATGAAATCTCCACAAAAACAAGTATTCTTTTATGCAAATTTCATTGGAACAGTACCAGTCAATAACCAAAGCAAGTTCGTGAAGAAGCACTTTTTTATCTCACTTCTCATGAAAACACCCCCAATCGAGTTGGTAGGTGCATTCTGACCATTTCCATCTGTCCTGAGAGTTTCATCATTCTACCTCAATTATTACGGAAGATATGGGGGTGTTTCTATAAGAAGTGACACACACTGTATATGTGTAGGAGGGCAGCAGGTTGAGCAATACCTCTAAGGCAGCTGTTGTGGTGATTCTCATGTCCCTGGTGGCACTCAGACATGCTTGTCTTTGCGAGTCATCGAACCATTCCTACCTGCTTGGTCTTTGGCCACCATACCACCGACCCATACGCTATCATGGGTCTAATAACTCTGGCATAGAGCCATGTAGTCATTTTCTCCGCACATTCTCCTGCACTGCTACTGTACTTTTTTCCAGAACTTTTTGTAGGTGTTGATTCCAAGTTAACTTATGGTCGAAGTATTTTGACTCTTGGGCAAATGGAATTTCTATCCCGTTCAGTACAGGTGACCTGAGTACTTTTTTTTTGTACTCTTCTGGTTTTATGAAGGTTCACTGTCAGCTCCTCCTCTTTACATCAACACCATTATATCTAGGTCTGACTGTAAGATCCGAGACTGTCCTTGCGAATTTGCCTTTTGCAATAATCGCGACATCGTCGGCATATCCTAGGTAATGAAAGCCTCTGGAAGATAACCTTTCAGTTAGGTCGTTCATTCGTCTAAATGTTGTCATGGCTATCTCTTCCAAGGACTTCATTAGTAGCCTGTTGAGGTGGCCCAGTGCTGAGTCTGTTGACTTGCCTATTTGATACGCATATTGGTGTTCGTTGAGCGAGCTTGTTTGTAGTACCTCATCTCTTATGTATTTATCTATCAACATTTTCAACGTTTTGAGCGAAAAAGACATTAGACTTATGCGACGATATGCCTTGGGTGTCTTGTCGCCTATTCTTCCTACTTTTGGGATATAAATGACTTTCACCTCTTGCCACTTCGTAGGTATACGTCCTCTCCCTTTTGGATAAATATGGGGTATATTCCATTTACTCCAGGGCAGTTGTATGGTTTCAATTTACTGATAGCCCAGCTGATTCTATTTGGTCTCGATATTTCCGTAGCAAGCCTCCATTCCAAAGCTGTTCGCCTGTTTGGCCTACTTCTGGTGCTGCCTACTATTGTCGAGTCATTGAGAATTACTTTACTGAGGCTGGAAAGTGTGCTTTTGTGAGCATCCTTCTTTGGCTGAAACCATATTGATTCTTGTTGATAGTGGTATCTGTTACCTCTTCTCAGAATTTCTTCCATGATTGTCTTCTGGCCTTTCCAATTTCTTTGTTGTACTGCGTGAGTTTAGCTTTGTATGTGGTCCAATCTTGGTTGCATTTTACTCTGTTGAAAAGCTTCCGCCCCCTACCTCTTAGGATTTCTAGATGTTCATTCCACCGGACCGTTTTGTTATTTTGAGTCTTTCTTTCTCATGACAGCTTTATCCGTAGGCTTCGATTATTGCCTCGCTCACTTCGTCTACTGCCCTCTCAAGGCTCTCCCTGTCTCGTATTTCAGAAGTGGGCCTCTCTCGAGAGACTCACTGAGTGACGCTGAGTATCTTTCCCAGTTCGTCTCTCTTAGGTTTCTATATTTGACTGAAGTACGCAGTGGGGTAACTAGATCGTATAATATATGATATATAATAATAATTATGTGAAATATTTCGTCAAGGTTTTTGCTTGTATTTCAAGTTTTGTACGATTTCGGACCTCATTAAATAATTTTTGATAATTTTTGAATAAGTGACCTGTACCTTTATTATATGATCTAAATAAGGTATGCGCAGAGAACTAGGGGAATCTACTAATTAACTTCAATAATAAATGAGAGTTTTGTAGTGAAAAAGTGGGATTTTTCCCAGTCAGCTGAAATATGCCAATTTACAAGTAGTCCTTGAGCCCCAACGGTTCGTCGTAGAAAAAAACTTGTATGGTTAAGTTTGTAAAAAAGGTTATGCTCTTTCATTTCTAAGAAAAAGGTTATCAACGAAAAATATGCAGTTTTCAACTTATAAGCAATAAAGCTCAGAAGAAAGAGATTTTTTATGATTTTTTTGTATTTTTTTTAATGTTCCGTCACGAAAATTTGTTAGCAAACCTCAGATTCGGATTCAGCACCCAAAAAAACATAGAGGTCATATTATTAATGACAGCCTGATCAAAATCGTACCCGAACAATAATAATAATACAAATAATAATTTTTTTTTAATATGAAGAGCCTGCGACGACTTTTCGATTCGGGCATTATTATGATGAAGATACGCGGACAATACTGTCCTCCAAAAGACATATTGTGTAAAATAGTACCCTAAAATCTGCCATCATCTCCCGGTCTAAACGCTCTGTGACGGACCAACAAACGAATCCAGCAGAATACATACAGAGTGGTCCAACGAAAAGTATGCACCTAGCTTTTCTCCTTTTTTTGGAATTCATAGCAAATATACTCGGACATGTGAAGTGTGCCTTTGAGGGGGACACATTTTAGATATATTTTGCAACTTGTGTCTTCAACCCCCTAGCGAGGGGGTGTTACAACCCTAAAATTTTAAATGGAACGTGGGGTCGAGTGATATATCATTTGAACGGGCATAAAATTATCTTTCCAATGATATCCTATTTGTTGAAATTTACTGAAACAGTTATTGCGAAAACGGCTTTAAGAACATTAACCCGATAATTTTGGTATTAATGAAAAATACAAATCAGTTTTGGTTACTAGGAATCAGGATAACGACAATCATTTCTAAATTACTTCATTTTGCCGAAAGCAACATTTCAATGATAATTTTTTGTTATCACAACTAAATTCCCCATTTATCGTTTGCGTGATTTTGTCGAAAACGACTGCAGATAAGTGTAAGAAAAAAACTGTAGATATGTGTAACATTTGTTTTACAGATGAGTGTACATTTTATTTGAATGGAGCTTTTAATAGGCATAATTGCCGTTACTGGGATGACAGTAACCCATACTTATTCCGTGAGGTTCATTCCCAGGCCCCTCAAAAAATAAACGTCTGGTGTGGCATAGTAGGAAGTCATATCATAGGACCACTTTTCATTCCTGGAAATTTAAATGGTGAAATCTACCTAAACATGCTTGAAGACGCAATTAATCCTTTCATCACACAAATAATAGAGGATGACCAAAATCATGATGCTGATCGGCTTCCTTTCCAGCAAGATGGAGCACCTCCGCACTATTTTGTTCCTGTACGAGAATTTTTAGATAACCGGTTCCCCGGAAAGTGGATTGGCAGGAGAGGCCCAATGGAATGGCCTGCCAGGTCACCTGATTTATCGCCTTTGGACTTTTTTTATGGGGACACTTGAATAATGAATGTTTTGCTACGAAGCCCGAGTCTATAGAAGATATTCGCCAACGGATTATAGCAGAGTGCAGAAGAATAACACCTGATGTGCTACAAAATGTTAGACATAGATTTGAACAAAATTTGTATTATTGTATGGAAGCATATGGGTCACAATTTGAACACTTGTTGAATAAACATTTCAATAAATCAATTTAACAGCTTGTTTTTTTTTACAAAGCACTATTACAAGTAACGAATATTGAAACGTACTAAGTACTACTTGTACATGTTTTAATTCCTAGTGACCAAAACTTATTTGTATTTTTCATTAATACCAACATTATCGGGTTCATGTTCTTGAAGCCGTTTTCGCATTAACTGCTTCAGTAAATTTCAACAAAAAGGGTATCATTGGGAAGTTAATTTTGTGCTCGTTCAAATGATATATCAGTCGACATAACGTTCCATTTAAAATTTTAGGGTTGTGACACCCCGTCGCTGGGGGGTTGAAGGCACAAGTTGCAAAATATATCTGAAATGTGTCCCCCTCAAAAACAAACTCTACGTGTCCGAGCATTTTTGCTTGCAATTCCACAAAAAGGATAAAAGCTAGGTGCATACTTTTTGTTGGACCACTCTGTATATTCGCTATTTCAATGCAATAGTTCTCTGTCCGGACGTTCTTTTTTCGGCACATTTATCTCTTAGGTAAGAGACGCGTCGACCTGAGATACGTTCAGCGAGTTCCATTTAATCCGAAAAAAAATTAACGCAACCATCAATCATCGTTATCTCTTGATTAATGCTGCCGCGAGACAGGCATCAGACCTCTTTTTGGCACTGTATGTAAATCGTGAACGCTCTAGCATATTGTGAAAGTGTCACCTTAATGCCCAGCTTTGTTGGCGAAAACACCTCGGCTGTTACTAAATGTGTGCGCTTTACAGGTCGACTAGGAGGGACCCATTTGGACAGTTCATTGATGGGTCGATGGAGTCAGACATTATCTGTAATAATGCTTTCGGGGCATCTGACGCAAACTTCAGTACCGGTGAAGGTTCAAAATACTGTAATTAGTTTGGTTATGAAGTGTTTTTAGCTACACCTGTAAAAATCTGTAGATACAGTATTAGTATTTTTTATATTGTTTTTTCGATTAGAAAAGTATCGTTGATAGTTACATATGTCCATCGTACACTGTTATTGTACTGCTTACTATTAATCCAGTAACGACAGACAAATTCGAGCAAAAAGTGAAGAATGAATTGTAGCACTCTGAAACTCGGAACATTACATCTGGACATCGTGCATATCGTTCCTGAAGAATTTTACTTCCTCATGCAAATATAACATGTGAGTATCTAAGTACCTAAAATGTGTTTTGTCCCACATTGCATAATCCTTTTACGATATTTATATGAAATAATCATACTGAAGCAGAAATCAGTACCCTCTTTGGACCATGCGCAACGATTTAAGACTAGTGAGACAAGTCTAACTTATTTCCTGTCACACTACTTTAAAATTGTTGCATATAATCCAAAGGGGGTATGGGTTGCTGCTTCAATATAATAATTCCATATTTACTAAATTATTCATGATTTACGGATCATTCGCAAACATCTCCGTGAAGTGCGACAAAATACATTTTAGGTACCTACTCGAATACTCGCTTATTATATTTGCATGAGAAACTAGGAGTCTTCAGAAAGGATATAAACTTTTCCAATCATTTTTAGCAGAGTAATGACCAATCAAATATTCGGCTCCGCCAGAACTTTCAGTGGCAGGTAGATTAGATTAGTTTGGGGTTTCCGTGCCATAAGCATCAACACCGCGACCTTTTCAGGTCTTCGTCACGAGACTCTATAGGCCAGTTTTCAGAACTCTCATGTACCCGGGAGCTTTTGGTTTTTCTTCTCCCAGCGTTAGAAACCTCAGCCTTGACAAGCCCTCACAGTATGGCATAGTATGTGTGCCGATGTTTCCTCTTCTTCCTGACAGAACCTGCATAGCATTTCTTCTGCCAGACAATAGTACTCATATGTTTGTTACTCCTTCTCTGGTTTAGTAGATATTCTGTGAATGTTGGCAACGGTTTTTCAATAAACTCTTTGGCCTGTCTCATTCCTGGTGAATCGTTCCACCATTCTTGAGATTTCTGTTGGATCCACGATTTGGTGTTGGTTTTTAGTACAGCTTTCGCTATACCGCAAAACGGTTCTGGGCCATTCAAGGATTTACTTGCTCCTTCTCGAGCTAGTGAATCAGCCTCTTCATTGCCTCTGTAACCTGTGTGTGCTGGTACCCAAGCTAGTGTCATCCTGTTCTGACTGCCTAGCTCTTTTAGGGCTTCTATGCAGTCCCTAACAATTTTTTAGGTGATTTGCATAGAGTTGACCTAAGCCTAGTTAGATTCTCATCTTCGGCTTGGCTCCATATATGCCGGCTCCTGAACCTTCAAAGGTTTTGGAGCCATCCGTGTAGACAACGATTTCCGCGTTGATGGGAGGTCCCTCCTTCCATCACTGTCCATTATGCTTGTCTTAAAAGTGTTGTCAAAGCTATATCTGGGAAGTATGCCATCTGATGGCATACCTATGACAGGGTCGTTTTCCAACTCTTCATATAGCTTGTTGTAGTCACTCCCGTGCGTGTTGCTTATGGGTGCTTGACCTCTAAGTAATCTGCTCGTGACCGACCTGGCTTCGCCTTGAATGTATATGTGTAGTGGAGGCAGGTTGAACAAGACTTTTACTGCGGCTGTTGGAGTGGTTCTCAGGGCACTGGTAGTACTCAGACATGCTTGTCTTTGCAGTACTCCCAGCCGTCGTACCACTCCTACCTGCCTGGTCTTTGGCCAAATTTTTTCTACAAACGTCAAAAAAAAATAGGTTGTATAAAATGTTGTCACAATTTGAAAAATGTTAAGCCTTATTTAATTATTGTTGAACATTCAGAAATGAATGATTTCTTGGAATTTTGCTTGATTGGGGAGGACTATAAAGTTAGAAATAAGAGATTTCTCGGATTTTTTCTTGACTGAGGTAAGAATAGGAAAATCCTATATAGTTTACATGCAGTGTGCGGAATAGGTATTTCGCATATAACTTCGCAATATGAAGATGGTATACAAGACTTCATATAAACTGCAACAATTCTTGGGTTCTCCCAAAGATAAGAAGAAAGAAAAATAAAAGTCGGGGATTCATGAGATTGGCTGTAAGGACTGCGAGAAGAAGTTTGTGGGCCAGACCCGTAGGGCCATCTAAGAACGGTTTAGAGAGCACATTGCTCATATCCGATTTTCGAGACCAGAAGGATCGAGTGTGGCTCAACATGCTTTGAACCACAACCACTGATTTGATGACCAAGTTTAAGAATAATTAGACAGGTTCATGACCGCAGCTTCTCGATGCATTCGAGAGTCTAGAAATTGCGAAGTGCAAAAATAATTCATTAGTCTTCATTCGTTATCATTACTTAGTTTTTTATTATTCGTTATTTTACTACTAATAATTTTTTCTCGTTTTCAAATATGTTGGTAAAGTAAATATTATTATATCAATATAAAGTTAGTCATCAATTCAAAAGTGTCATCAAAAACGAAAGAAGTAGTTTAGAGGAGGTAGTTTCGGATTTAAACTAAAAAAATCGAGTAGATAATTGAGGTAAGTAGAATAGAGGGTCAGTTAAAATAGATAGTGGATGGTATAAATAAATGCTAGCAAATGCTAATAACATAAATTTGTCTCTCTCATAACCGAACAGAATTAATAGGTCTATTTCAAGAAATCCGAGTAAAAGCATTTGCTCAAGGTTTATTCATATGACCTAATGAGTGCAATTAACCACACTCAGATAAGTAGCAAGTATGAATAGGATTATAATTTTGTTCTCTAGCGTAGTAAGCGTATAGCTCTTGAGAATGCTAAGATTGTTAGCGGAACTCGCGTCGAGTGAAAGTGACGTAGTTTTGGTGTTTTGGGTAGCTTCTCTTTCTTGAATTGTATTCACACCAAAGGTTCGAAACATCCATTTTCGATAAGATTGTCATGGGTCCTTAGGTCACCCTTGAGTCGCCCCGGAGCGCCACGGCAAATGATAATAATAGCCGTCCTCTACCCGCACGGGCTATGCCTTTGGTACCCTCTACGAGTGTTCATGAGGGAGTATTATCATGGTAAAATTGTTATGTCGGTCAACCAGGTGCACCCTTAAGAGCAACCCTCAAAAATCCTCGAGAGACTACTGCTCGGAAAGACGCAGCCATCACTTTTCAACGTGTGATAACATGGACGATACCGGTGACAGCGCGGTGTATCGAACTCGCGTACCTTGGATTGTGAAGCAAACACTTTAGCCACGCGCCACCAAGGCATGATGCATGAAGAAAACACGGTAATTCATGGAAATCGTGGTCCTCAAAATGTCGGCGTATGAATGGATGAAACTGGAAAACAACGAAAAGTCCCCCGATAATTGAAAGGCTATAGGAAATAATTGTTCGTGAGTGAACGCTTTTTCCATTATTTCAGTTTGAAACGAATTGTCCAGTTTTATTCTGTTCAAACATATTTGTCGACTTTTCCACGCTGCGAGCAGAATAGAAGTTTCCATCATGCAGACATAATTGAAAGTCCGTCAGCTAAATGGAAACTCGTATTCGTTCGATATCGGCCTGTATAATGAGGAAATATCAAGTTCATGATTACTTTTTCAGATGATAACGATAAAAGAAGAATAACCAACGTATTTGAATAGTCATTTTGGTGGAATTTTGTTCAAGCAGAACATATTTTCAACTGAAACTATAATAATCACTGATGATATGGATTTCAAATACGATTTTCATGATTGCATTTTAGTCTGAATGATCAGTAGAATTCCTAGCTCACCAGTTTTTAGTCAAATGGATACAATTTGTTGAAGCATGGCTTTTGTAGGCTATGGTAGGTTTAAATGGCTCGCCTTATATTTCATATTTGAATTTTCCAGTTTTCCACGCTTTACTACTGAATTCCCAAGCATGAAAAATCCAGTTCTGGCAGATGGAGTGCATCTACCTACATAGAACTAGTTCATGACTTTAGTTTTGTTTGAAGCGAATACGGTTGATCTTCGTATGGTGACGCCAGGTTGTGGTTCAATTCATTTTAAATTGAAAACTTCGATTTTTGATACATAGGGTGTTCGGTATCAATCAATCACCATTCTATTATTCCTTATTTCATCTCTGAGGAGAGGTAACCAGGTGCGGTCCATTTCGATGGAATTTGTTGAAAAGCAGTTGTTTGATAAAAGAATGCACGCAGTTTCCTTTAACTTTCTTTTTTCTTGATTTGATTCTCTCAGTAAAATTTTGGTATTATTCCATTCCATCATACGATCGCCATCGGATGTTATATTATGTTCGGATATTTGCGAACCTGTTATTTTTTTATTTTTGATGTAACTTTTATGTTCTTCCTGACGCACAATCAATGGTCTTGATGTAACACCTTTTACCATACGAACAAGGTATGTTGTAAACACAATTTTTTGAACATTCATCAGTGTTTTTGGGTTTTGTATGTGTGAGTATTGATCTCAATGTTTTGGTTGTTTTGAATGTGTTCTTACATCATACCTATGGCCAATCCGTTTTATCTTTTCAAGCAGTCCAGGGACATAAGTTTTTGAACATTCATCAGTGTTTTTGGGTTTTGTATGTGTGAGTATTGATCTCAATGTATTGGTTGTTTTGAATGTGTTCTTACATCATACTTATGGCCAATCCGTTTTATCTTTTCAGACAGTCCAGGGACATAAGGTATAATGTTGTTTGTTGAAAAGAATTTGAGAATGTCGCACTTCTCTGTGTTGTGTTGTTCGATTGTGAAGTGTATTACTATTTTCAATTTCATTAATGGTTTTTTCCACGAATTCCAAATACTGATTTGACCATTGAATCCTAAAGACCCTTTTTTACGATACCGAATAAGATTATAGATTGTGAATCTCCACACATAGGTTTTCAAGCTTTTGAATGAGGATATAAAACATTATTGTGATTGAAATTGGAATGCATCATCGAATTGTACAGTCTCTTTTTTGATTCTGGGTTGTATGAAAACTTGGTGGAATTGCATGATTTCTGATAAGTAATATCTGATCCAAATCATCACATCCTCATTACACTGTTTCCACAAGATACCCAATAAAATTGGATACGGAATTCCTGATACAGACCATCGAATCTTGATTTCACTTCTCCTTCATACGATACTCAATAAGATTGAAAATTTTGAATTTCCATACATTCCTCATACGTTGACAGGCTTGTGAATAAGCATATAATATCGTCGTGATTGTAAGTGGAATATCTCATCGAATCTTAAACAACCACGGCCTGATACAGACTCGTATGCCATGTATTCGGATATGCTTATAAATTGCATCTACTCACAAATCCTCATACAACCTTCCAAAAAGTCTATGTGCCAGGGATATGTACGTATAGATTACAGACTTTCCACATAGATCCTTATGAATTATCATGATCCGTCTATATTTTTTTATAAGAATTCATGTGGTATTTTTGGCAGGGTATAAATATATAAATATAATTCAAAATAAATAACAATAACAATAATAAAATGTATAAAATAAAACTAAATATAATCTCAAAAGTGTGACTAAGTGCCTTCCTGCTCATAGAAGAGTACATATGCTCTTCTGCTCACCATGGATTCTGAAATAATCGGGGAAACATGAGAATCGCTGTACTCGTGCCACGTGCCTGAATATGGATGCTTACAGTCAGCAGTATAGTGTCCGCTATAGGAAGACCCGCTGTGGTTCAACAAAGCGTTTAAGTTGTGACGACAACGCGCTTCATTTTCTGCTGTGAAGTTGCTCATATCTAATCCTTGAAGTGGAAAGTCAATGGTGACATCTAATTTTCCACGAAGTCTGTCTGTTTGGGAAAACCTTTTCAAGTGGATTATCAAAATTTTCGGTAATTTATGAATCATAAGAGATTTTGTGTATTTCCTTCTTTCTTTGCAAATCGAACATCGGTCGGTTTTTCATCACCATCCATAGTTTCTTCCTTAGTGAATGAATCCAAACATTGCAACAGACTAAGTTGCCCTGAACTTTGTGATACTGATATAGGAAATGACCCAGAATGTATCAAATGTGACTGACCGGTGACCACAAAATGAGCATTTCAATGTAGATATCAGCTGTCCAACAAAGTTATCGACTATCTTGGAGTTGTCCAAGTATCTCGACCATGACTCTCTGGCTTTTTCACTGATGGTAAAACTCTCGACAAACTCGGTCAAAATGAGTTTGGGCTTATCGGTTATACTATTCACGTCTTCATGTAGTCCTTCCAGTTGGTATCGTAAAAACTCCTAAGCATCTTGCTGGGCGTAATTGATGAAACGTGGCGCGAAGCTTTGGATTTGACTTTTCAAAGAAACTGTATCAACCACTTGATTCAACGAATCCTCTGACCACAGTTCCTTGATCACTATCGCAAAAGTTTGGATTTAAGCTCCCTTCGTATCCTTCATATCCCTTGTGTAGGCGTCCTTCTTCAAATACTCCCGCAACCATTTGGTATTCGACAAACACTGGATAACACTGTTCATAAAGCAAGTGTTACCAATATTTTTGAACTCATTAAGACCGAGTGTTTTTACTGTTTTTGCAGAACTATGTATCACAAGCTTTGTACTGCTTTCACCACTGACACCTTTTACTGAGTAGTCTGTAATTGAGTTCATGTCTTTGTTATAGTGGCGTGATATCGAACCTGAGTTAAGGTTGCTGGACATAACTTGCGGAGAAAAGGGGCAAGTAGGAGGCAGATATGCTGAACTGATAGCAGATATGTTCAGAAAACTCAATGTTTGCGGACGGACAAAAATTTCATCCAGACTTTGAGAGGATGGGATGGAACCCATGACAGATGCGGAGTTTCCTATTTGGACTGCGATACTTATTCTTTGCAAAAGAAAAGTCCTTGCTCTAGGATCGTCGGTTTTATTTCTAAGTTTATGATTTTTCGGGAATAATCATATTTTTCCTTGAATGTTAGTATTTAATCAGTGGGAAAGAGTCTGTTTTGCCCACGAATGAATCTACACGGTTCCATTGGTCAGTTGAGACTAACTGGAATGCATTATCTGGAATAGTGTTGATTCAAATTTCCCAGAACCACTGGAGACCAAGCTTGAATCAACTAATCATGATGTTATTTCTCATCCCGCCGACGTTATCCAACTTTATTGGAGCACGTATCGTGAATTTACATTTCCAGTTCAAATATTCAACGCAATATTTCAGTACCGTGAAACTTTCTTGTAAAAGCAGACGGGCGAAGCTGCTTTTTGAATTCTCTTCGCACAATACTGTATTTAATTTACTTCGGCAGCAAAACTGGGTTTCGCGATACTGGCATATAAAAATTACATTGTGAATAAACCTTCGACAGTTTTATGCCAGAAGTTGGAGCAACAGTATAGGGAATTGGACACTTTAGAACATTCATTGCTACATAAAACATGATATTATTCAGAAAGTTTGAAATGCAATAACGGATAAGAGTGTGTTTCTGATACTTTCAACCTTCAATTCGAATTCAACCGCACTTATCCTGATGATAATAATAATAATAATAATATAGCATTTATTGCCCAACAGATACCATTTACAAGGAAATTTTTAAAGGATAGCTAATGAAAGAAAATTAGAATTATAGTAACAGTGTAACAACATACAGAAGATGGCAAGGATAAAATATAAAAATAAAAAGATTTCATCCATGATTGATATCCAAATTGCTTATAGATGTGCTCGAGATTTATTTCTCAATTCACTCTTACTGCAGTTGAAAATATCACATATTATATTCGATATTTTGTTAGCATTAGAACACATCACATTAATTGGTGCTTTAGACATAATATTAGTTTGATTAAAAGTGGTATTTGATCTAAACTCTAATCTCGGCACATGAAAGTCAGTTTGTGATAATAGTACTGGGGAGTCCACTTCACCATTCAACAGCTATGCAGGAATATAATGGATGTATGATTTCTGCGTTTTTCTAAAGATAAGAAATCGAATGCGCGTAGTATGTTTGTTTATATAATCAGATCCTCTTGGAGGATAAACTCTATCAACCTTGGAGCATAAATAGTTGTTGCGGATTGACTATAAATGGGATTCCATATTAATGAATCATATTCTAGTTTAGATCTTACTGGACTGAAGAAAAGAGATGGGAGTGCAGTGATATCATTAAATTTCCTACAATTTCTAAAAATGAAACCATATATACGATATGCTGATTTGACGTATTTTGACTTGATAATTCTGAATCTGTGAAAGAAAATGTCCAAAACCCATCAGGAATATTTTTGGCGGGAAAAAAAACTTCTAAAAACTGATTTAGAGCTGACCAACTCGAGAACGGTTGGAGATAGACAAATTCTGCGGACGCCAATCGATTCAGAATGGTCGAATTAGTATATATTGTGAATTTTGAGTCAATAAAAAACAATTAAATTTACCCGAAAAAAGTTGAAAGGGTTTACACCTAAAAATCATGAAAATTACTAAGTCGTCACATCAACTTGAAATTTGCACTTTATACGTAAAATTTCATGCTTGTTCCGAAAATGTATGATTTTTATGTGCTCAGATATAAGATTTAGCCGGAAAAGGGCGTTTAAGGTAAATAATCTACTTTCTGAGATATTTTATTTTTCTTTTTTCAAATTTCAAATTTTTGTCCCCGAACGTATTTTGACGTGCTGATTCTGAATCTTTGAACGAAAATGTCGAAAACCCATCAGAAATATTTTTGGCGGGAAAAAAACATCTAAAAATTGATTTAGAGCTGACCAACTCGAGAACGGTTGGAGATAGACAAATTCTGCGGACGCCAATCGATTCAGAATGGTCGAATTAGTATATATTGTGAATTTCGAGTCAATAAAAAACAATTAAATTTACCCGAAAAAAGTTGCAAGGGGTTTACCCCTAAAAATCATGAAAATTACTAAGTCGTCACATCAACTTGAAATTTGCACTTTATACGTAAAATTTCATGCTTATTCCGAAAATGTATGATTTTTATGTGCTCAGATATAAGATTTTGCCGGAAAAAGGTGTTTAAGGTAAAAAATCTACTTTCTGAGATATTTTATTTTTCTTTTTTTAAATTTCAAATTTTTGTCCCCGAACATATTTTGACGTGCTGATTCTGAATCTTTGCACGAAAATGTCGAAAACCCATCAGAAATATTTTTGGTGGGAAAAAAACATCTAAAAACTGATTTAGAGCTGACCAACTCGAGAACGGTTGGAGATAGACAAATTCTGCGGACGCCAATCGATTCAGAATGGTCGAATTAGTATATATTGTGAATTTCGAGTCAATAAAAAACAATTAAATTTACCCGAGAAAAGTTGCAAGGGGTTTACCTCTAAAAATCATGAAAATTACTAAGTCGTCACATCAACTTGAAATTTGCACTTTATACGTAAAATTTCATGCTTGTTCCGAAAATGTATGATTTTTATGTGCTCAGATATAAGATTTAGCCGGAAAAGGGTATTTAAGGTAAAAAATCTACTTTTCTGAGATTTTTTATTTTTCTTTTTTCAAATTTAAAATTTTTGTCTCCGAACGTATTTTGACGTGCTGATTCTGAATCTTTGAACGAAAATGTCGAAAACCCATCAGAAATATTTTTGGCGGGAAAAAAACATCTAAAAATTGATTTAGAGCCTACCAACTCGAGACCGGTTGGAGATAGACAAATTCTGCGGACGCCAATCGATTCAGAATGGTCGAATTAGTATATATTGTGAATTTCGAGTCAATAAAAAACAATTAAATTTACCCGAAAAAAGTTGCAAGTTGCAAAAATCATGAAAAATACTAATTCGTCACATCGACTTGAAATTTGCACTTTATATGTAAAATTTCATGCTTATATGTATAGTTCAAGGGCCCTTGATCCTTGCTGTGATCATTTGGCACCGCTGATAACCATGTAATTAGACGAAAAGAAAAAAAAAAGAGAGGATGATATCTGGAGAAGAAAAATATCAGAACATGGCATTGCTGACCTGAGATCATATCTTTCCGAAATTGACTGGGATACAGTCGGGTTACATAATTGGAAATGCTCGGTAATTGACAACTTTTTGATCAATACTTTCTATTTCTCCAATGTTTGCACACATTGTGATTCGAGTGAATGCAAAATTTTGGAAATAGATGAAGATTTGCCCAACTTCATGGATAGTCTGCTCACAGACATTATGGGAGAAGAAAAAGAAGAAAAAGAAGAAGAGCCAAATGATTCAGTGGACAATCCTCCAATTAAAAAAGGGAAAATTAGTGAATCTGTATCAATATAATATAATATAAATATTTTTTCTGTTATAATTTCATAAATCTTTGTACATAATAAAGTTATTTTATCAATTTGTGAATATGATATTCGTGTTTTTCTCGACGAGCTACCCCAAATTAAGTACAAAGAGATTTTTGTACGTTGTCCAGAAGCCGAGATACTCAATATTTTTCAAGCGCAAGCCACTTTGAACGCATGAAATAAGTTTTCAGTGCTATCCTCACTCCACCACCTGCACGCCTCTTTTTATTCATCAATTAATTATACTGCAAATGAACTAGACATATCCTGATATTTTTTCATTGAAAATATAGGTATTCAACCTTGATATCCATGAAGGTGACTGCTGCACGATCATTATTGCACCTTCCAATTTTTTTTGAAATTATCTTATTTTTTCCTCGGCTTTTCAAATGAACCAAACTCGGTGAGATTTTGATCCAATAACTTGAACATAGTTTTATGTGGTCTTTCGGGATACAAGTTTGAATGTTTCCGATGTCCTAACACTGTTTCTATTGTATTTTTAATAAATTTGTATCATATCTCTCTTTTCTTCATTCGTGAAAGCCATTTTTCGCCAAAAATTAAGTATAATAACAAAATGTTATTGAGTGTAACAAATTGAAAGTCAAATTTGGAAACATCAAAGTCAAAGCCTATTCTGATAAGAATTAATTTTTTTCAAAATCTCCAATTTTTTGAAAAATAATGATAACTTATGATACGTCATTGAAAAGGTAAAATCTGGTTCTATTCAAAACAGAAAGAATCCAATGTAGCGCCCATAAGAAAAAATAAAGTTGATGATGGTGGCCAGAAGACGAAAAGTCGGATAGCAAATCTGAAAACACCATTATGTAGCAGGGGAAAAGTGACAACGTGGAAGTGCACGTTATTTTCGAATCCTTCAAAAAATTAAGCCAGAAAAAAATAAAAACCATTTTCCGAAATTTCTGTTTTTTTCCGAATATCTCCGGATATAATCGGAATTTCAGAACTTTCTCAACGGCATATTGTTAGTCAGGTAAATATGCAACTTTGCCCTAATTTAACCATCTTCGTATCTCTCATAGTTTCCGAGATCGAGGATCGAATTTGAAACACCCTGTATTTTGAAAAATAGTCAATATTTATCAATCTTTCAAAAAAAAAAATTTTTGGCTTGCCATAGGCTACACATAATAATAATTAACAAGTTTGATTACCTTACAGTTAACGAGTTATAAAAAAACCCTATTTTTCACGGTTTTTCCAATATAACTCGAAAAGTATCAATGATATCGAAAAATTATAATTTATTCAATTGATAGATTTTTTTAGTCCCTACAATTTCCTTTTCAATTTTTTTCGATCGGAGCTGTAGTTTTTTAGTTATCAACAAAAAACTGCTTTTTTCCAATTTACCAATTTTTTAGGTTATGTACCGTAATCACGATCGAGCCGCATGAAATAAAAACTCATCCTGAATTTCAATTTCCTATACGCTCATATTTTTTTTTTCGGATATTAATTTTTGCACGCACTTTTCCCTATGGCTTGTACTATTATTTCCATTGATGAAGCAAACTTACATCACCGGAACCACGTTATATTTCATCCGGGGACTGAACGATTTTTAATAGTGTCTCGCATGTCAGTAAATTACCAGTTCCCGGAGTTTACGAAAAGCTTGGTATCGACCATTAATTATGCAGAAATGGGTCTCTGGGCGCACGTATCTGCAGCTCCATCCGATTGTCGATGCGTCTGAAACGGCGTACGGCACCGTCGTGACGCTCTTCGTCGCTCACGTCCAAAATCCCGATAGAAATTCGGAACACCTGGAATGACACCGCTGGGATGTTCCTAACGCACCGAGCTATTTTATCGAAGGTATATATAATAATATGGAAGCTGCGTCATTTGGTTTAGACGCCCCTAGTGCCGTGAAATGGGGCGAGGAATTTTTCATGGAAGGGCCAATTTCCCGGGTAATTTTCAACAATATTGGAGATATCGATTTACTTATTATTAGTATCGGTTGTATTTACACACGACAATTTATTCGCCAATTGTGTTGTCAGTTCATCACATATACCAACATAATGACATAAAATGGTTTAACCCAAGAACATTTATCCAACGAACATGTATCATAACAGACCGAAAGTTACCAGGAATTGCCTTAAAATTCATGAATTATTGGTGAATGAAAATTGACGACAATTTTCCATTTTCACCTGTCAATAAAATTCAAGTTCACAAAACTGATGAATTTATTTGATCGTATCCATTAACACTAACGGAGTATCAATGATTTTTCTAGTATTTTCTTTTCGTTATTTCAATAGAAAACATGCAAATGGCGGCCTAATTAAAATTGTACCCGAAACAAACAATTTTCGAACAAAAATGACGATTCATTTTTCAATATGAAGAACCTGGGACTGAATAAAATATAAGCAAACACTAAAATTATCCCTGGCAGAATTTTGACAAGCTGATAAATCAATTGATAGGAAATGGGAGCGGAGGACATTATAAGGGGGATTTATACAGAACGTAAATAAAATAATAGATAAAATACTGCAGTTTAAAAGAAAAAAAAATAAAAGTGATGAAATATATAAATCCAAATTTTGATTGGCAGCTTCTCATTTATTATAATCCACTCAGCTCTATAAACACTCGTTTTATTTTATTTTAGGGGCTGTATAAACTCAACTTTATATCGTTCACCGCTCTCATTTCCTACCTACTCGTATTTCTATCAGCTTGTTGAAATTCCGACTGGGATAATTTTTGTTTTTTTCTCAAGTGTGATATTTTATTTAGTAAATATGAAATAATGTATAGTACTACACATAATGACATGTTCTTTTGATAATTAAAAAAAAAGATGGAAAGGCAGAAGTTATCCGTATTCACGTAGGGAGTTCGGCTGAATCTCGTCTCGTGTTTTTCTTTATTTATTTTTGTTCTATTACAAGTCTCCCTATTCCAAATAAACAGGTACTTCATTAATAAATTAATTGAATTTGATTTTTTTTATCACTCGATGTTATTTAGCATCGTTTCCTTGTTACTGTACTATTTTGAGCAAGTTCAGTTGTTAAAAAAAAATAAACAACTTTGCACAAAAAAAAAAGTTTACTTCAGTTCAAAAGCAAAATTACCACAGGGAACCTGATATTTGGGCAGTTTGTAATAATAGACGATTTTTGATGAACCGTTGTATACATGATGTCGTTTAAATGAACAGTGCTCTATTTCGTGCCAAAAATTTCCGTCAACTCATTATGATTTATAAAATCCGACCAGTCTTGGGTTTCAATATATGGAGTTGTAACGTTCACATTTTGTAAACGTACGTTTAATCATGAAGTTCCATCATTTCATCACAAAATAACATATCTGATACCTATAACTGTCAAAAGCTGTTATTGACTTAATTCTTTATATTCATTTATTATCTTGATCAGTTTCAGGGTAAAGTATTCGTTAAGAGTCGAACACTCTGTTTACCTAGTTTCATGTGTTGTGTTCCGACTATTATGATCAAGGTTATAAGTATGAGTTAAGTTGTAGGTTTTGACATACCATCCGATTCTACATGATATATAACCATTTTTATTTCCACAGATCATGGTGCTCACGAATATCTCTGTCGATTTATTTAAAACTATGATTGTTTGTTTATCAAGGATTGTTTTCAAAACAACACGAACATAGGTGATTAACAGTCATTCAGACGTCACCTGTTCTTCTTCTCTATTTCGTTTGGTTAAAATAGTCTCGTTTCTTTGAATCGGTTCGACATAAAGTTTGGCTTACATGGGAAAAGAGACAAATATATTTATTTGCCTCTTTATTTACATATGAGATCACGGACTGCTGTTCTGTTCTTGCACTGCAGTGTTCGGAACCTTTGGTGTAGTAATGAGTAAACTATACTGCTCGGTTCTGTTCTGTGGCAAGATCCAATGAAAAGAGTGTTGGCAACAATGAAAGGAAATATGTTTTTTATTAAATTAATTTTTGGAGAGGACGGAACTCCTTGAAACACCATTTGTGCATTTCTGACCTGGTAACGCTGATGCTCACAGGAGGTTGATTTTTGATTTTTAATTTTGAAGTAAATTACTTTTGACAACCTACCTATTGCTGCTAAGACCATGTAATTGAGAGGTGAATATTTTGCTGTATTTAATTTACTGAACTTTTTGTAGATGACTCGCCTCACGAGCATTTTTTTATAGAAGGAAGCATGTCTTACAAATTTCTTTTCTTTTTGCCACAGCTCTGCCAGGAAATTAAGAGGGTCAAGTGTAGAGCACGTTATGGGAGACATATTCCATAATGTTGGATTTGTGCCTAAGTTTTGACTGGGTCTACACGTTATTATAAAGCCTACATGGTATTGTTAAACCTACTGAAGTACTGTAAAGCCTGCCATGGTATTGTAAAGCTTATTGGAGAATTGAGAAGCCTGCTATGGTATTGTGAAGCCTATTGGAGTATCGATCAGCCTATCAAAGTATTATAAAGCCTGTCATGGTATTGTAAAGCTTGCTATGGAATTATTCAATCGGAGGGAGTAGTCTGCTGTGGTGTTGTAAAGCCTTTTTGGGTATCGTAAAACCGATCAAATAGACCTCTAGAGTCTAGTTAGATATAGAGAAGCAGACCTGATTTTAGAGATCTCCGTGAGGACTGTGATTTTGGAACCAGTTAGGACCAGACAAAGTCCAAGGAAGCCAACAAGTCGTGATATTCCTATATTAGTTGTGTCAGGTTTGAATGCATTCAGACCAGGTAAGGCAGTTATATATTAATATGAATCCTTTTGATTACGACTTGGAGGACCCACTATTTTGCTCAGGTCCATAACTTGTTTGAGTCTTGAACACTGGATTAAATTGTTACATGTTACTGTGTCATTTATTTGGAGTTGGGGACACCTTTCTTTCAGCACAGTAAAGGTCTTTCTACAGAGATCGGCCTAGGAATAAGTTTTCTGATTTCATTTTATACTGTAGATGGCGTCCCATTAACATCATAAATAAAGAAAGCTTATTCTCAGTGCCACTAGTCGGACCTGTGAGGATTATCGAGTGACGTCGACCTACGCCCTTGCCTCCCAAATCTTGTAGCTAGCCGAAGGCAATTTTTGTGCCCAACTAAGGGTTACATAAAATGGCGTGCCAACGTGAGGCTTACGTTTTCGTTCGACAATCCCCAGAGGTTTGATACTGTGCTGGAGAGATCTCTCTAGCTGTGAATAAATTGTGGATGGTGTGTCTTTAGGAACTGAGTTCTACGGCTTGGGAAATTTCATGTATGTGTATCAGCTGTCCTGTGGAAGTCTCCCGGATTGGCAAATAAAATATTTTTGGATTATTGTTGGGTCAATGACAGCTTTGAAATTTATTTATTGACAGTGTTCAAGTGTTATTTGATTGTTAGGTATTTTATTGTGTGTGAGATATTTTATTTTGTGTAAGGAATTTTAGGGGAACTTATTTTAAACTGTGTTATTCACATTATTTGAGAATATATTGGTATTTTGAATATTGAAATAAAAATGGAACCATTATATCTTTCCGAAGAAGAAATAGATTATGAATTGCGTATTCGTGATGTGAAAGCTGTAAGAAAAACTTTAACATCAAAAAGGGTTATTTTAACTAGGTTGCTTGCAACGGAAACAGTTTTAGCTCGGTTAGAAGATAACGATTTTGAGGTTAAAAGTGAAAAGAGTTTTATTGACAAAACTTTCTCTGATCTAGAATCATTGATTCTGAGTTTTAGGGGTCCAACATCAGATCCTATGTTTAAAATTATTGAAACTCGATTGACATCTCTGACAGGAAGAGTTAAACGTTTCAAAGTCCCTGAACAACCAGAGGAGACAAATATTTTTTATTCAGATTTCATAAATGATGCCAAGGCATCTTGCATTGAACTTGAAGCAAAATTATCAATGAATGTTGTAAATGATGCAAACCCAAATACTTCAATTCTTTCTTCTTCAGGAGTTGGAAAGTCGGTACCAGTTTACAAATGGGGTATTCAGTATGATGGCACTACTAGTTTAAAATCATTTTTGGAAAGAGTTAAAGAACTTTCTCAATCTCGTAATGTACCTGAACAAGAACTTTTTAATTCAAGTACAGATTTATTTACTGGTAGAGCTTTAATTTGGTATAGATCAGTCAAACAAAATGTGAATAATTGGCAAGATTTAGTGAGTCAATTAGAAAATGCATTTTTGCCCACAGATTATGAGGAGAAACTTCTAGATGAAATCAAGAATCGTACTCAGGGTCGTGATGAACCTATTGATATTTTTGTGGCAATAATGCATAGTCTTTTTAGTAGGCTCAGTAAACAGTTAGATGAAAAGGAGCGTTTGAAAATAATTAGAAAAAATATTTTGCCCAAATACGTAGATCACTTAGTTTTGCAAAATATTGACGATACTTCTGAGTTGATAAGTTTTTGTAAAAGAATCGATGAAGCAGCTCAGATCAAAAATAAATATTTACCACCCAAATCTCTCAATTGTTTAGAGACTGATCTAGCTTATCTTGAGGCACCAGGAGATAAAAATTTTTCTTCCAAAATTACTCACAAGAAAAAATTGTTCAATAACAAAACTGATTCTAATTCAAACCTTCCTTCAACATCACAAGTAAATACATTTTCGAAAACCAGTAATATTAGATGCCACAGGTGTAGAAAATTAGGTCATAAAATGGAACAATGTAGAGAAAATCGTAAGATCTTTTGTTTTT
Organism: Chrysolina haemoptera; assembly: GCA_958298965.1. Taxonomy (NCBI): domain Eukaryota; kingdom Metazoa; phylum Arthropoda; class Insecta; order Coleoptera; family Chrysomelidae; genus Chrysolina; species Chrysolina haemoptera. The sequence goes on from OY282598.1 coordinate 27,927,238, forward strand.
TATGTGGTAAACCTGATTTTACAAAAATTACTTGCCCCTCTTGTAACAAAAAAAACTAGTGAATCAGACTGGTGATTTAAGCCTTCATCAGGTCTGTAGTGTTAAGAAAGGCTTTAGGAAAAATAATAATTCTCAAGTAAGTGTGAAAAGAAAACTAACGAAAAATTCTTGTAAAAATGATTCAAAAAATTTGACCGTTGAAAATGTTCAAATAGAAAGAAATTCAGAACTAGGTAGTGTATCACCTTTATTTATTTCTAAACCGTTTGACAATAGACCTTATATTGTGGTGAGTCTTTTTAATGAAGAAATTATATCTTTACTTGACAGTGGAGCTAATTTAACTTGTTTAGGGTTGCATTCCTTGGATCTATTGAAGAAATACAAAATCAAAGTAGATAGAAGTCAAAAAAATATTGTTAGGACTGCAGATGGTCAAGTTCAAACTGTAACAGGCATTTGTCAAATTCCATTATGCCTTGGAGGCTTTTGCAAGTTGATAACTGTGTCAATTATTCCTTCGCTTCAATGTGGACTTATCCTGGGAAGTGACTTTTGCAAAATTTTTAAACTCTCAATTGATTTTTCTGATAATTCTTGGCAAATCCAAAGCGAGTTAGGATTGAAAATCAACATTTTGTCAACTCCACCTGAAAATAAAGAAACAAGTGTAAGTACTTTTAACAATCTTTCTAGTACACAAATTTTAGAAATGAATAGGGTTATGGACTTGTTCAAATCAATCGCTTCTGAAGATCAGCTAGGCTTTACTGATAAAATAACGGCCCATATCGATACAGGAGAGCATCGTCCGTTTAAAAAGAGACAGTATAGGATGTCCCCATATATGCTGGAACATCTTAATAAAGAACTAGATAGAATGCTAGCATTAGGTATCGTTGAAGCTTCGTTCAGTCCTTGGAGCTCACCAGTATTATTGGTAAAAAAGGCTAATGGTGAATACAGATTTTGTTTTGATGGTAGAGCCCTGAACGAGATAACTAAAAAGGATTCTTATCCTTTACCTTTAGTAGATGATATCCTGAATATGCTTAGCAATGCTAAATTTATATCGACAATTGATCTTCGAAGTGCATTTTGGCAAATACCCCTAGATGATGAGAGTAAGGAGAAAACAGCTTTTTCAATTCCTGGACGTGGTTTATTCCACCACAAGCGACTTCCTTTTGGCCTCTCAAACTCTGCCGCTATAACACAAAGGTTGATGGATAGGATTTTAGGTCCAGAGTTACAACCTAAGGTGTTTGTTTATTTAGATGACATCGTTTTATGTACTCCAACTTTTTCAGAACATATTGCTTTGTTAGAAGAAGTCTACAGGCGATTAGCAGATGCTAATCTGACTGTCAATTTTAAAAAATGTCAATTTTTCAGAGAGTCATTAATTTATCTGGGTTTTGTAGTAGATCATAGAGGTTTGAGAACTTCCCCAGATAAAATAAGAGCTATGGTAGATTACCCTAGACCTGAGACTACGACACAGATAAAACGTTTTGTCGGAATGTGTTCCTGGTACAGGCGTTTTATTCCTCATTTCAGTACCCTTATTAGTCCATTAAACGATTTATTGAAAGGTAAAGGTAAAAGGCAATCAATTGTTTGGAATGACGAGGCAGAAAAAGCTTTCATAGAAATCAAACAAAAATTAATTTCAACACCGATTCTTACTGCTCCTGACTTTTCAGTTGAATTCTGCATACAAGCGGACGCCAGCGAGGTAGGATTGGGAAGTTTACTTACTCAAGTCCAGAATGGTGAAGAAAAAGTCATAGCGTATGCTAGTAGGAGTTTGAATCGAGCAGAAAGAAATTATTCAGCAACGGAACGTGAGTGTCTTGCCCTAGTTTTTTCATTAGAGAAGTTCAGACCCTATGTAGACGGAGTTCGATTTAAAATAATTTCAGATCATGCGAGTTTGAAATACCTTTCAAAGATGTCTGGTAGTTCTGGTCGTCTTAGTCGATGGGCTATGAGACTCTCTGCATTTGATTTTGAAATAATTCATAGAAAGGGTAAACTTCATGTTGCTCCAGATGCTTTGTCAAGAGCTCCCATTTCTGATGAGATAAATATTTTAGGAATCTCTTTGGAAAACCTTGAACCTTGGTACCTGAAATTGAAAAATAGAATTATTAAAAATCCTGAAAAATATTCTCATTGGATGGTTAAAGATGATTATATTTTCAAGCACACCCCTAGAAAAATAGCTTTGAAAAGTAACATATCAGAATGGAAATTATTAGTACCATTTGACCAGAGACAGAAAGTTATTTATGATTCTCATAATTTGCCTACGTCTAGTCATTTGGGTTATTTCAAAACTTTAAAGAAAGTGGCAGAGCTATATTACTGGCCACGAATGAGAGGGGACATATTGAAATATGTTCGACAATGTCCTGAATGCTGTAGTCAAAAGGTGATGAATGCTCAAAGGTTTGGATTGATGGGTAAGGAGAAGAAAGTTAGTTTTCCCTTTCAGTTGGTTCGTACTGATGTAATGGGGCCTTTCCCTAGAAGTTCCAAAGGTAATAAATTCCTTATAGTAGCTTCAGATTATTTTTCAAAATTTGTTGTTTTGAAGCCAGTAAGAAATGCGACGGCTCAAACAATCACTGCTTTCCTTGAGGATGTATTTTTAACTTATGGAGTTCCTCAGATATTATTGTTAGATAATGCTTCAGCTCATACTGGGAAAGTTTTCAATGAGTTTGTCAAGCAGTACAACATTTCTAAAGTTTGGTATAATTGTAGGTACCACCCTCAGGTGAACCCTACAGAGAGGGTTAATCGTACAATAGGAACTTCCATAAGGTGTTTCATAAAAGAATCCCACAAGCACTGGGATAAGGAAATTTTGCGAATTCAGCACGCACTGAACTCCGCCACTCATGAGGTAACTGGTTTCAGCCCAAATTTTCTTAATTTTGGCAGAATAGCCCCTGTCTCTGGAGATTATTATGGAGATACAGTTGATTTTGTGCTGAATAATACCGCAGAAGCTAGGAGAAATTATTCTGAAGAGTTGAGAAAACTCATTCCCCTGTATAAAAGGGTTCAGGAGAAACTCTCAGCGTCCTACGTTAGGAACACTCACTATTACAATTTAAGGAAGCGTGAACATGTTTTTAAAGAAAATGAAAAAGTCTGGAAGCGAAATTTTGTGTTATCAGATGCTGCAAATGAATTTGCATCAAAATTAGCACCCAAGTATGTCTTATGTAAAGTAAGGAAAGTTTTATCGAAAGTGGCTTATGAGTTGAGTAATATGGATGACTCACCAGCAGGTACTTGGCATGTGTCCAAGTTAAAGCCTTACTTTGGGTCCAATTCTGATTTGTCAGAATAGCTACAGGAATCATTTGAGTAACACTGTAGTGTTGGAGATATTGGTCTTTTGTAAAAACCCATGATTACTCATTACAACCTTGATTTGTTTTATTTTGTTCTGATCGTTCCTAGAACCGAACTTAGAAATTTTGAGATTACGTTTTTGTAATAAAATTTAATCTAGGAAAAACGATTTTGACAAAATAGGTGAAATTTTGTATTTTGAACACGATTCACATAGGTTTGATATTTGAGGTTTTTGAAAGTCTTGGCAATTGACTGATGGTATTTATGGTCACCTAGTTGACATGTTATTGAGTGTGGGAAGTCTGTCTGTCTGTCTGTCTGTGGATGCGATAGGACAGAAAGTAATTCAATATTTGAATTTGATATTATATTGGAATTTACTTCCAGGCATGAATTAATTCATGATAGAGAATGGAAAAATTATATTTTGAAATTTCTCTGGAAAAATCTTGAGTCTTCAAGTTTGTGTAGTCTGATCAACTTCACAAGTGTAAATAAAGTACTTTATAATTATTATTCTTTAAAGTTATTCTTTATGGATAATCTAAAGAGGTTTGTATATATTCATGAATATAGGTATTTCATTGAAATATTGTAAATATTGTATAGGTATACCTTGTAAATAGTGTTAACTTGAAAAGTTAAAATGTAGAAGTTTTCTCGAGTGCTTCTACAACAAAAAAATAATAATTTAGCTGTAATTTAAATAAGCTGGAATACTGTTTCTAGTTATTGGAAGACATGCAAGTCTGAGTAGATATATTTTCTTGTTTGAATACTTACATCTTGAACAAATTGGAACAGTTGTTATTTTATTTGGGGCAGAAGTTGGCTGCCCCTGGCGTAGGCCTAAAGCAACTAAAACATGGACACAGTTTCCAACTAGTGAGATTTTGGCATCCACAATAGCTGGTAATGGGTTGCATCCACAAAGTCTCACGACAGCAACAAAGCTGTAATTATTTTCATGGAGTGTCATTCTACAATTTTGATGCTATTCGGTTTTTTTGATCCTGTTCATTTTCTGTAAAGAAAAGTGAATTAATTTATCAATGTTCTTGGATGTTGAATTCCAATAAATTCTTAATGGGTTTAGTTTTGGTTTATTGATAAAAGGATTTAGTAATAGCGATAGGTAGTTATACGTACCTCCATAAATAATACCAGTAGGAATCAATGTTGGTTATGCGGGTAGTCATTTCCAATATTGAGTGTCCACTCAACTATCCAGTAGACATTTTAGTTTTCTCTGGACTTTGTGTCAGTTTTGGAGCTTTCGAATATGCCAGATTTATTTGAAATCCCGATTGGCTTCGAAATCATTCGTGCTGTGCAGAACATGGAATTGGTTCGGGAAAATTGAAAATTGTCTTTGTGGGATATGGCTTGGAGCTTTCAGCTACAGATACTGTTAGTATCTTGGAAGTCCATTGGCCTTGGGACTTCGTTTCTGTTTCGACAGGTTCGTTTTCCGATTTCTTAGTTTATGGGAATGTTGGCATGTTCCACATTCCACAATGGTGTTGAAGCATTTCTCCTTCGGGGTTGGTGGCTTCAACACAAATTTGATATTTACAGTTAGTAGACTGAAATTTGTTTGTCTGTAGGAGGCCAACTGTTTGTTGCTGGTTTGTTCAATTGGTGTGAGAGACCGTTAAAGCTACGGTGGGTTGAGCTGCCTTCAATGACTTTTGGAGTACCTCCGAGAAATTTTTGTTCATTCTTTTGAGTTGATAGCTCTTTTAGGTGTGGTGAATATTCCTATAAATTCACTGGGGTTTTATAGGGTTTTATTGGATTTTATTGGGAATCCTGATGACCAATGTTAATTATTAAAGTTATGTAATTTACTGTTTAGAAAAATTCAACAAGTTAAATTTTCCTTTCTTGAGGAAGAGGGTGTGTAACGTTCACATTTTGTAAACGTACGTTTAATCATGAAGTTCCATCATTTCATCACAAAATAACATATCTGATACCTATAACTGTCAAAAGCTGTTATTGACTTAATTCTTTATATTCATTTATTATCTTGATCAGTTTCAGGGTAAAGTATTCGTTAAGAGTCGAACACTCTGTTTACCTAGTTTCATGTGTTGTGTTCCGACTATTATGATCAAGGTTATAAGTATGAGTTAAGTTGTAGGTTTTGACATACCATCCGATTCTACATGATATATAACCATTTTTATTTCCACAGATCATGGTGCTCACGAATATCTCTGTCGATTTATTTAAAACTATGATTGTTTGTTTATCAAGGATTGTTTTCAAAACAACACGAACATAGGTGATTAACAGTCATTCAGACGTCACCTGTTCTTCTTCTCTATTTCGTTTGGTTAAAATAGTCTCGTTTCTTTGAATCGGTTCGACATAAAGTTTGGCTTACATGGGAAAAGAGACAAATATATTTATTTGCCTCTTTATTTACATATGAGATCACGGACTGCTGTTCTGTTCTTGCACTGCAGTGTTCGGAACCTTTGGTGTAGTAATGAGTAAACTATACTGCTCGGTTCTGTTCTGTGGCAAGATCCAATGAAAAGAGTGTTGGCAACAATGAAAGGAAATATGTTTTTTATTAAATTAATTTTTGGAGAGGACGGAACTCCTTGAAACACCATTTGTGCATTTCTGACCTGGTAACGCTGATGCTCACAGGAGGTTGATTTTTGATTTTTAATTTTGAAGTAAATTACTTTTGACAACCTACCTATTGCTGCTAAGACCATGTAATTGAGAGGTGAATATTTTGCTGTATTTAATTTACTGAACTTTTTGTAGATGACTCGCCTCACGAGCATTTTTTTATAGAAGGAAGCATGTCTTACAAATTTCTTTTCTTTTTGCCACAGCTCTGCCAGGAAATTAAGAGGGTCAAGTGTAGAGCACGTTATGGGAGACATATTCCATAATGTTGGATTTGTGCCTAAGTTTTGACTGGGTCTACACGTTATTATAAAGCCTACATGGTATTGTTAAACCTACTGAAGTACTGTAAAGCCTGCCATGGTATTGTAAAGCTTATTGGAGAATTGAGAAGCCTGCTATGGTATTGTGAAGCCTATTGGAGTATCGATCAGCCTATCAAAGTATTATAAAGCCTGTCATGGTATTGTAAAGCTTGCTATGGAATTATTCAATCGGAGGGAGTAGTCTGCTGTGGTGTTGTAAAGCCTTTTTGGGTATCGTAAAACCGATCAAATAGACCTCTAGAGTCTAGTTAGATATAGAGAAGCAGACCTGATTTTAGAGATCTCCGTGAGGACTGTGATTTTGGAACCAGTTAGGACCAGACAAAGTCCAAGGAAGCCAACAAGTCGTGATATTCCTATATTAGTTGTGTCAGGTTTGAATGCATTCAGACCAGGTAAGGCAGTTATATATTAATATGAATCCTTTTGATTACGACTTGGAGGACCCACTATTTTGCTCAGGTCCATAACTTGTTTGAGTCTTGAACACTGGATTAAATTGTTACATGTTACTGTGTCATTTATTTGGAGTTGGGGACACCTTTCTTTCAGCACAGTAAAGGTCTTTCTACAGAGATCGGCCTAGGAATAAGTTTTCTGATTTCATTTTATACTGTAGATGGCGTCCCATTAACATCATAAATAAAGAAAGCTTATTCTCAGTGCCACTAGTCGGACCTGTGAGGATTATCGAGTGACGTCGACCTACGCCCTTGCCTCCCAAATCTTGTAGCTAGCCGAAGGCAATTTTTGTGCCCAACTAAGGGTTACAGAGTGAAGCACCAAAACACATATTGAAACTTTCAGAATCTGTCCAAAAAAAGACCCACTCCTCTTGTCGGTGATACTCCGTTCACAAGCTCGCTCACTTCTTTGGAACACCGCAGACAAGTTGCCGATCTGACTCTGTTTCATACATATTTTCATGGACTATGCTTTTTCGAAATATCATCCATCGTTCCACCGTTACCGGTCCCATTGAGACCGACCCGTCAAGCATATGCCGTCCCTTTGGAGACAAGCCGATCATCTCTTTCTCAACATTGTTGAAAAAATTCATAATTTGAATGGTTTTTGCAGCGTTGCTACTTATATGTCGATAAAGAAGAATTTTTGATCGTATTTTTTAATTATGATGTTTGCTTAAACCACACATATTTTAATAAGTTATATCAATACCAATCAATATACGAAAGATCGATCCCAATGAAGATAACAAGAATTTTAATTTTCATTACCCATATTTGAGTTCTTCTTTTTATATTAGAGAATAATGGACAATGAAATAATACTTGGTCGTCCGGGATGGTAAAAAGTGGCAAGCGTTTGAGTATTCAGACAGCCTCGAAGCGTTCAAGGTTAAACTTAATATGAGTAATTTTTATTCTACACCGAAATGAGTTGCAATGAGACACTATTAGATTTTTTTAATTTTGAGGCTCCGCCCCCATCATTTGAAATTCTTACCTCGCCCTTTTATCCGCAGATTTACTTTGGGACTCCATCCACTCGATAATCATTTCTCTCTCTCCTCCGTGTCTCTCTCTCCCTCTCTCAATTCAGATATTGTCACGATGACTGATTCTCATCCGAAATTATTTATTCTCGTGGATACATGGTTTTCGCTTAATGATTTCACAGAAAATTAAATACGTCATATCGTTTATCGATAATCTAACTCTAAGCTTTGTCTGGTTTGGTAATCAAACAAGCTCAAAGGCGATTTTGGAAAACTTATCACGAAAGCATAGACCAATTGCGGGAAACAGAAATACACAAATCGATGAACTTCCAGTATCATGCTGAATTACCAGGAATAGCGTGCTCCAAATCAAACAACGAACTTTATAATGAGTTACTCCTTTCATCCGTTATATCTGCCATGGAAATGATAAACAATTAAAATTTCATCATGCCAACATGCCATTATTCGTTCTGGGAAATCATTGAATTGGATTTTTAACTTCTATCGATTGCCTGTCGGGTAATTATGGAGGTTGAAGTCGTTAAAAATTCATCTCTCATTGGACTGATTTTAGGAAATAATTAGTTTTGTTTGTGTCAATCTTCGATTATTCTATCAGCTGGAATTCTTTCAGGACATATCGTGTAGAGGTGATTATTTTCGAATGGAATCATCAGAATTACATTCGACATGAAATTCATTTTCATTTGGGACCAATATACGGAGAAGTGAATTGGAATTTTGGTCATCAATTGATGAGTTGGAGAAAATGTAATTTCAGGTGTATTTTATATAGTTGTTACGGGTTTGAAACATCAATGACCCAGAAGCATAATTACTGTTTCTCTCTCTCTCTCTGTCTTTATCTCTCTCACCATCTAGATTTCTAGTTTTGGAACAGAAACATCAGATCAGTATCCCTTCTTCAACACCATACTTTCTTCTTCTTTACCTGTCAAATCTTGACAGACCTGAGGTTAAAAATACCCATTTTCCCTCCGGAAAATAAGAAAAAAAGGAATGGAATTATTCTTTGGCTAACCTTCGTGAAGCGTGTGCTTCTTACACTATTTTGTGGATTTTTAGTCGAAATAAATATAAGTAGTATACATATAACTTTATTATTATCTGTAGAGATAATTACTCTCATTTATATGAGGATTTTGAAGTAATATAAAATACAACCGAAATCTATGAGGCCACACCCCATCTAAGGTAGGCCCTCTACTCTCCTGGTCATCTTGTTCTTCCGTACCTTTCCTCTTCCGCTGTCTTTGACAATTCTTCTAAATTGTTTCATTTCAGACCTTTTTCCGCTTGCTTTCACTGTAGGTAGTGCATCCATTTTGCTTTTGCTCGGAATACCATATACTTAGGGCTGTTCCTGTCAGGACGTCGAACTGCAATTGATTGGAGCACTGTAGTATATACCTATCATAGTAGCGTGCTTAACCCTACCTGCTCGTCGCTGTTCGAATGACGTATAGCAACCTGCATTCGATCACCCAGAGTCGTCTAAACAACAAGTAAGATCATTCCTATTTACAACCTGCATGATTGCTTGCTCGCTTGCACTGAGCTTGGTTCGCTTTACCTGCACTGCGCTTTGTTTTGCTTTACCTGCATCTTGACCATACCTTCCTCGGAATACCTCGACCACTGGAAGAACCTGGAAACGAATATAGCATACTTGAGGTCATTCATAAAATTTGATAATTGTTAAGTTAGTCTCCTACCTGTAAACCACAAGTATACTTTTGGTGAACAAAGCTATGAATAGTCTTGTCCATATTTAACATATCATACTGATCTGAGAACCCTCTGTTCTTTGCATTCAGACAGAATAGATTCTATTGATATAATATACATTTGTCATTTACCCAGCAACCCCTCTCCGTTCAGAGCTTTCCGGAAGCAAAAGTGTAAGTAAATTCCAGCTACAGGCTTAGGCCTACCCGCAGGTACCAAGAGATTGTAGCATATTTTTGTATTTGGCATAGAATTTTTGAGTAAAAGACGAATTGAACATTTAATCCAGTACGATTGGGTTTTGAGACGAGGATCGATTTTAGCACCACCAAACTTATTGGTATGCTAGTTGTTGGAACCAAAATTTCAAGGATGAAACATATTTTTTTTTCTTTTGAAAATAAATAAATAGATTTTTGTTGTAATCTTGGAAAGTATATGATTCATCGGAAAAACAACTCAACATGGTGACAGACAATTCAATTCTCCACAAAAATTGTTCCACGTAATTTCTTATGAAATGCGTTCGCTTTCTCAGAAAACGTGATTTAACGCCGACATCAACTTTCAGGTTTACGCTTAATCGCCACTGAAAGTTCTGGTGGAGCCGAATATTTGATTGGTCATAACTCTGCTAAAAATGATCGGAGAAGGAAAAGAAAAAGTTTGCGGATGATCCGAAAATCATGAATAATTTAGTGAATATGGAACCATTATACTGAAGCAGCAACCCATACCCTCTTTGGACTATATGCAACAATTTTAACGTAGTGTGACAGGTACTACTTCTAACATTCTGCCAAAAAAAAAACTTTGTTTCACTCCTGCCTCATTATCAACTTACCCATAAAACCGGCATTCTCTTCAGTGAATGTTGAAAATAATCGATTATTCATAAAATAAATAAAATAAAAATGAAGTATGTGATTTCAACAATTTCGACCACGACTTCGAAATTCTTCATGCGGAAAATAAGGGCATTAGGCTTAATTATTTAGAATTCTTGGAAATTAATAAATTGAAAAATTCATCTTGTATTTTGAATGATCCACTAGACCTGAATGGTTCCCTTTGTTAAATTTGTTCAATTGAGCGGTGGTTGTGTTTTGAGATTTCCAGGTAGGTTCATTGTTAAGTCAATTTTCTAAGTTGTGTGAGTCTAGGTATTAGCGATAATTATAGGTAGTCCCTAATTATGTTAATGGTAAAAAGTATTTAAGTAATTTCAATGAAGAATAGTTTAATGTACTACATTCGCTTGAAAAACATACTGTGTATCGAAACATGTCGCAAAGACAATACATTTTGTGGAAATTTTAATCGTTTTTTACCTTAGTGTCATAATTATTTTTTCAATTATTAGTGCATCCATACGGCCCTGAACTCCTAAACGGCTGGACCAATTTTGATTAATTTTTTTTGTGTGTGTTTTAAGTGAATTCGGGAATGATTTGAAGTCACAGAGTTCGGTACACTAAAAAATGATTTTTTGGTTAACGGATGAAATCTGCTGCCAGCGCATTCGCCATCTACTTCGCCATAAAATGAAACTTTAAAATTGATATTTTTGCGTTGGTTGTGAGATTGTAAGAAGATTTATTGGAAAAATTTGGTAACCAACGAATGGTGTTTTAGGAGTTCAGTTTTGTACATAAGTATCGGAAACAATTTATCTGGGGTACAGACAGAAATCTACACGAGCAACAAGGAACGCAATGATGACACCGCTTAAAAAAGAGATACGCACTGATGTACGTCCCTCCTGTAACCCCACCCGGACCACGTGGCAATGCGACACAGCGCATGTCGATATCCCTTCTTCGGGCTAGTCGTAATGCTCTCTCAACATATAGCAAGCTATTCTTTACGCTCAAATGAAAGCACCATACCCAAAATAAATACTTTCCGATACTGTATGTATATCGAACATTAATACAATGTCTCAGTATCACATGTTTGCAAATAAAGAAAATAAAAACATTGAAACATTAATCATGGAACGGGAAACATCAAACGGGAAACATGAAAAGGAAAACGGAAAACGTAAAAAGGGATTTTTTTCACACGAATCCACACGAATGATTTTTCAAGAATGTCTCTTTTGTTATTCATAATCGAGACATATATGAATAATTTGGGACAAGGTGATCCTGAAAATATCATTATGTGACTGAATCAGAGGGCACAGAAAAAAATCGCATTTTTACGAATTTCGAGCACATTTTACTCGAAAACGGTACATTTTAAAGAACAATTTGTAGAAACCTTTTCTGTAGAGAATTGTATGGAGTATATTAAAGCTTTATTTGTTTTTGAAAAAGATGGATTTTACGATTTTCCTCGGAAAATTCTTTTACTTTTAAGCAAAATTTTCCGTTTTTCCGATACTGAAATGCTTTGTGATCCTGGAAAAATATGTGCTGAACCCGTTTTTATTGACACTGTAAGAAATTTGTCCCCTACGCGAGCTACGTGAGCATTTGTTTAAAAAAAATGGATTTTTCGATATTCCTGGGAAGATCGTCCATAACAATTTTCCGGATGCTTTCACGGCTTATCACTCTCGAAATTCTGATTCAGCGGGTCAAAATACATAAGAATAACTTGGGTGATCCCGTCGCGCTTCATCGGCTACGAAAACTCTCCCTGCCACCGGACTATAAACAATGATCTGAGTTCTGAGGACAGTGAGGGCTGGTTGCTGGTAATTTCCCGGGCCGATAAAGTGCATCCCATCCGTCCCTGGGCTTACATTTGTCTGTGGTTACTGTACTATGATGGAACCTCACTTTATCAAAATCATTTACAGTTCCCCCGGTTAACCCCACCAAAAATAATCATAATTGACGGAATGAGTAGGTACTTTCATTGTTCATGCAACCTATCATACACTGACTTCTGTATGGTATTTGCATTTTCCTATTATTGTTTCCATTGTGTCAATTTAACCGTCAACTCATTTCATAGAGAATATAGCACTAAGTACTTGGAGGATTTTTATCTTCCACTTGTTCAATTTCTGAAGGGTTCTTTGTTTGAAACTTTCAATTCTCAATTTACTTTGAGACCATAATAGCATAAATAATAATCCTGAAATGCCCGGATAGTAAACCGAAAACCACGAACGTGACATATTGTCTATCTCTTGCATTATCCCACCACTACGTTTCCCTTTACCGCCCTAATAATAAAGTTCCACTGGAGCTCATATTAACTTCTCCTAATCTTGTTATAACTTTGAACTGCAATGGGGATACATGTACCTGTATCACATTACATTTCTCTTCTTGATTCACTAACTGAGTTGAGCAGCTGTCCGAAACTATCATGCCCACAATAAACTTTAGGAATTAATAACAAAATACCAATTTCGCCAAATTGTCAGTCACAGGTATTACTAAATTTTGCTACGTGCATGCAATACGTATTAGTTAGAGTGCCCATCGGCAAAAATTTTACTGACAGATACTCTCTCCAAACTTTCTCTATGGCTTCATTGGACCTAGTCTGCCACCGTTTTCCTCTGGGATTTTTCTTGTTTCCGGGGCGTTTTTCCAAAAAAATTCCGAAACACGTCGTTTTGACGACTTCAAAAAATTTATAGATTCTGTTTTATTTTCAAGTTTAATAGCTTGAACACTTGAACTGGATCCCGAAAATAAAATTCTCTGACAACGAACATGGGTCATTGGGGTTGTCTGCCCCTTCAAACATGTCGGAAAAACGACCTTAGGAAAATTTATTAATAACCAACTGATTTTCTCAGGATCCATTCATTGAGAGCAATAAAACCAACTTTCCATATTGTCTGACACAGATCAAGGGGCGTTTTTCCAATCTGACACGTCAAAGTGGTCGATTTCACGACCACAGAGGTGTTTATATTTCGGATGAATCCAGTTGTTTTTCAGCAATGATGTTGGCAAATACATTGGATTTTCTCAGGGCGATGCCGATGGTTATAATTACCCGTTTTCCCCTAGTTTGTGGAAAAATAAGCTAATGCCTCGTCATATTCAATAAAGTCTTAACACTCACGATGTCTCTATGTCATGCAACATCCAACTGAAACATGCTTTTGATTGGATGAAGAGCGCATACATTTTGTTATCCATCCACCCTGTACTATTTATCCACCCTGTACTATTTATCCACCCTGTACTAACCGAGCAATTATTAATGGAAGTTAACCCAGCAAATAATTGATAACAACCCACTTATAGTTAGTGTGCAGTTGGTAGACCCCTAAATTCCCCTTGAATCCTCAGTCACTTTGGCGGAATGAATTTATATTATGGAAACTTCTTATGTAATGCCCTGTTAATACCTTCAGCTTGAACTTCTAAGCTCTTGAAAGCTTTCACTGAAACTCGGTAATGATATACGAAAACTTCGATATTTGCGAGTTTAGAAAGCGGCTGCACTCTAGGTGACACCTCTTGATGACATTAATACAGGGTGCTGGCCATCGTGCTCAGTCTACTTTCGGTCTGAAACAAATGCTCATTCTTCTTCTAAGTCCGTTGAGAAGCACTAATATTATCGAAATTCAGCAACCGTACTAAGAACTAAATAGATTAGATTATTCAGCCAATTGCTTGTACAGGTTTGAAGATAGCTTTCGCAATTCTTAACTCAATAAAAATATATGAAGGCGAACTTTCAAAATGAATCGACAATTTGAACTTTCGAAGAAAATCAACAATAAGCTCTTATTTTAGTGGACTAAGAGAAAATCCAGGAAAATCTGTGGTGATGTCGTTCGGTAGGAAAGTGACCCGATCTCGTTGTCATGATGCCTTGAATATCAAAATCAAGGATATGTCTATTTCTCCCTCTGAGAGTGCTAAAAATCAAGAAATCATCTTGGATTCCTCTTTGAATTTCACTAATCAAGTCAACTTGGTGATAAGATGAGCATTTCGCAATTTGAAATTGATATACGCCTAAAAGAAAAGTTCTCGACAAACGTGCTAAAACTCTCATAACTTCGGAATGGTCATGCTACACTCAAATACGCAAAAAATCAGTAACATAACTACTGTTGGTACTCCTTCATCGTCATGACATCAATTCATTTTAAGATATGTTCACAGTATACAGGAATACGCCATTATCAAATCGGAACTGCGAAGAAGCATCAGAAATGAAAACGAAATGGTAATACCTAATAAATATTAAACGGTTCCAAAGTTGTTCTTGTTTTATTGCATGTGACTTCAAATCAGTTCGACGCGTTTGAGGTGATTCAGCCTCGCTGTATTTCTTTCAATCACGTATGAGTACTGTGAAACAAATTCTCCTTAACTTTAGAAGGATTTTGTCTCATGCGTATTTTTTCACATGAAACCATTGAAATGGTATGATACAGGTGGGTACGAATGCAAACGTGGCAAGCCAAAAATAGGCCACAAAACCCATATTCGTATTAATTGGTGTCAGAAGTGGGATAATTGGCTGTATGCATGGGACACAGGCAGTTCTGATAGATTGTTGGGAATACCCAAGAGATCTTTTACAAATTTTGTCAAAAACAGTCCTTAGTTTAGGACAAACTACTGGAGTGGCGACCGAGGCAAATTTCATCAAGTGAAACTAGGAGATGAAATCGTGGGTGGACTCGAAGGGAAACAAGAAGTGTTACGGAGACAGAAATAACCTGAAAAACCAACCTGAATACTGAAATATCTACAAGAATAACCAGAGAAAAAATGATATAATGAGAGCAGATTCTAGATATTCTTTGGAAGGCAGAAACTCATAAATGTCTAGAGAGACTTGACGAGAGAGAGACAGGATTAAGGAATAAGGAGGTTGAAGAAGACTACAGAAACAAATTATGAGCCTATATTATGCCCGTTATATAATTTTTCGTAAAAATGAGCATTTTCATCGCCTCTAACAGGCAGTATTGTCATTCAGATCAACCCCAAAAGAGATTTAGACTGAATGCCAGTGCATCCTTCGATTCCGAGATTCGCAGAGTTCAACTCTAATATTTATGGAAAAGGCGGGTTTGTTTCCATGAGAAGTGAGACAAATTGTGTTTTTTTAGAATTGAAGATTTTTCTGCAGAAATATAAATTTGATGTCCTCGGATTCCAAATCCAGTTGAATTTTGAGCATATATTCTCCCCCATTATTGTTTTTTGCAAAAATAGATGTTTTCATGTCACAGTTCATGTCACTTAGATCAACCCCAGACATGTTTAAAACTCATTGCTGGTACATCAACTGATCTTGGAATCCTTATGCGAATCCCTGTTTCTTTTGCACTTGAACTATGGTGATATAGACCTGCTATTATGAAAAGACTCTCAACAAATCCAGCTAGTTCAGAACGAATACAGGAGATTCGTCTGATCTGTGGATTAGGCAGGCGAGCTCACTTACCTCAACCTCTAAATGAGTTGGGATGGCTGAATATTGAGAAGACAAGGATTCTGCATGCCTGTACGGGTCAAAGACAGATAACGGAGTCGGCGCTGGAGTTTACGGGGCAAAGCCAAGGATAACATCCAGCTTAGCCTTGGAAAATACGCCACAGTGTTTCAGGCAGAGGTAACGGCTATAACAACACTGTGTCGGAGAAATACTGAGAATGGGCTGGGACTGTTTGTGTGATCTGACCGAGCTGGATAGTCGTAACAATGTGACCCTAGCTTGGGTGCCAGGCCACGAGGGACACCTGGGCAATGAGCGGGCCGACACACTAGCCAGAGAAGGCTCTTCGGCAGCGCTCATTGGGTCGGAACCCTTCTGCGGCGTAGCAAAATCCACCACAAAAGCCCACACCAAACAGTAAGTACAAAACAAATCTCAAGAGTGGTCGGAAACCCGACCAGGATTGAGACAGGCCAAGGAGTTCATCAAAAGACGCTCCCCAAAATTCACGACGGAACTTCTCAGCTATAAAAGGAGGATCGTCAGACAAGTGGTAGGTCTGCTGACAGGCCATTGTAGGCTTAACAGACATATGAATATTATAGGTCTGGCGGAAAAAGCAATTTCCAGGTTCTGCCAGGAAGAAGAGGAAACCGCAATACATGTAATGTGCCAGTGCGAAGGACTAGTAAGGGTGCGGTTTCTACAACTTGGAGATGAAAAACCAAGAGCGGAAAGCTATCTCGAGAGGCCATTATCAAATCTGCTCAGTCTGATGAAATGGACGAAGCTAGATGATGTGCTATAAGCAATCGGAGCCTCCACAATAGATCTGAAAAGGTCGTAGGGGCCAGCTCCTTTGTAACATCTAACATCTAGCCTGTACCTTATTTTATAAGATAGTCACGACCCGAAAACCACCATATCTCTACCGGAAGATCACTTTTCGGACCGATATCCATAACGTTAATGTACGATATAAATCTTGGCTCACGCCACCCATCCACAACACAGCTCAATATCGGTTCTCTTTCTCATACATAACTACTGAGCTTCACAACTAAATTGGAAGCCCCGAAGGGAATGGACATACCGAGTTTCGAAAAACGTTTAAAAAATATCCTTCGTACCTGTGATATGAATTTCTGATGGGTATTCTCATGGAGTGAGCTATCCTAATTAGTTTGTTATTATTACTAACTCAGGCGTTACTCCTTGTATCAACCTTGACTTAATTATTGAATGGTATTAGACTTTTATTGTATATTCTTATTGTCGTATTTTTTTTGTTGTTTTTTTTCTTTGTTTGTTTTTACTTTCAAGGTTGAGTGGTAGAAAGCACTTGCCTGACCCCTGTGGGTCAGTCAAAAGCTAACTTTGCTTTTGGTAGATTTATATATTTGACTAGGTTTGAAGCTTATGTGATTAGATTAGATTAGTTTGGGGCTTCCGTGCCATAAGCATCAACACCGCGACCTTTTCAGATCTATTGTGTTCGCCCTCTAAATCGTTTATAGTTCTTCATCTAGCCCTGTCTTCGTCACGAGACTCTATAGGCCAGTTTTCAGAACTCTCATGTACCCGGGAGCTTTTGGTTTTTCTTCTCCCAGCATTAGGAACCTTAGCCTTGACAAGCCCTCACAGCGGCATAGTATGTGTGCCGATGTTTCCTCTTCTTCCTGACAGAACCTGCATAGCATTTCTTCTGCCAGACCAATAGTACTCTCATGTTTGTTGAGCCTACAATGCCCTGTGAGGAGTCCAAATATTATTCTAGTATTGCTCCTTCTCTGGTTTAGTAGATATTCTGTGAACGTTGGCAACGGTTTTTTGATAAACTCTTTGGCCTGTCTCATTCCTGATGAATCGTTCCACCATTCTTGAGATTTCTGTTGAATCCACGATTTGGTGTTGGTTTTTAGTACAGCTTTCGCTATAGCGCAAAACTGTTCTGGGCCATTCAGGGATTTACTTGCTCCTTCTCGAGCTAGTGAATCAGCCTCTTCATTGCCTCTGTAACCTGTGTGTGCTGGTACCCAAGCTAGTGTCAGTCTGTTCTGACTGCCTAGCTCTTTTAGGGCTTCTATGCAGTCCCAAAAAAGATTTGAGGTGATTTGCATAGAGTTGAAGCTTAGTGAGATTCTCATTTTCGGCTTGGCTCCATATATGCCGGCTCCTGAACCTTCAATGGTTTCAGAGCCATCCGTGTAGACAGCGATTTCCGCGTTGATGGGTCCCTCCTTCCACGCATCCCTGTCCGTTATGCTTGTCTTAAAAGTTTTGTCAAAGCTATATCTGTGAAGTTTGCCATCTGATGGCATACGTATGACAGGGTCGTTTTCCAACTCTTCATATAGCTTGTTGGTTGTAGTCACTACCGTGCATGTTGCTTATGGGTGCCTGACCTCTGAGTAATCTGCTCGTGACTGACCTGGCTCCGCCTGGAATGTATATGTGTAGTGGAGGCAGGTTGAGCAAGACTTCTAGTGCGGCTGTTGGAGTGGTTCTCATGGCACTGGTAGCAGTCAGACATGCTTGTCTTTGCAGTACTCCCAGCCGTCGTACCACTCCTACCTGTCTGGTCCAAAAGCTCCTGGATAGCTTTTGGTTTTTCTTCTCCCAGCGTTAGAAACCTTAGCCTTGACAAGCCCTCACAGTGGCATAGTATGTGTGCTGTCTTCCTGACAGAACCTGCATAGCATTTCTTCTGCCAGACCAATAGTACTTATATGTTTGTTGAGCCTACAATGTCCTGTGAGGAGTCCAACTATTATTTTAGTATTGCTCCTTCTCTGGTTTAGTAGATATTCTGTGAATGTTGGCAACGGTTATGTGAACTCGAATATGAATGATTTCACGCTGTTCATGAAATAGTCTCCCTAAATATCACTCTACCACGACGAATAGAGACTATTACTTTCCTTGAATTCGTCTCGAGAAACTTTTATATTGAGACAATTCAATTCGACCATATGAACATTAATAATCAAAGAATAACTCCCTCTAGCTGAAGTTGTCGGGAGTTATTCTGATTATTAATGTTCATATGGTCTCATTAAATTGTCAAAATACAAAGTACTCTCGATAGAATTATGAAGAAATAATAGTCGGCCATTTGTCATGGTCTTGTGATATTACCTACGATAATATCCTTGGGCTTCAGTGCTATCCCTTTCTAATGAAAAGTCATGTTTTTTCAATGTGTGACCTGGGCCGAGCAATTTCCCGTTCCACTCTATATCATTCAGCATTTGGCCAATTTCCGGGGCGTTTCAGCGGCACATCGAGGTATATCCCTAGAGATCGCCCTACTGCATATGAGCTGACATATCATATATTTCGGAATTGGATTGTTTTCGTGAAGGAAGTATTTGCACGCAGATAGAGATCCAGCATTGAACATGTTTAAGTTTCGTGTTGGACCACCTGAAATCCATCGAAATTTTATTATTTTAATATATTGTGAAGATCAAACACTTTATAATTTATTTAGACTTCCAACTCCTATGAACAATTATCTGATTATGTGCAATAAGTTTAGTGACTAAAGGACCACGCACACTCTTTATGCAAAAAGTCTTTCGATCAAATTTTCCAAATTTTCAGTATGTTGTTGAACTCTGCTTCCTGAACAAAAGTTACCATAGGCACACAAAAATTCTATGTATAGTTTACAAGATACAGAGTGTTGAAGTTGTAAGATGGAACTTTCAGGCCATTATTGGCTGAACTTTATTGCTGGGAATATCATAAAATTATTGGTGGATTTTCGATCTACACCATACTACTATACTTTGGAACATATGCAACGATTCTAGACTAGTGAGACACGTCTCACTTAAACATGCCAAAGAAAAAACTGGATTTTACTCTTGCTTTAGTTTTCAACTCACCCATAATCCCGGCAATTTCTTCAGTAAATGTTGAAAATATTCGCTCATACACATCCTACATAAAAAATTAAGTATGTGATTTCAAGCTTGAGGTTTGCACTTCACAATAGTGTTATTAAATATATATGAAGGATATGAATAAGCGATTATTTTCAACATTTACTGAAGAGAATGCCGGTTTTATGGGTAAGTTGAAAATGAGACTGGAGTAAAACAAAGTTTTTTTTGGCATGTATAAGTAGGACCTGTCACACTACTTTAAAATTGTTGCATATAGTCCAAAGAGGGTATGGGTTACTGCTTCAGTATAATAATTTCACATTTACTAAATTATTCATGATTTTCGGATCATCCGCAAACATCTCGATGAAATGCGATAAAACACATTTCAGGTACACAAATACTCGCATATTATGTTTGCGTGAGAATGTAGGAGTCTTCAGAAACGATATGAACTCTTCCTTTTTCTTCTCAGATCATTTTTAGCAGAGTTATGACCAATCAAATATTTGGCTCTTTCAGAACTTTTAGCGGCGGGTGCGAGTGAACCTGAAATTTCATGTCGGCATTCAATCACGTTTTCTGAGAAAACGAGCGCATTTCATAAGAAATTACTAGGAATAATTTTAGTGGAAAATTGAAGTCAGCCTGTTAATTTTTCCGATAAATCATATACTTTCCAAGATTACAGAAAAAATCTATTTATTAATTTTTAAACGAAAAAAAAAAATATGTTCCAGCCCTGGAATTTCGGTAAATTTTTTTTTGTGTTTTTCATGTTTCCAACAATTATCATACCAAGTCTGGTGGTGATACAATCCATTCTTGTCTCAAAACCCAATCGTACAGGATTATTGGATATTACAGGTATTACTCGGGTAATACAGAAATTATTCGGAAGTGAGAGAAAAATTACACCACAATTATTATAATCGTTGAAGGGCAAAACAAAAGGTCTCCAAAACATAACATGGGAATTGGAACTTGACAACAAACCAAACATCAAAAAACGATTTTATATTTTGATTACTGTTCTGATGGACATCACTGGCATTACTTGGGGGGTATTACTCGGAAATAACTTGGGTATTACTCGGGATTGTCTCGAGTATTAGAAGCATTACTTAAGAATTTTGGGAATTAGTGTATAAATTAGATTACCTATATAATTCAATTTTTGTTGTTATGAATTATGAAACATATGAATTCCAATGGAAAAAAGAAAAGAAAAAATAAGTTTCAAAAAGTTATAATTTCAATGTGAAACTTTGCAATAACAGACAGACGCACCAAGTATACAGGTACCTATTATTCACGCTCCAAATGATTTGGATTTTCCCTGCAGTGTTCGGAAAACAGTACAACAAATCTCCTACTTTCACGATGTTTTATGGACAACTCCCAAGAATTTATTCCGGTCTAGTATAAATTGCTGTAGCGCGCAGTGAGTCGCTAAATTTGAATTTAAGATTTTGGAAGGGTGGTGTAGAAACGAATCATTAGGCGAATTGTTTTGTTAACTTAATTCACCCTTCTTGCCGTCGCTAAATGAAAGCTTATTCTAGATGCCGATGCCGTTGAGTTTCGAGGAAGTTTGAAAGAGGAATTATCCGCAAACATTGGCACCAAGCCATATATGGGCTTGATTAAATGAATACTGTTAATCCAGTAACGACAGACAAACTTGATCAAAAAGTGAAGAATGAATTGTAGCACTTTAAAACTCGGCACATGACATCTCGACATAATGTATTATTAGAAAAAAATTGTTTACCAGAAAATCAGGGGTGGAACCTAAACATTTTTTCATTAAAAAAAATAAATTTTTTGTTGTTGTTGTTATTTCAGAAAATATGAGTTTTATCAAAAAACGATTTCGATAAGTTGAGAGATAATTCAATTCTCCACAAGAGTGATTTTCAGTATTACCTTATGAAATACGCTCGTTTTCTCAGAAAATGTGGTTTAACGCCGACGTCACATTTCATGCTCGCGCTAACCGGCCACTGCAAGTTCAGGCAGGGCCGAAAATTAGATTCGTCATAACTTTTGCTGAAAATTATAGTAGAAGGAAAAGAAAAAGTGCATATCGTTCCTGAAGACTTCTACTTCCTCATGCAAATATAACATCTGAGTATCTGAGTACCTACAATGTGTTTTGTCACACTTCACATAACCCTTCTACGATATTTACGGAGATCCGAAAGTCATGGACATTTTAGTTGATATTTAAGAGTTAAACTCTGCATATCTCGGAACTGATGGATGCACTGGCATTCGGTCTGAATCTCTTCTGGGGTAGATCTGAATGACAATACTGCCTATTAGAGGCGATGAAAATACTGATTTTTGCGAAAAATTATATAACGGGCAATATAGGCTCAACATTTGTTTCTCTAGTCTTCTTCAACCTCCTTTTTCCTCAATCCTGTCTCTCTCGTCAAGTCTGTCTAGACATTTATGAGTTTCTGCCTTCCAAAGAATATCTAGAATCAGCTCTCATTATATAATTTTTTCTCTGGTTATTCTTGCAGATATTTCAGTATTAAGTTTGGTTTTTCAGGTGGTCATTTCTGTCTCCGTTACACGTCTTATTTCTTTTCGAGTCCACCCACGATTACATCTCCTAGTTTCACTTGATGAAATTTGCTTCGGTCACCACTCGAGTAGTTTGTCCTAAACTAAAAACTGATTTTGACAAAATTTTTAAAAGATCTCTTGGGTATTCCCAACAATCTATCAGAACTGCCTGTGTCCCATGCCTCCAAAAATATATTGGAAACGCCTGCAGCTAATTATCCCACTTCTGACACCAATTAATATGAATATGGGTTTTGTCGCCTATTTTTGGCTTACCACGTTTGTATTCGTACCCACCTGTATCATACCATTTCAATGGTTTCATGTGAAAAAATATACGCATGAGACAAAATCTTTCCAAAGTTCAGGAGAATTTGTTTCACAGCACTCATACATGATTGAAAAAGATACAGCGAGGCTGAATCACCTCAAACGCTTCGAACTGATTTGAAGTCACATGCAATAAAACGAGAACAACTTTGGAACTGTTTAATATTTATTAGGTATTACCATTTCGTTTTCATCTCTGATGCTTCTTCGCAGTTCTGATTTGATAATGGCGTATTTCTGTATACTCAGTAGTTGAACATTCCTGAAATGAATTGATGTCATGACGATGAAAAAGTACCAACAGCAGTTATGTTACTGATTACTTGCGTTTTGGACTTCCAATATTTGGATTGTTTTTTCTCAAACACTGCATTTAAAAAAAAAAAATTAATTTTAATTGGTATGGTTTCTCCAATCGTATTTGAGTGTAGCATGACTATTCCGAAGTTATGAGAGCCATGTGGTGTGGTGTGGTGATTGACAAAAACCTGATTCCTAAAACTGAGAACTGGAAATTGCCACCAGATTTGTTATTGTTTGTGGGTATTAATTGTCCGTTTATATTGCTTCTGAATAGCTTTGTAATTTTTTACAGTGGTCTCATACATTATTTTTTTACAATCGATTAATTCACCAAATCAGGAAAATAATCTCTCGAGATACTCGTAGGTACACACTTTCCTGAGGCTATTGGAACAAATAACTCGCGTGTTTGTTGAACTCGGCCGCGCCTCATTCAAAAAACTTCTCGCTCATACAAAAAAGTTCTACTTTACGAACTTGTATCATAAATAGCTATTTCTACAAACGTCAAAAAATAACAATGTTTGCGCATTGATAACAATATGCGAAGTGACCACCGCCCGCAAAATAGTGTTCGAAATAGTGTTCGAAATGCACATTTTGCACATTGCATGTAAACTATATGAGATTTTTATAATTTAACGTTTATAGTCAAAAATAGTATGAAACGGATTTGTAGGAACATTAATTAAGAAGTGAAACATCTCACTGCATTTCTGAGAGCACTTTGTCAGGAACACCTCATTGAACCCTCTCCAGTTTCGGTCCATTTATCAAACATCGACCCAAACTTCGTTTTCAGCCAGCCGAACATGTTACTTTCGATAAAGCCGATTATAAAACATTTACACATGATAAACCAAACATTTACCTAAAATATCCCCAAGTCTCGAGGGCACCACAAAACTTGAATGAGCCATAAAATATTCATGGAGCGCTCCACGCAGAATTGCTGGCTTTCGACTAAAAGGCTTTCCTCATCAAGCGTCAGCAGGAATGAATGGCCTCCATGTTTTTAATTTTGTCCTAATATCTGAACATGTAGTCAATTAGGTGCTTGACCGAGGGATGAATTCAAATATTGTATTTGTTAATGAATGAAATTTTTTCCTTGCGAGTTTCTGGAATATGATTAGGGTGACGTAATTGAATGCCCCAATTTCACAACCCTCAGAAAAAGGTTGGGCCGCATTCTTTTTCGTCAGAATGGCGGCTGATGTACATGAACATTTTGCAAATGAGTTATTCAGACCTTTTCATGAATTGGTATTCAATAGGTACTTCAAATTGAAGTACACTATAGTAGGAACCTATAAACTTATAGAATTACTATTAGTTCCTGAGATATTATTCGGACAGCTGGCAACTCTATGGATATGTTCAGATATGGATATGTTCAGAATAGTATAATTCCTCAACAACATGGTTTCCTACCGATTCATTCAGCTTCATATGTGGTATTCACTAATTTCGAAAAAAAGTTTTCGATCAAGTGGATTACGATGTACTACTATTGTCAATGATAAGTGACTTTGCATTCTCTAAAGGCCCACTTAAAATGTTCGCGAGTAACCTTGAGAAGAGATTTTTAGTAGTAACGCAATAGGGAAATACCTCACGAAAATCCGAGGCTAATTCTACAACCCACAGACAACCTTACTTTTTGTAATGTTCAGCAATGATTTGCCATCAGTTTTTGAGTAGGTAGTAGGTAGTCGAATTATTTGAAGATTATCTCAAAATTTTGAAGAAATTGAAACTGTCATTGAGACAGGAAGAGGAAGAGGAAGAGGAAGAGGAAGAGGAAGAGGAAGAGGAAGAGGAAGAGGAAGAGGAAGAGGAAGAGGAAGAGGAAGAGGAAGAGGAAGAGGAAGAGGAAGAGGAAGAGGAAGAGGAAGAGGAAGAGGAAGAGGAAGAGGAAGAGGAAGAGGAAGAGGAAGAGGAAGAGGAAGAGGAAGAGGAAGAGGAAGAGGAAGAGGAAGAGGAAGAGGAAGAGGAAGAGGAAGAGGAAGAGGAAGAGGAAGAGGAAGAGGAAGAGGAAGAGGAAGAGGAAGAGGAAGAGGAAGAGGAAGAGGAAGAGGAAGAGGAAGAGGAAGAGGAAGAGGAAGAGGAAGAGGAAGAGGAAGAGGAAGAGGAAGAGGAAGAGGAAGAGGAAGAGGAAGAGGAAGAGGAAGAGGAAGAGGAAGAGGAAGAGGAAGAGGAAGAGGAAGAGGAAGAGGAAGAGGAAGAGGAAGAGGAAGAGGAAGAGGAAGAGGAAGAGGAAGAGGAAGAGGAAGAGGAAGAGGAAGAGGAAGAGGAAGAGGAAGAGGAAGAGGAAGAGGAAGAGGAAGAGGAAGAGGAAGAGGAAGAGGAAGAGGAAGAGGAAGAGGAAGAGGAAGAGGAAGAGGAAGAGGAAGAGGAAGAGGAAGAGGAAGAGGAAGAGGAAGAGGAAGAGGAAGAGGAAGAGGAAGAGGAAGAGGAAGAGGAAGAGGAAGAGGAAGAGGAAGAGGAAGAGGAAGAGGAAGAGGAAGAGGAAGAGGAAGAGGAAGAGGAAGAGGAAGAGGAAGAGGAAGAGGAAGAGGAAGAGGAAGAGGAAGAGGAAGAGGAAGAGGAAGAGGAAGAGGAAGAGGAAGAGGAAGAGGAAGAGGAAGAGGAAGAGGAAGAGGAAGAGGAAGAGGAAGAGGAAGAGGAAGAGGAAGAGGAAGAGGAAGAGGAAGAGGAAGAGGAAGAGGAAGAGGAAGAGGAAGAGGAAGAGGAAGAGGAAGAGGAAGAGGAAGAGGAAGAGGAAGAGGAAGAGGAAGAGGAAGAGGAAGAGGAAGAGGAAGAGGAAGAGGAAGAGGAAGAGGAAGAGGAAGAGGAAGAGGAAGAGGAAGAGGAAGAGGAAGAGGAAGAGGAAGAGGAAGAGGAAGAGGAAGAGGAAGAGGAAGAGGAAGAGGAAGAGGAAGAGGAAGAGGAAGAGGAAGAGGAAGAGGAAGAGGAAGAGGAAGAGGAAGAGGAAGAGGAAGAGGAAGAGGAAGAGGAAGAGGAAGAGGAAGAGGAAGAGGAAGAGGAAGAGGAAGAGGAAGAGGAAGAGGAAGAGGAAGAGGAAGAGGAAGAGGAAGAGGAAGAGGAAGAGGAAGAGGAAGAGGAAGAGGAAGAGGAAGAGGAAGAGGAAGAGGAAGAGGAAGAGGAAGAGGAAGAGGAAGAGGAAGAGGAAGAGGAAGAGGAAGAGGAAGAGGAAGAGGAAGAGGAAGAGGAAGAGGAAGAGGAAGAGGAAGAGGAAGAGGAAGAGGAAGAGGAAGAGGAAGAGGAAGAGGAAGAGGAAGAGGAAGAGGAAGAGGAAGAGGAAGAGGAAGAGGAAGAGGAAGAGGAAGAGGAAGAGGAAGAGGAAGAGGAAGAGGAAGAGGAAGAGGAAGAGGAAGAGGAAGAGGAAGAGGAAGAGGAAGAGGAAGAGGAAGAGGAAGAGGAAGAGGAAGATTAGATTTACTATAGTCAGATGGAAACTTGAAATCGGATCAGGAATTGGGTTAGAGGAACATCAAACTTCACTTTTTGAAGTAGAAAATATTCAAAATAGTTCTGTGATGTAATGTGTTAGGTGTTGCATGAAATGATGTGTAAATGTAGACAATTTGAGAATTTGGTTTACTTTACGGCCCGCGGGCCATAATGCGCCCACGGGCGATAAAGTGCCACATCACGCTCACTGAACCGGGGAATTATTTCACCTCGTCGGTATGTTTACTGGAGTGTAATCCGCCGAATATAATAGTTTGTTAAGTATCGAACGGTAAGCATATTTTACCGAACGGTAAGCATATTTTACCAAATGGTAAGCATAATGGTAAGCATATTTTACCGAACGGTAAGCATATATTACCGAACGGTAAGAATATTTTACCGATCGAAGACAATTGTTTGGAAGAGGAGCGTAGCGACGACTACAATTATTATTGTCTGAGATCAGTAGTGCCTAATGTTCGTGATACTTGATGATTTTTTTTTCACGATCCTTGCATTTTTTCCTCGATTGAAACTGTAAGATATATCAAAACCTGTAAATCAAGTCAAAAATTACGGACATTACAGAGGATTCCATATGGGAAGTGGACAAATTGAATATTTTCAGAACCAAATTATTCAGGAACAGAAACAATAACCAAGGTTATTTCGTCCATTTCCGATGTATCCATCGATTCTGCATATTTGACAATTCCATGTGAAAAACTACGGAAGTAACGGGAGTGTTTCCACGAAGGGAGGGACACACTGTACTAAAACTCAAAAAGCACTCAGAAAAAGCTTTAATAACGTCATATTTGGAGAGAACCCCAGCACTCTGCGTTTCAGCAGGAGATTAATACATAGACACCAGCTCAGAGTTAGCGGATATATTTCTCCATATATTTCCCAAACTCATTTTCGCAATTAAGCTCCGGATTTCCACACACTCACACAAAATACGAGCCAAATTAATTCGTTTGAGTGTGTGTAAACGTCTGACTACCAACTGTGCAGTTCGTCGGGAATAAAGACATCTTACCTTGAAGAGCTTTGTTCTCCCAATCGGGGGTGGATCCTGTAAAAATGAATACCCCATTTTCGCTAGACAAACTCGGAGTTGCTCGAAAGATATTTCACTCGGAACGTTCGGTTTATTCATTCAGTTCGAGAATTTGAAATTTGTAAGGATGTTCCTCGAGAAAATCGATGGTAATGAACATTTTTATGAAGTAGGTACGAGGAGTTTTGAAGGGAATCAAGGTGTTTGAGTTTTCAATTCTCATAGCGCTAGATTTTAGATTCTTCATCATCTTGAGGGAATGAATGATTTGGGTAAAGCCTGTGGAGTTCAAAGAGTAAATCTCGATATTTAGCCCATTTTTCCTCCTCTTTTGGAACAATGTTCGTTTGGCCATAGGCCCATAACACTATTACGAAAATCGTCCTACTTTGATGGTCGAGAAGGACTACATCAAGCTTATTTGCCTGTATCGTGATATTCCTCAAGATCATTCCTAACCAATCATGTAATAATATACAGGGTGTCCTATTTGAGGATCAAAATTTGATGTATTTTCCGAAAAAAACAAAGGGTTAATTTTTTTTTTCTAAATACGTCAAAAAGTGAGCATATTCATGTTCCAGATTTCAGAAATGTAGCTATGGAAACAAAGGAGAAAACGGAGGCGTACATCACATAATGGTCACCCGGTACACCTATATTACAACATTATAATTATACAGCAGTATTATGGAAGTAGCTGAAAATATTCAAAAAATTTCATTATTAGTATCATTACCATTTTCCTTATTCCATTATCAGTGTGAAATCGAAGTATCGTCATCGGTCCTTCATATGTGGCCACATTTAGGATCTAAAATGAATATTTGGAACTTTTGGTGTGAATACACTTTAAATTCATAGTAATTGATTCGTACGAATAAAGTTTCGTGTGAATTCTTATCCAATGTAACCGCCACCTTATAGCTCATTATCTCTCAAAGGATGTAATTTCTGAAAAAAACATGTTATAACTTTTTTTATGAAGATTTTTACGTTGTACAAGTTTGTTTCTATAGATCATATCGAAATTTCCAACTCCTTCCAAGTTATTGATTTTCGGAGATTTCCCGGAAATTTTCCCCACTTTCCATAGGTGTTCGCGTGCAGAACACATTTTTCCGTGTGAAGTACCCTTTGAAAACTGCCCGTGTAACAAAAATCATTTCTATTGGATTTATTGTCGGGTTGTAGTAACATTTTAGCTGCAGCATTAACTAAAAAATGGAAACCTCCAAACCCGAAAACCCCACTTTTCAATTTTGAATCGAATCTGACCCTAATAAAATTCGTTCGTGGTCTTAAAATTTATGGATTTTGACAAAAATTCATGATCTTTGACTCCAAAAACCCTCCAATAGCAATAAGCATGGAGCACGCAGGAAGCATACTTTTGAAAAATCATTATCCCCCAAAATACTCCTTTAATGGAAAAATCGTCCCTACAATAGTAATTTACGTAACAAGTCCGGAAAACATTATTTTTTTGGACGAGTGGCCAAGATTCTAGGACGAGCGTAGCGAGTCCTGGAAGTCTGCGAGTCCAAAAAAACTGTTTTCGGACGTGTTGCGTACACAATTTTTTCGGCAACCGTGTACAATAACAAATCGAGACACATTTGTTTTTTATATTTCTTCGTAGAAGAAAATTTCGAACATTTTAATTCTTATTTGTATTAAATATTGAAATTGGAACAAAAGATAGGCACTAACAGAAACATTCTAATTCTTATTTATATTAATATTTATATTGAAATTTGAGGATTTCCCGGACTAGTCCGGAAAGTAGGTACATCCCGGACTAGTCCGGGAAGTGATACTTTCTCAAAGAAAAATCGTAAAAGTTTCCTAAATGAGTTTTACAACTTTTATTCCGAATAAGTATTCATATATCTCCAATAACTCAGAAATTCTTGGATGCCAATATTCTAAGTGTACATTTCGCACACGTGTCACTTTTGTTTTTTTCAATGTTTGCTTCAATGGAAATATGTTAATAAATAAACCGCGAAATGTTGGTTAAATTTGAAAAAAGATGAAAAGGGGAACATTCTCTATGAAAATAGAAAAATAAAAAATGTGATTCATTTGTAATATCTAACAGAAAACAACTACTTCCCCGGCTAAAGCCACGCTGAACATTGAACTGCATCTGATAGATATTTGAAATTTGAAAATAAAAATTCGCATTTTCATTCAGATAGTTGATTTTTATAATTTTCTCTAGTTTTCATTTAAAATTCATTAAATGAGATAGGGAGAATGTTATTAAAAATATCACTCACAGAAATCGTTCATTTCATTGAAGCAAGGTTCGCTTTTCTCGCATTTAATCCCCAATACATTTTGGTCGATGAAAATCTATTTTACTTTGTTAAGTTCATCAGGGAGATGAATGCAATTGGAAATCAGGCTCTTCAGAAGCAATTATACTCATCAAAGATGGAATTGTTGAAGATATTTCTTCTTCACTTTTAAAGTTATTTTTGAATAGGATATTCATAAAATCTGTTGTGGAATCATCTTCAACGATAGCGACTATAGTTTGTACTTCAGTCGCAGATGATTCCGCAACAGATTTTATAAATATCCTATTTATATTTTCGAACAAAAATTGAAAAAAGTTATTTTGAAATTCCTTCTCGAAAAAGATTTTTTTATTTTTTTGCCATCCCGGGGACAAAATTGATTCCAGATTTGGATTCTGCACATTATAAGATAACAGCAAGGTCATACTCAAGGTCTTTTCCAGGCCATCTGGTTCCTAACTATTACATCGTAAGAAATGACAGGATTAAATTCTTGCACATGAATACTCATGGCAGGGATTGCCCTTAGAGAGAACTCTCTATCACGTCGGCTTAAGTATTCAGTGAACATCACATAGTACACTTTTTGCAATGAAGAAAAATCCGAAAATGAAATAGAGTATTCGAAGTCGACTGGCCATTCGAGCGATTCCCGCTCTCCAACCTACTGAACGGAAAAGAATTCAAAACCAAATGATTTCGATTTACTGAGATGCTATTCCACTTGTCCGGCAGTTCATCCGGAATGCATACGATAAGAAGTTGAACCAGGTTTCAATCAACTTTTATGAGCAGAAAGCGACTAGTCGAAGAGCAGCGGAATCCCTTGAATACTTTATATCATTCAAAATGCATAGCTGGATGGTTCTCTTTGTTGCATGTCCAGACATGTATTCTAGATTCGAGCAGGTATATTCCGATACCACCGATTGTGACACATGAAGTCTCTCCTTCTGCTCACATTCAAGATAAGCCATGCATCTTTCACGGACTAAAGGATGCCAGTTTATGTATTCCTTCCTAATACCTTGACAGCTGTGGAATCTAGATTTCTTAGACAATCTCGAGGGAAAAATGTGTCGCCATTTCGATCGAAGAAATATTATGGGATCCCAGTTTATGGATTATTCAGATATTTTACGATATCTCATTGGGACGGAATTTGGTTCGAATAGGAGGTATTGTCCTCCATCTGATTAACTTTGCACGTGCATCAATATTTGAATGCTTGTTGGCGATTCAGCAGTGAGAACATTTCGAAAAATGCACGGAAACTCTAGTACATCCCTCACTACGGAGAAGAAAAAAGTTCCCACTACATCACGTACAATCTGAAAATTGGACATAATTACAATCATATACGCCTATCCTATCCTATCCTAGCACTGATGATATAAAAGAACTTTGAAACATATCATTTAGGCAGGTGGTTATTTCCAACCAAATTGAGAATAATATTCATTGTTTTGATTTTTGTTTGAAAATATGAATAAGATTGTCATAAAATCTGTTGTGGAATCAGCTGCGGCTGAAAGACAAACTTTAGTCGCCATTTTCAATCGTTCAGATAACCTCTTAGGAAGTATTCATGTTGAAAATGGGGGAACATTCTCCATGAAAATGAAAAAATTAAAATATCTATCAGATGTAGCTCAATGTCCAGCGTTTGGCTTTAGCCGGGGAAGTAGTTATTTTCTGTTAGATATTACAAATAAATCACATGTTTCCTTTTTAAATTTTCATGGAGAATGTTCCCCTTTTCAACATGAATACTTCCCAAGAGTTTATCTTGAACGATGGAAAATAGCGACTAAAGTTTGTCTTTCAGCCGCAGATGATTCCACAACAGATTTTATGAATGTCCTGTTCATAATTTCGAACAAAAATTAAAATGTAATGCCCATGACAGGTCTATGTCAAAGAATAACTTTCAAATTGTTACGGCAGAAGAAATATTTCCCTCATATCCATCCTTGATGTTGTATAATTGCATCTGAAGAGCCTGCTTTCCAATTTTATCAATCTCACTGATGAGCGTGGCAAAGCGAAATTGATTTTCGTCGACCAAAATGTATTGGGGATTGAATGCGAGAGATCCCATGAGTAATATTTCTTAATTACATCCTCCCTTTCTAACTGACATGAAATGAAACACCCGGCGTTATTCAAGTAATACAAAAAGTTGATAGACGCTAATAGTTTTTATAATTTTTCCAAATTCACTACAATAAACTTTGACGACGACGACGATGATGACTATAACAACTTATCCCCTTTTCATTTCATCTAAATCCATCATTAGAAAATTTCGGAGGTTATCAGGTTTCTGCTGGAGTATTGAATTAATTCACATATTGCAGAAAATATACATTCATGTATAAATACGTCATCAACTATATCGCTAACAGTTGAACAGACAGGCAGTATTACTGACTGTTCAATCAGGACCAAAGAGGATGGGATTTCATTCGAAATGAGCCCTATTTCAGCGGTACACCCCAAGCAATTACATTTGAAGTATAGCTATCCATTAAGTGGGTCTTGAATTCAACCGTGAAAAACTGTTTAATTGAATAATTTTTCATTTTCAAATCCAGGTTCATGCCGAAATTTATCGGTAGAACTTTTCAATTTTGCGAAATTGGAGTTTTGTTGTCGGAAGACCTTTGGTATTTTATACAAGCTCATCCAGAATAAACTATCTAATTTCAGAATTATTTAACATGATTCTTTCAGGTCGAGATATTTTTTTTTTGGTAAATGCCGATTCAAAAATACGCATATACAGTGAAACTTCTGAGTAGCGCACAGCTGAGGGTATTTTTTTTGTCCGTGATTAGGAGGTGTCCGTTATTAAGAGGTTTAACGAATTTATATAAAGGAAGTTCGATTAATGAATAGTGTGGGCGAGTTAGAGTTAGAGTTAGAGTTAGCCAGTATAATTTTCTGTCTAAAGAAACTGTGATTTCATTCGTTAGGTGCAATGTTTTATGTGAAAACTGAACATGAGGCATTGCTGTCTATTTTTAATTGTAAATATGCATATGCATATATTATAATATTATCATTATTATTTATATAAAAAAAAAAAAAATTTAATTAGAATACAAAAAAATACTTCACCAGTACTGGACTATCTCACCAGAAAACAAAAAGAGTGGTAGTAGAAATATAGAAATATTTTCTCTCTCTAAAAATCGCGCGCGTTTGAAAGACCTTTTTATCCACGCATATTTTAATATACTATTATTCATTAATTTAAAGAACTAGGTACTAGAAGAGAAATTATCTGATTTTTTGCAAATGAATAATTCGAATTATGTAATAAGATATATTATATCGAATGGGCCCATTAAAGCGAGATCGTATAATGGGTACCTAACTCCGATTCCGTTATACATGAACGGTGTTAAAACGCTGTATAGCATTCGTATAAGTGTAATTTGATTAAATCGTTACATGGTCATCAGCATTCTTTTGTGAACTCGTATGAAAATTATTCAAACGCTCGCGTTCGGACACACAAAGAGAAAAATTAATCCAATTATTTAGTGTGCCACGTTTGAAAGACTTACAGTGCTGAAACGCTCGACCAAAATCTCATTTATAGAGATGGAATTCAATTTTTCAATTTTTTCAGTTACAGGAATATTTAACCTTATGCAACCTTACAAATTTTCGGGTGTTATGATCGCTGTTTATCTTATTGAAATGTAACTCATCGACATTTCCTATACTTAATAATGAAGATGATGAAGATTTATTGGTATCCTTCGAAAAACCACTTCTTGAATTGTTGAAAAAGCTGTATTCAGTTTCATTTTTAGTGGTGTTCCCAACTGAATTTCTGTGAAATGCCATTCTGTTCGATAGCTATTATAATAACTATACAGTGATAAAGTGTGGAAACGCTCCATTATCTTACGATATAATTATTTTCAGATGTAAAGCTCGGACAGGTCGATTTTGTATTTCAGTCTTCCATCTTTTTTTACAAAAAAATTATTTTTTCCTCCACCACCTTACAAGATATGACGTCATCGATATTTTTTTTAAATTGAAAGGGTATATTTTTATATCAAAAATTGAAAGCCCATATTTTTCTGAGTTCAACAATACCACATACGTCATATCTTACACTTCATGTTACAGACTACTGAGTATAAAAGAAACCAGTGTTCATATTTCTCAACATTCATTTAATTATTTATTTTGCAATGGAAACCTCAGAATTACTCAGTAGTTAGTACGAGTATATTGCCATACCTCAGTAGTAGGCTATGAAAACATCTGAAAGCCCTTAGCAATCAGACAATATGTTTTTAGTTACCATTGCATATGTCATTATTAAATTGATTTGTTGTGTAGCATATCGATTTATAAGTCTGCAATAATAACTTTCTGAAAAATATTACCCTTAAAGCTATTATTTGAAATAACGATG
Source organism: Chrysolina haemoptera (assembly GCA_958298965.1). Lineage (NCBI taxonomy): Eukaryota > Metazoa > Arthropoda > Insecta > Coleoptera > Chrysomelidae > Chrysolina > Chrysolina haemoptera. Next base: position 27,961,570 of record OY282598.1, read on the forward strand.
GGGCTGTCAGAAAAACAGAGAATAGAAGTTCTGATGATCTTAGGTTACGGCGATCGTAAAAGAAGTATGGCAGAAGTATGCGAAATCTTTAATGAAAAATATCCTAATCGAGAACCAATAAGCAAATCGACGGTAAGCAAAATATTACATAAATTTAATGAAATCGGCAATGTTAGGGATGAGCCTAAGAGTGGCAGACCTACCGTTGCCGAAGATACTCAATTGAATGTATTACTTGGAATTGAAGAAAATCCTCATTGTTCAATCACAACTTTATCTGACAACAATAAGATATGTCGTGGTGCTGTGCATAAAATTCTGAGAAAAGCCAAATTACATCCATATAAAATTAAACTCATACATGAACTTAATGAAGACGACTTCGATAGGCGCATGGAGTTCTGTGAAATTATGCAAGAAGTATGTAATCAAAACGATGGGTTTGAATTTGATGTCTTATTTTCGGACGAAACAATTTTTTTTACAAACGGTACTGTGAATAATCAAAATTGTCGTTATTGGGCACCAGAAAATCCCAATTGGAAGATGGAAGCTCATACCCAATATCCCCAAAAAGTCACTGTGTGGGCTGGGATTCTTTGGAATACTATTGTAGGACCATATTTTTTTGACGGTACTGTGACGGGTGAAAATTATTTGGAAATGTTACAAACTTATGTAGTTCCATATTTAACTAAGACATTTCCAGATATCAATCAACCTGATCGAATAGTTTCTACTATTTGGTTCCATCAGGATGGAGCAGGTCCACATTATGCTCGAGTTGTTAGAGATTTTCTCCATGAAACGTTCCCCAATCGCTGGATTGGACGACGCGGACAGATTGAATGGCCTGCTAGGTTCCCAGATTTAACTCCCATGGACTTCTTCCTTTGGGGTTACTTAAAAAGTGAAGTGTACATAAACCGACCACCCCAGTTTGGAAGACCTTGAAGAGAGAATTCGAACTGAAATTCAACGAATTACACCAGATATATTGTCAAACGTAACCCAAGAATTCACCAGACGTCTTGGATATTGTCAACTAACCCAAGGAGCTCAGTTCGAGCATTTGCTGCAGATTTGTTCTTGGTTTATTTTCACTACTTCTTATGATATTTTCATTGCAAATAAATAATTAAATGAATGTTGGGAAATATGAACACTGGTTTCTTTTATACTCAGTATACTGTAACTTGAAGTGTAAGATATGACGTATGTGGTATGGTTGAACTCAGAAAAATATGGGCTTTCCATTTTAATTTAAAAAAAATATCGATGTCGACGTCATATCTTGTAAGGTGGTGGGGGAAAAATATTTTTTTTGTAAAAAAAGATGGAAGACAAATAAAAAATCGACCTGTCCAAGATTTTCCTCCAAAAATGATCAACTCGTAAGAAAATAAAGCGTTTCCACACTTTATGAACGCACTGTATAGTGAATATTAGAGATGATATTGATAATATTACTGTTAATAACAATAAGATATAAGGGAGTTTCCATCCTAACTCGTCCGCAGAGATTAACTACTTGACTTGACTTTTTTTTTCACTTTTTAGCACATTTGAATAAATGCTTGTCTCTAGAAAATGATTTCATTATTATTTTTCAGGTCATTTTTTCTTTTATTTAGCATTGCTGGCACGGTGTTCCATGTTTCCACGAGCTCGTTCTGCTGATTGCTCACAATTTAATAACACATTGCAGGAACTCTCTCGGAATGAATTCACTGTATGCCGCAGTACTGCCCAATGAAGTAGCTGTTGTTTATCCGCTTTTTGCCTTATAGTCTCCCTCGTAGAATAATTGGAGAAGAGAATATTGAATTATTGAAATATGGCGCAATTCACATCATAAATGAACTTTGAACTTTGCTGCGTCTCATTCAACAAACTTCACTCTCACAAAAAAAAGTTCTAATTTAGGAACTTGTATCATAATAGCTATATCTGCAGAAATGTACTGCAGATCCTCACAATGACTTCTTTGGTAATTTCACGAAATTTGCAATCCCAGCTCGCCTTGGCAGTTCAAGTATATTGCCTTCCCAAAATATTCCAATAAAGACATAATTTATAGCTGAACATTGAAGGGAGGTTGACACCGTTCTTGTACTTATACCCTTCCAGCTAGTTTATTAAATGATAAAATGTTACAGGATTTTCTCAAACGTGGGTTGTGTAGCACATCTGGTAGGGTATGCAGTAAATCACAAATTGCTTGTGCTGAAACCTTTGTTTGACTATGTTATTGGAAAATTTCAATTAAATGGAAATTAATTTCGTTTGTATAGAATGAAAATTCTAATTTTGTCCGTCCCTTTGGCAATGAGCTTTGATCATATTAGTGATGGCTATATTTTCATTCACGATACGGAGTGATTTGTCCGTAATGGAATCGGAACCTTTTCGAAGCAGCGGCTCAGAATATATCGAAGATGAAAACGTTTCAGAATTTGATGACATCCAAACAGAAGTAAAAAGTGCAGGGTCGGCGCCATCGAAGGCCAAACGAGTTAACGTTGATAAAAGTGTATCTAATAAAATGAAAAAAATTTCGGATTATTTTATAGTCGAGCAAGCTCCTAAGAGTAATAAAAATACTGACAAACAAAGCAATTGTATCCTATGTACGGGGGTTTTGAAAATGAAAAACTGCGGAACATCTTCACTAAGGCGACATTTGCAAGTTAAACATACTAAAGTGTACGAAAAAAAAAAAAAAAAATGGTAGATCCAGCCCACCGAATTTCGGCACAATTTCAGTTTCGAGTTGGCTTGAGAAGGTGAAACAACTTATAACTTTATGGTAGTTACAGAAAAGGTACTAGTTTTTCATGAAAAATCAAGTAGGTAGCTTGATTTATAAGTAATTGATGTGTAACCACTTGACTCGACTTGATTTTCAAAAATAAATACTTGACTTGAGCTTGTCTTGATTTCTAGTCAAGTCAAGTAGTTAGAAAATCAAATCAAGTAATGAATATCCTGTTACAACTACCTATATCAACTTTGTAATTGCTATAGCTGAAACTTGAACAAAATTCATGTTGATATCTATAATAAAACTAAAACTTGAATGATTTTCAGGAAATAGGTTTGAAAGATCACGACAATTGTTTCTCTGTACTATAGTTTCGAGTGAAAAAAAAATACTAAACTAAATATTTGCTGTGCTACCTTAAATACTATTCGTACATTAATTAGGGTCATATACCCGACTCCCAATAAATTTCGGATGGTAACCAATACATAAAAAATTATATTTTTTCCAACCTTTTCAGGAAAACATATAAAGAAGTAGTGAATTATTGAGTTCAAGTTGGCTATTGTAGAGGTTTTGAGAATTTTTTATTTATTAATCATCCCCATACTTCTTGAAAAATTCAGCTTCACGCCTTCATTTTGAACATGAACTATTTCAAAATCATGTATGAAAGTATAGCTTCCGGTTGATAAATAGGTAGCATATGATGAATTTGTAAACGACAGATTTCATTACACCATTTCCGCAAGCCTCATTGTTTTTTGTGCCACGCCTGAAACGTACAATAGTAATATACACTTCTGCTACTACCACCCCGTGACAGGGGGTTGCGGGAGGGTAACAATCGCAGCAAGAAATCAACAAAAAATGTATAGCCACATACGCGAAACTTATTGTACGTATCAGATGAAACATAAGAAGCTTAGAAAATATCGTCTGCCACATGAATTCCACAACAAAATTCGTCTGCCACCCACATAAATGAGCGAGGAAGAAAAAGCAAAAAAAAACTCCAAACCCGCAAAGATGAAATTCATTGAAATGCTTGTGTTCAAAGCAGCAAACACAAAAATAATAGTCTGCCACTATTAAGATACCACGAAGGTAATCTGCATCATCACTTCAATTTTTTGTATAAAGGAGAAGTCAACAAATAACAATAAACAAAGAAATGATTCACAGGAAAAACAGTAAGTATATCAGTCGAAAATCAGTCTATTATTTTTGGATTTATTTCATTGTCGCCCTTACATGTGTGGAGTACCGATTTAAAAAAAAAATAGAAGTACTAGAATAACAGACTTCCCCTGTAAACGAACATGATTATAATGATGATGTAAGGATCAATATTGCTGTAATTGTAACCCTCCTGTAGGGTGCGTTGGCAGACGTTCATATTACTATTATAGTATATTAAACAAATGACTCGTTGAAAAATTGGAAATGACCCGGAAATTTCTGTCCTCAACTCCGGGACTGATTAGGAGCTTTTTGAAGGTTCTGCCAGTTGGCCAAGATGAAACTTGGGACCACTATTTCTGGTTAATTCATAGACCCCACACTCTTTTGTTTCTACACTTTAACTTTGCCGCAAAATTCTCAGAAACTCATCAATGACCTACTCGAACTAAAGAATTCACCAATACTAGGTACACGAAGTCGAAATCTTATCTCCACACCAACCATCGAAAAATTGTCTGAAAACTAGTTCAGTGGTGACTTCTTGATTAATCCTGTATATTTCAACCATAGAATGAACCGTTTCCATACATATTCCTGGTCATTGAAAGAATTTTCAACAAAATGATGACGAAGCTGGGATGAGGCTGGTTAAATTTTGTTTAATTCCATTAATAATTCCAGTTAAAACACATGAACAAATATTTCCAATATAACAAACATATATTTTCGCCAATATATATGATTATTTTCGAATACTTATAATTGAAGTATTATAGAGTTTGTTAGCGCATACAACAGCAAGTAATCACTCTGAAAGCTTTTTCCCGTATCAATTGAATTTCCTCTTGAAAAAGCATTACGAAAAAACGCAAATTCAGCAGTGATGTCCAATTGTTACAATGCTTCACGTCAAATAAATCAGAATCTGAAACGATAAACACTGTCTGATCATTTAGTCAACCAATCCGTCGAATTAGAGCGACACACGGATTTGAGTAGAACGCAAATGAAAAATCGTTCATTCCAATTCGGTTTTACTGATGATAAAAATTTTGAACGGCAGTCTGCTTGTTGTGGGTATATGGGTGGTGAAGGGATTTCAAATGTAGAGATAGTGGAAGATGTTTCGTTTATATTGACTGAAAATTTGATATTGTGGAGGAAACTCGATTCTTGACATAATTTTTTAGGTTCCACAATCTGAAAATGAAAAAAAATTATAACATTATACCTTATGTCCCTGGACTGTCTGCAATGATAAAACAAATTGGCCATAGGTATGATGTAAGAACAACATTTAAAACAACCAATACATTGAGATCAATACTCACACATACAAAACTCAAAAACACTTATGAATGTTCAAAAAATTGTGTTCAAAACATAACTTGCTTATGTGGTGCAAGTTATGTAGGTGAAACATCAAGACCATTGATTGTGCTCCAGGAGGAACATAAAAGTTACATCAGAAATCGAAAAATAACAGGTTTGAAAATATTCGAACTAATTCTAACATCTGATGGCGATCATGTTATGATGGAATGAAATAATACTTACATTTTATTGAGAGAATCATATCAAGAAAAAGAAAGTTAAAGGAAACTGCGTGCATTTTTATCAAACAACTGCTTTTCAACAAATTCCATCGTAATGGATCGCACCTGATTACCTCTCCTCAGAGATGAAATAAGAATTAATAGAATGGTGATTGATTAATACCGAACACCTTATGTATCAAGTTAGCAAATGTTCAGATTTCATTTGACTATAAAAGAAAGATCTTGTTATTTCCAAACCGCAATTCAATTACAGTTTCTTTTTAGCAAGGTTTGATAACAGAGGCAGGTACAGCCTCCAAAAGGTCAACATTTTTCAAAAAAAGAGAAGTATTCTTGGTTAAAAAGGTAAAAGCATACACATCAGGGATGGATATGAGAGAAACATTTCTTCTGAGGTGACACTTTGAAAATTATTTTTTGACATGAATACCTCCCAAGAGGTTATCTTGAACGATGGAAAATAGCGACTAAAGTTTGTCTTTCAGTCGCAGATGATTCCACAAATGATTTTATGAATTTCCTATTCATATTTTCGAACTAATATTCTTGGTTAATTTGATCTCATTTATTCAGATAGGTAAGTTTAGTGTAGGGTACGTTACTGACAAAAAATAATTTCATTCAAAAGAGCAGAGCAGTCTTGTGAACGCAGTAACTTATCGGGCAAATTAATCAATTTGCCCTTCTACACTTGTACAGATTTCTTTGGATTAACATTTTTCTTCATTTTCAGATTGTGGATGGTTACAAACCCAAAAAATCATGTCAAAAATGTTTTGTTCCATCTCACTAAAGCCGATGGGAGTTTTAGGTCAATCAACAGAGACACTTTTCCCATGAAAGTTCAACTTAAATTGCTTCACCGATATCTTTTTTGCAATAAAGGTATTTTATTGACATTTCAGTTCTGGACAATAAATATGAGTGAAAATCGGTATAAATGATAGGGGCGAATTATTTTCAACAATTTAACCCCTTCCCGGGCAGAGCTAGGCCGGGTACTGATAAATTGTACTCGAGTACTGGGTACCGGGTACTTCCAATAATTGAAGAATGAGTACAGAGTACCAAGTACTTTACTCATTACACATGCTCTCGAGTACATTTAAAAGTATTCGAATTCTAAGAGTACTTTTGCAAGTACTTTCTCATCAAGTTGTATGTAGCGAGTCCAAAAATAATTGAAGAATATATCAACCCATTAGGTTTTCTCTGAATCTTGCAAAATAGTACAATTTTGTCAGTTACTTTTTCGATCTAAAAAAATAAGTTCAAAATAACAAAATATTACTTCTACTTTTCAAACTACCTTGACTTATCGGATACCAAATCTGTCTCTATTATCAAAACCTTTAAAACAATAATTTTATTCATTATCGAGGCAAATTGTTATTTCTTTAACGAAAGTCAAAAAAAGTCTACCAAAAATTTCGTATGGATAACATTTGCTATCTTGATACAGGGTATGTCAATTACATTCTGTTTTTTTTTTTCATGACTGTGCAGACTGTGCGAGGTTAAACACTCAAAGAAAACCCCGAAACCAAACATTTTGATCATTATTCCTATTTTATTGGAATCAAATTGTCGATTTCAGTAACGTGAGTTACTGAAACTTGATTTAACACGATAAGATTTCAACAAATGATATTACAACGAGACGTGTTTCGCCACACTGTAGTTTCCCAAGCGGTTAATATAATAACTGCTTGAGAAAGCTACAGTGTAGCGAAACATGTCGCGATGTATTATTATTTGTAAAAATCTTACGTGTTTGAATAAGTTTCAGTAACTTAAGTATCTAACAGTCTGAAAAGTGCTTAGTGCCTAGTAATCGCGAGCATTTCATAAATAAAAGTGCTTGGTGCTCGAGATTTCGAAGCACTTTTCACTAGTGCTTAGAGCTCAGTGCTCGAAGCACCTTTTGTCAGTTCTCGGCACAGCTCTGTAAGCAGAACAGTTACATTGTTACGACAAAAATATGTGACTTTTAACGATTCGACATATTTCTGGTTGCAAAAAAATATACTCAATACTATGAAAATTTCTTTAAAATGCATTATGACCTTCAGAGTAGATCATTTTTCACCCCAGCAGTTTCCTCTTTTCCATGCATAGAATACAACAGTCACGAAATATTGCAGATACTTTCATCATACAAAACCCACCACGTGAATCAAGTTGCGCCCTCTGTTTTCAATTTGTCTATCCTAATAAGCACCTATTGCCACCATAATTACCGAATGAGCTGAAGTAGCTTGAAGCGACCGAACTTAAATTTGATTACATTGTTTGAATCAACACTCAGAGTCCCCTATCCTCACTCACGGTGGTAAACACAATTTTCAATTACGTTTCAACAATTGAGCAGCCAGACAATGGGGGAGAAGGAAATTGTTATTCTCTTCCCGAGAGCAAGCGTGCGTCTTGATACGAAAAAATGTGTTTTACTGAGTAGCCGATATCTGAATCGATGAACGAGCTTTTGTTCAGCAATTTTTTTCTGCAGCTGCCTTGTTATTGATTGATTGATGAATAGGATGAGGTGGGTGCTCGAGACATGATGATCCGATAGAGCAGACACGGCTGAGAACTTACATCAGTATTGGAGATAAAAATTCACACGTATGTGCTTTTTTTGAGAAGTGTAACGAGTATTTTTGCTGCAACTCGTTACTTGTCAATTTAGAAACTATTCCGGCCTATTGGTCCAGTAGTCATGTCCATATCTAACCAACCCCTTCCTTGCGTTTGGAAACCAAGTAGATCGAGTGAAGTTATCGTTCTTTCCCAAAGGTGATTTTGTTGATGATAAAAATGCACACTTATGTGCATTTTTTTGAATAAGTGTAAGGAGTATTTTTGCTGCAACTCGTTACTTGTCAATTTAGAAACTACTCCGGCCTATCGGTCCAGTAGTCATGTCCATATCTAACCAACCCTGACAATACCTGCTTTTTGAAGCGTTTAGCAGTCATATGCTATTAAAATACTGTTTTCCCCTGTCTACTGGTACACACGTTAAAAACTGTCACATGAATGACATACAGTGAGCGGCAGATTTATGGCAACAAATGAAAAAAAAGTTTATTTCAGATTTCACAGAAAATTTTATTCTTCATAAAGGTACCAACATCCTTCCAAACTCAAATTGCACTATCCACATTTCAATTAAATCCTTTCGTATACGAGGGAGGTGAAAAAAATTGAAAGTGGCCCAAGAGTAAAGTACCTTTATTTTTCAAAAAACACAAAAAAGTTATTCAAAGCAAAGACCTAAAATTTAGAGAGTGTTCCAAATTTAAATTCACAGCCTCCTATTTCGAAAACAAGGTTTCACTGATTTTCTCCTTTTTTTATCTCACCCGCCCTATGTATTATGAAGATTTGTAATATCATTGAATATCATCTAGACGACCGGATAAACTTAAGTTTTGCCCAACTGTCATCTAGAAAATTGCATTAATCGTACTTGGTGCTGACAAAACCTCATTTATTGTGGCCATTCAGAAAAAAACAAGTATTTTTCGAAATCAGCTACAACAAACGACATCTGCAGTTCAAAATCAATTGAAAGCAATCCAACTGTATTGTAACCAACGTGAAAAGACAGGTCGTAACAATTGTAAATATGACTATACAATGATCTGTGAGGATTAGAAGGCAACTCGGGACAACTTCATTCTTAGTTCACTTTTAATGAAGAAATATCCAGAAAGCAAACTCCATACTATACATAATAAAAATCGGAGCTCCTATTGTATCACTCGATGTGTCGTCCTTCATTTTGAATGCACCTGATGGTTCTTCTATACGTTTCTGAGCATTTGCGGGGTGATCATTAGACAACAATTTCTTATTATATCCTCCAAATGTTCGATATCCCTAAATGGCCGTTGTCTATAGACTTTCTCCTTGAGGTACCCCCACAAAAAAAATCCATAGGAGTTAGCTCCAGGGATCTAGCAGGCCACGGATTGTTTGAGTATCGCCCTATCCACTTATTTGGGAATTCCGTATTCAGCCATGCTCTAACCCCTTGAGTTGAGAATTCTTGAACTTTCTTACAATTTTTGCCACCGTTGCATAATGGAGATTTCTATTTGGATGCCTCTCATTGAATATATTTGAAGTTTCGCGACAAATTCGATAGTTGTCGCCGTGTATTAAAACTATTTCAATTCTTTCTTGGAGATTAAGGTGTGCAGCCATTGTAACAACACAGAAATGAAATGTCAAGATAGTGTTTACCTACTATTTTACCAATGCTTTTCAAAGCCAACTTTGCGTATGATACAAATTTTCTGTTCACTGTAGAGCTTCGTTTTGATAATAAACGATCATTTACGGTTACCATTCATTTGGGAGACATGTTTTCACGTTGGTTACAATACAGTTGGATTGCTTTCAATTGATTTTGAACTGCAGATGTCGTTTGTTGTAGCTGATTTCGAAAAATACTTGTTTTTTTCTGAATGGCCACAATAAATGAGGTTTTGTCAGCACCAAGTACGATTAATGCAATTTTCTAGATGACAGTTGGGCAAAACTTAAGTTTATCCGGTCGTCTAGATAATATTCAAGGATGAGTCTACTCTGATATTACAAATCCTCATAATACATAGGGCGGGTGAGATAAAAAAAGGAGAAAATCAGTGAAACCTTGTTTTCGGAATAGGAGGCTGTGAATTCAAATTTGGAACACTCTCTAAATTTTAAGTCTTTGCTTTGAATAACTTTTTTGTGTTTTTTGAAAAATAAATGTACTTTACTCTTGGGCCACTTTCAATTTTTTTCACCTCCCTCGTATACGAAAGGATATAATTGAAATGTGAATAGTGCAATTTGAGTTTGGGAGGATGCTGGTACCTTTATGAGGAATAAAATTTTCTGTGAAATTTGAAATACACTTTTTTTCTATTTGTTGCCATAAATCTGCCGGTCACTGTATATTTTGAGGTCTTCTGAAGACGGTTCGGCAAAATATGAAATGTCTGCTATAGCAGGCGAGTCGCAGCGCTCATGATGGCTATAGATGGATTTTTTAAAATTTGAGTAAATCCATTGTCGATTATTTTTGACTTTTCAGTCCATGTTGGAAGCAAAGCGTGTTCTTTAGTTTTTTCACCATTATTTTTTATTTCTACTTATTAGTTATTGAAGTGATTCTCCTCAACAGATTATTGTAATTATGTACGTGGTTAATGAATTCAGCCATCCCAATGCATTATTACCTATTGCTCTACCTAATTTGAGTGTATATTTCAGAAATAAAGTCATCGACGTGAACTTTCAGCTCATATATATTATTCAACAAATAACCCACGCGTCACTGGGGTATACCGAATGGGCTTTGTAGGTTCCAAAATCAACAAAGGCTATTTTCTCCTAATTAAAACACCACTATGACCATTAGGTAGAACTAGTTTGGGGTTTTTCGAATTGTTGCCCTAATGAATGTCGTTAAGGTGCATTATTCACGGCACTGTGACCTTCCAGAGAGAAACAAGTTATTTATTTTCCTTTGATATCAGTTGTGTACAATGTGATACCATTTCAAGTATAGAATTATCTATGCCATTTCAATAATTTCTTTCAGAAAACTAACGCTGTGGGTTGAAAGACATGCAATTAGTTCTAGCGTTTTTTTCTTCTCATTAAGTGGTAGAAGTTGTTTTATTTTCTGCTGCCAGGGGGACAACTACAAGTACATTGGTGGGTTGGCGTCCTAATGTGATTTTACCGCGCACAAATGACATCAGTGGAAAACATTTTTTGGTTTGACGAGAAACTTAATGACGCTTCTGTATAGGTAGGGTAATCTGTGGTCTGACTGTCTATGGCCAGGTGCGGCGCTTTTCTACATATACAAAAGGTCCAAATTTCCAAATTTAAGTTAGTATCCCACTTTTTTGGTTTGGGAGAGCATACTTAAAAGTTTTCTGCAATTGGTTGTAGTTCATCACGTATATAAATAAGTTATATACATGAGATAAGGAGAAACAAGTGATTAAAAGCAGAAAAAATTACTCAGTCACTTTTTGTACCAAGTCACAGATATATTGGGTGATGAAGAACTGCATTCTTGTTCTGATAGATACTACGAATCTGACATTTCTATATTGAATAATTCGAGCTGCGACAGTTTTACTGCTCATTAGGAATTCTCTCTGTTAATATCATTCCGAACAAGGGTATCTGAGATCTTCCAAAGGGTGCCGAAAAATTTCCAATTATAACTGGATCCCAGGAAAGATGATATAATTTTGGAACATCATTAGTATTCCCTCAGAGGATACGATTTTTTTCAACCGATAGCTTCTAATTTGACAAAGGTGTTGATGAAAAACATTTCAGGGTATTTGCAGATTAACTATGCTTTCACAGCTTATATTCCTGAATTATCAGTCGTTTCAGGTATTGTTAGCCTTACTTTAGAAATAAAGAATATTCGAAGATTCTCACTGTTTTTCTGTTTTCCTGTGCTTCTCTGTGTTATGTACAGTATGTCTCAAAAAAAAGCAGCGACTCGGAAGTTAATTTTTTCAAATAGGACACCATGTATATTATTGCATAATTGGTTAGGGATGATCATAAGGCATCCAATAATACCAAGTTTAATGCTGTTATCTCCAAAGACTACGGAGATATCGCCTTTAATTTTATCCATAAGCCCAATGAGTGTGAGAGAGAATTTATTGACCTGCCAGAAAAAGTTTCTCTCTCCCACTCATTGGACTAAAGGATAAAATAATAGGCGATATCTCCGTAGTCTTTGAAGATAACAGCATCAGACTTGGTATTGTTGGATCACTTATCTAACCGATCATGTTATGATATACAGTGTCCTATTGAAAAAAAAAACTTTCAAGTCGGTGCGCTTTTTTGAGACAATCTTTATAAATGAATCCTGAACCAACTAAGACATTATATATTTGATATTTCTTTGTAATATGTAAAATAAAGAAGTTACGGGAGGAGCGACGGACTTTTGGTCCTCACTGTATGATTTTGTTAGGTTAAAATCAATGTGTAATCAATTATATTTTATATTCAGATTATTCCAAAATTTCCAGGGGAATATTCAATTCCAAATAGATAGAAAGAAAACCTTACTAATTATAAATATTCGAAAGAATCGCAATAATATTTTCAGTCAAATTTTGAATTCTTTAATTCTGAATAAAACAATTTTTGAAGCCAAATTTGCTACACATAAATTTCAAATAAACGAACCCTTGTGTAGTGAAGCTGAAATAAATGGAATCACATCTGTTTGAGAAGTTTATTATGAGGATCTTAAACAATAAAAAATTGGCTACCCCGTCAAAAATTCCCATATACCGGTTCGGGATACTCTTGTTGCGCTCATATACTGCTTTTGTATAGGTGAAAATTTTACATTTCTCCCAATATCAGACATCAAATTTTTTTTTCTACCCGGAAATATAGATAAAAGTGGTTAAAAAGGCACGGCACTGTACAAGAGGTGTTTTGTTTTGGTTCGACTGTCAGAAACCCAACTCATAACAGTCAATGTGAGAGTTATCTTCGGTTCACAACATTATTCATATAATGGGCATCAGGACTATCTGTTTTTTTTTTCTGAAAGTGTACTAGTGACCAATTCCTAAACTTCAGACGGTAAACAGCACCTAAAGATGGCAATATGAGTTTCAGAAACGTTGTGAAAACAGTTAACAACACAAGACGATGGCATGACGTCCGAAACGTTGTGAAAATCACATAACACGAAGAGAAACCCGGGAAACAGATCACCAATTATAAAACTTTTCCGAATATCATAATGTTTAGTAAGATTATTCTGGACTTCCATTGTCTATACGGAAAAGAAAAGAAAAAATTCAATTCTCTGCAATTTTTATTCACGACGTTTCAACTGTTCAGATCTATAGTCGTTTTCAAGTGTATATATGCGATATTCTCAAGGATACTTGTTATATATGGTTGGTTTTCATTTGTTTTAGTAGCCTAGGGGAAATTTGTCTGTGTTCAGGTACGTACGTTCAGCATTGTTAATTCTTATCGTAATTTCAATTGTACCCATAACACGTATTAAGAGTTCCAATACATTAGGGATTTCTATGCTCGCTCGACTGAAGACATTATTGTTCATAATATATGCACTCTCTTTGAACTTCCTTCTATACCAGCTCTTCCTTTTGTAGATGACTCCGCTATCCCTGATTCTGTTGTTTCTCCTCGTTGAGTGTTTCTTTTGTGTTCAGCGAGTCTCACGTTCAGTTGTCTCTTGGTTTCTCCAAGATACGTTTCGCCGCATTCGCAGGGCACGCGGTAGATGCAGTTTTTGGAGTCAATGTCAGCGTTACGTGGCTTCGTCTTCGTGAGGTGGCTGCGAATGGTGTTACCTGACTTGAAACATGTCCGTATCTTGTATTTCGACCCGATTCGCCTTATTCTTTCCGATAGACCTCTAATATAAGGAACGCACAGGGTGGCTTGTGTCGGCTCGTTTGGTTTCTTGTTGTTGTCTCCCCTGCGGGCTAGACCCTCTTGTATGTGTTTTTTCCCGCGTTCTAGCCCGCTCCAAAAATTACATCTACCGCCTGCCTATGGGCTGAAAATATGTCTTGTCACCGAAAATTCTATACTTCTTCAAAGAAATACTTTTTGAGGGCTGTAGAATAATTGAAATTTCGATGGTCGCAATACAGTTGTCAATGTCAGGAAACGTTTGTTTTTATACATGCTTGCTGATGATACGAAAAAAACACTAGATTCTCATTAGCCATACGAAACGTGTTGTTTCGAAACTATGTGTCAAGATCAACCTCAGCTTGACTAGCTGCGAATTCAATTTGAGAAAATTGAAGTAAAAAAGTTACTTCCTTCTCAAAATACCCCACTCCGCCTATGTAAATATCCTAGCAACCTGAAAATGACCCTGACGGGGGTTACAAAGCTTATTCCAAACGGATATTGAACACGGAAGACCGGACCACCACGGAAACGGTAACTTTTTCCAGGACAAAAAATGGGATAATGGTTCGGAATAAATCGGACACTTTAGACGTAATAATGCTAATGGCGCGTATTGTGAATGTGAATTTTTGAAAGGCTACTCAATATAAAATGTACGATTGTCACGGAGGAAAGGATATTGACAAAGATTCCGCTTTCTATGGCAACCGGTCCGAATATTCATTCAATACAGAAGCCGGTCAGAAGAAATATAAATGGAGATTCGACTCATGTTCATGGAACTATGAATATTTTGAGTACTATTTTCATTATCATATCCTGCTGAAACTTATGCAGTTGCATTTAAATATCCACAATAAAACACCTTTTTTTAACAAGCATCGAACAGACAATAATCCATCAGCCTCATACGACTGCTGAATCACCTCTGGCCAACACCTGGAAAAGTGTTTCTTCAAAAACACTCTTTGCAAAGCTTCCAGTAACATTAAAAAATGCCAATCAAAACAGCTAGAGGACTACCTGCATATTAAAATTATAGTTTCACGGTTCTGCCAATCATCCAGACCCAGCTAGGACGAAGAGCTTATGCTCCAATTTGTCCATTTGCAATTGATCACAATTTTGTTTTCGTCAAACAGTCCTACAATAACTCCAGTAACCAGTAAAAAAGTAAGCAACAGAGCTAAATCTACTGACTTCATCTGAAGGTAAAAAATACAGTGCTACCCCAAGTAATGTCACAAAGGTGCCAAAAAACTTTAACCCATTTCTATCTTCCACCTGAAATAGTGGAGGAAAAACTGAGGAATGTATCCGTTTCCGCAAAATCTCTTAGCCATACTTTAGAAAACTTTTTTTTCTAAAACTGTCAAAAAAAGTCCACTTTTTTGTGTGGTTTGTGTGCGTAAAGTATCACAATATTACACTATCAACATACGATTTCATTATTAAACAGAAAAGCATAAAAAAGTGCAGTTTTTTAACGGCTGTTGCTAGTCAACCTACAGTTTCATGCAACAACAGTGACAGGTCCGAATAATAACGAAATCCTGTCATAAAGCCAGTTCTCATTTTCTTTGGCAACTAATAACCTATAAATGTCTGATACAAATGTTTCACCAATAATATTCTTAGCATTCTTACTATTAAATAAGTATTATCATAATTCCAAACTATCGCGGCGAATATATTCAGTGGTAATATAATGAGTGGTATGATTATAACCAATAATTTTTTGGAATATTAATGAATTGCAATCCCAAAGCTGCTTGCATTGGGATTGCCAATGAATTGATATTCCAAAAAATTATAGGTTTTTAATCATACCACGAATTATATCGATTTGAAATTAAGAAAAATCATGTCACCTTGATGATGACGCTTTACTTCTAGCAGTATTCAACTGAATACTCTTTTCCACGGCCTCATCAATGATACCAATGGACATTTGTCCCCAAGGATCGCTCATATTGATAAATAAAGATAACTAGTCAGAACACATAAATTTGATGTTTATAAATTAAATCATTATTTTCACTTGACAGATAGTAAAACAAAAACTAAGCAGGTTTATCACCGTGAAAATACAGCGACAAGCTATATTTTCACTGTAGTTCCGATTCTCCCCCACCTGGAATACGTTGTCCAAATCTGGCCCCTCACTTTGTGATAGATATCCATACCCTTGACAGGGTCCAACGCAACACCACTAGGATGATAAGGGGATTCAACCAACTGCCCTACAATCAATGGCCATACTGCACAATGACTCATCGGTAGATCTCGCGATCTTATTTTCACTAGAGAGTAGGTTGCATGCCCATTCTTTGAATTTGAGGCAGGAATCCTTTGGTCAAAAATACTTTTTCAAACAGAATCTTCACGAAGTGGAACACTCTACCTCCAGAGGTCGTGATAGCCTCAAATACAAACAGTTTCAAGAACCTTTATGATCTGTAGATCTCGCGATCTTATTTCTACTATAAGATGATAGTAGTTTGCGTAGACATTCTTTGAATTTGAGGCTGGAATTATCCTTTCGTCAAAAATACTTTTCAAACAGAATCTTCACGAAGTGGAACACTCTACCTCCAGAGGTCGTAACAGCCTCAAATACAAACAGTTTCAAGAACCTTTGTGACCTGTAGATCTCGCGATCTTATTTCTACTATAAGATGATAGTAGTCTGCGTGGACATTCTTTGAATTTGAGGCAGGAATTATCCTTTCATCAAAAATACCTTTCAGACAGAATCTTCGCTAAGTGCAACAGTCTACTTCCAGTGGTCGTGACCGCCTTGTGATAGTACAAACAGTTTCAAGAACTGTTATGACCCATTTCTACAAACAGCGAACATATGAATTTTTATTTGTTATTTTGCTTTCTTTCTTTCTTTCATCTTATAAAAAGTATGTCATTATTTTTTGTGAATTCATAAAGGACCCCGAACATTTACTACGTGAAATGGCTTTCGTCTACCTACACACGATTTCCCTGCCTTATTTAGAGGAAAATAAGATCGTGGTGAATCAGGCTTAGACCAAGATCATCAACTTCACCAGTAAGTATACATTTATCATAATTAAAACGCTCAAAACATATCATCGGTTAATATAATGTTTCATTCGATGGAGAAGTTGCCTTTAACATCAATAAACCGTTTTCTTCAATTTCAAGTAAATGTTTTCCATTGAA
The DNA here is from genome assembly GCA_958298965.1 of Chrysolina haemoptera. Classification (NCBI taxonomy): domain Eukaryota; kingdom Metazoa; phylum Arthropoda; class Insecta; order Coleoptera; family Chrysomelidae; genus Chrysolina; species Chrysolina haemoptera. The sequence goes on from OY282598.1 coordinate 27,978,739, forward strand.
ATTACTCGCTCGCGTTTGAAATATGAGGTTGGATTTATCAAAGGCGGTTAAAAAGAAGTTCTCTCGAAAGTTGCACAAGTCGCTAACTTTTGGTAATGAACGAGCAAATACTCGAATGTTCTTTGCTTTGAAATGATGACGAATATTTCGACTAATACAACTGGAAAAAGGAGACGAACTGAAAATGCTGTTGTTCGAGTTTATTTCAATTTTCTGCCGTTGCCGCAAGACAAAGACATCAATTGTCGCAAAATCATAACTTTCTTTGTGCAAGAAGAGAAAAGTCTGTGAAATATAATCCTGACAAAGTTATTATAGTATAGTAACCGCAGACAAATTTAATGTAAGCCACAAGTCAAAATCATCGTTTTGTAGACAGATATGCATGAGAGTTCTGACCAACTGATCTTGATAATGTCTGGTGAAGTGCAAATTGATTTCTTGTATTGAAGTTATGAAAATCGTAATTTCATCTTCACATTTCAATATAAATATACGACTGTTTCTGGTTACTGCTGATAGTTTAGTATTCTTACTGATGAACATAACTTATACATCAGAATGCACATATTTGAGTGTAAATACTTGTTCTCATCATTTTATTTTACGTTTAAGTTGGAGAATCAATTATTCAAAGTTAAACCGACAAATACACATCAATAATTTGATTATCGAATATGACCACTCTCATCTGTCGTACTCACAGAACCCAACCATCCATTTCCAAATTCATGTCAATATTGATCCTCATACTATCGCAGGATTTTAGAGTGATATTCGTTTAATCTCTTGTATAACTGAAACCATTCAAATTTCATTCTCGCATGCAAAATCCCAATAAATGTTCGCTGAAAACACAATGAGGGTTTATCTGTGATTTGCACTGTTTTCATTGGAGAATTTAAAATTTTATTATTCAAGTCTCGATCTGAAATTGAAATGCTTCATTGCGGAGGATATAAATACCCCGGAAATGAGACGAATAAATAATGATGAAAATCTGTTTGTTTAAGAGCCGAAATTAATACTGATAGGCAAAAAGTCAGGACGCAGGTCATTTACTCTTGAACAATATCCCCTCGATCATTTTGGCCTCCCAAAATCAACATGCTTTGCGGTTATTTGCACGCAATACAATTTGGGGGGGGTCATTTAACCTAGCATGAAACATGTATACAGAGTTGTTGACCATAAAAGGTGAAACATTGTTTTGTTAAAATAGCGAGTGGTCCATCACGTCGTGTGCAAAAAACTTGTCATTTGTAACCTTTTATATAGTGAGTTTCAATAAGTTTCCACCAAAATACAAACAAAATAATAATGAAAAAAAAATGCAAAATGGATAGAAGGATCTTCCATGACGTTTTTGAATTAGAGCTCGCGTTTCCCAATCTTTCAGAAATTCAGCCCATACAGAATCCATTTATCATCTGAGACCAGAATACCTAACAGGTGATAGTCAACTGTACTGTCAAATCTGTGCGATAACAACAGACAACCATAAAATGAAAAGTATAGTTGAAACACCTGCAAATCTGATCATAACTCTGAAGCTCTTCAGTTTTGACTCAGCAACCCAAAGATGTATCAAACTATTTCAACGAATCAAGCTAGAAGAACACCCCAATCTAGCCGACTGCAATTACGAGCTTTACGCAGTCATTGTTCACTGTGGTTCTGGAGCTGATTTTGGCCACTCTTAGGGACTGGTATAAATTTTGATGGCAATTGCGTAAATAGAATACTTTCTTTGGAACTGGATCTTTTGAAGCTTTCGAAGACACCATCCTATTTTACCATAGAGCAGATTGTCACAATTCGTCGGACCTCTTCAGAAATTCTCTACCAATGAACTCCAACTCTTCAGATGATGTGGTGTTGCAGGTTTTTCCGGGTTTCCCTGCAGCTCTGAAAGCGAATGCGCCACCAATACTATTTAAGCCGCCCCGGAGCGCCGATCGATCGTTTTGATGTTATTACTTGGTTCTTATCAGTTTCAATATGTTGATTTAAACTGATAATAAACTACACACTTAAAAAAAACTTGTTTATTATCCATTTTTCAGAAAATTTTAATACCCATGAAAATTGGTGCATTGTAGAAAACTTGCATAGGAGTTGTCAGAATTTTAAATTTCCAAACGGTATACATTAGAGAACAAAAAAAATTGTCTTGTAAGACTTCTGAGGATTGCAGTAAGGATACAACCGGTTAACGGAAACGAGATTTTCAATAATTCAGTGCTTCAGCACTTGCACTTTGAGGAATATTGCACAAATACAGGGTGTTTCCTATACAGGGTGTTTCCTAACTACGGTTCCTAACTGCAGGGGGTGATTTGTTAGGTCATTTTAAGAAGAAAAGTTCCTATGAACGTATGTCCGGAGTTGCTTCGTTTCTGAGATACAGGGCGTTGAAATTAAAGAAAAAAAACGGTAATTATAAAATATCATAAATATCCTAGAATCGATTTGGTTGAAATTTGGTACATTTATTTGAACTAATAAGGCGCTCATTTAGCCCTAACTAGATTGAATTTATTATGGCCAGTGGCGTCTCAGTGGGAACCACAGCCAACAATATTGTAAAAAAAAGTACGCCACACACATGAACAACTCAAAATACAACTTTTTGGTCTCTTGTATTTTTATCATATCTATTTGCCATTGATTGTCGACACGTTCAAAAATTCCTGTAGTAGTCCTTAGTACATTGCAATTGTCAATTATTCGGTTCCTCAAGTCATTCACATCTAGTACAGGAGTTTTATAAACAAGAGCCTTCAGATGACCCCATGAATAGAAATCTAGAGGATTCATATCAGGACTGCGAGCTGGCCAATGTTGAGGTCCTGCACGTCAAAGCCAGCGATCCGGGTAGGTGATGTCGAGATGCTGACGAGCAAGAACACTAAAAGGAGCTGGAGCCTCGTCGTGCATAAACCACATTTTGCCTCCTACAAGTATGGGTACTTCTTCTAACAAAATGGGTAAATCATCTCGCAAAAAGTCCGTGTAGGATTCACCTGTTAATTTTTCTGTTAAAAAAATGGGCCAATTAGGTAGTCACCAATAATTCCTACCCAAACGTTCAGCGAAAATTGATGCTGAAAATGATTTTCTCTTATAGCGTGGGGATTTTCGTCGGCCCATAAATGGTTATTGTGAAAGTTTATAATAACATTTCGTGAAAAATTCTCGTCCGTAAATAAAATATTTGGTAAAAAATTATTATTGTGTTCCATCATATGAATTAACCACCTGCAAAACATTAATCTTGGATGAAAATCCCGAGGCAGTAGAGCTTAGGCCCGCTGTATGTGGTATGGGTATACGAGGTTTCTTTTCAAACGGTTTTTGGGCTGATTGCAAGCTGCAGTGCAATCTTCTTGGTACCATTTGAAGGATCTCCTTCTATCTATCCTTCTCTGTTAGGATATCTGTCCTGGTAAATTCGTCGTGCTTCTCCCGAATTTCCATTTGCTAATCCATAAATAAGGTGCATGTCAGCCATTTCAGTGTTAGTATAATTATTCATGATGGAATCGCTGCTAATTGACAACTCTGAATTTTACTGCTATGAAAATAATGTTGACAAAGCGACCTTACCTGCATTTAAGGGCCATTATTCATTATCGTATGCAGGTACACTTATCGCTATTAAATTATTACGGATGGTGAACAATTAACAACCAATAATCCAAAACAAAAATTAACTTTTTTAATTTGAAATGGAATATGTGTAGGAAAAACCCTACTATCAATGTCAGCTGGTCTCCAATGCAGGTGTTCATGATATGCAATAGAGTGGCTTTAATTTTTTTTCTCGAAAACGAAGCTGGATATGAAGAAAATACAGGTGATCAAAAAGTTGTATTTTCAGTTGCTCAATCTGAAAAAAATAAAAATTTACCAAAAAAAGTCACTTACTGTTTTTTTACAATATTGTTGGCTATTGTGCCCACTGAGACGCCACTGGCCCCAATAATTTCAATCTAAATAGGGCTAGAAAAGCGCCTTATTAGTTCAAATAAAAGTACCAAATTTCAACCAAATCGGTTTCAGGATATTCATGATATTTTATAATTACCGTTTTTTTTCTTTAATTTCAACGCCCTGTATCTCAGAAACGAAGCAACTCCGGACATATGTTAATAGGAACTTTTCTTCCTTAAATGACCTAACGAATCACCACCTGCAGTGGTATTTCTGATCGGGATATTATAAGCTTATATCGTCATAGTTACGCTATCAATAAAGAGGGTCATAACTCCCTTGGGACATTATAGATTTTATAATTCCCTCTACCTTTCACAAGTAAAAATAAAATAATAATATATATATATATATATATATGTGTGTCTTTTTAAGTTAGTCATAGTTGCTCCTGCATTGGCTAGAGCAGTAGCAGAAGTGCGACGAGGGCAATGTCCCGTATAGGAAGATGGGTTTGGCAATCCTAAATACATTGTGATTTTGCTGGGGATTTTCCCAAACATGTTTTTTCCAATTGGCTGAGATGTACATTTATTTTGTCGGAAGCTCAAAAAAAATCGTTCAATACCTTTAGGACGCAAAGACATATAAAGTCTTAATAAAGGCAAAGCGGAGAGCTCTTTTTCATCCACAACTGTAAATTTCTTCGATACACCAGTTTTACTTTCCGGTACGTTCACTACCATAACGGAATCCCGGTCCTCTATATCCGATATCTTCATATTCAAAAGTTCCTGACTTCTGCATCCTCCAAAATAACCCATAATCAAAACAACCTATAACAAAAAAAAGGAAATAAATACACACAAAAAGGAAAATCAGAAAAAAATTACCTTATGCAATAAATGAATATCATTAGGAGCGTCCTTTAGAAATCTGATAACATCTTTAGGAAATGAAACAGCAGACTTTTTCGGCTTATAACTCTTACTCTTCCGTTTCAAAAAAGTGTAGTTCATTGAACTTGGTGATATCTCGTTTCTCATGTATAGTCACCATCGATTTTAGCATTGACCATTTAGTCCATAAAGAATTCGGACTATACGTTTCTGACTGCAACGAATAAACACAATTACTACCAAATCTACCGAAAAACATAGAAAATTCCTTACCAGTTCTTGAAAATATGCCAGAAATACAGTTTCAGTGACATCTTTTGGCATAACATTTTTCCGTGTCAGCCAGTCCAGATATATCTTGTATTCTTTTTGGTATACGGCTTCACTTTTCGATGGAATTAATGATTCTCTTGCTTGTTCAGCCTTTTTCAAAATATCTTCTATTATATTTGGGGTAGAAAACACGTTTTTACCGTAAACACAGCTTGATAACAAAGTTCTGTTTATAAACAAGTAACATATCAACAACCTAGCAACAAGAAAACTCCTATAACCAACGGTACCTGATTCAAATATACCGGGAAGGTAGTGAATTGGTACATTTTTCCGTTTTAAAAATGAACAAAATTTTATTGAAATCGGTCAGAAATAAAATTATCTATGTACCCCGGGAATTAATGAGCCTTAATAACCTCAGGCAATTGCTGTCCCTTGGGCCAGAGGCCCTCGGGACGCAAACTTTGCCATCGGTATTTAAGGCCCTCATAATTCCCTTGATACATAAATAACTATTTTCATTCTTTTGAAACTCTTCCGCACACTCTTCGAACTTTGTTCAAAATCCGCTGATTAATATTGTTATCCAAATGTCTGAAAAATATCTCTCCGTATTCAAATTATACCGATCATCGGTCCGGTGGGGATACTGTTGCTGGTTTAGTGAAAGCTCTTTTCAGTTTTCAAACTCAAATCCTTCATTTCAGGTCGGGAATTCAACCTGACAATATTCGTTAGCGATTCATCAGTAAGATGGCTTTATTTCGTGAATAAATTCACATTAATAAAAAATGTGGACAGTTATGAATCAAGTAAAGTCTGAAATTTCAAAGTGCTTTCCCATGTTAGTCATTAATTTATAATTTGATCTGGCAACTGTTCAGTAAGTTTGATTTACTTTGACATATCGATGGGCGTGGAAAGCTAAATTGAATATGATTTCTGTTCTATTACTATAATGAATCAATTTATGATATTGTTATTTTAATTTAAATAAAGAGGCCGGCACGAACTGAATAGCGGCAAAGCTGCGTTTAGTTGTTGGTCACCAAAAAACCTTTTTAGAGACAAACAATTAATTCAGTGTAACTGTGTAAATGAACGTTTTTTATATTCCCCCCAGTGGTGTGCTCTACATACGCATGCTTCAGTTCATGTAGTACGGCGCAAGGCTTCACCTCAACAAATAGTCACCGCGCCACCAGTTTTACACCTGGGCGTTCGCAGAGTTGCCTAGCGATCAGGGGCTAGAAAGCCCGCGTGAGCACCAAGGTGCCTTGGATAAAACTTTGGACACCGATAACATTGAGCGATCTGTTACAAGCCCCAAGCTGAACATCGGATGCGTGTGAGAGCAGCTTTTGCAACTAGTAGAGTAAAACCGGGGCCAAAATCGATCGTTTTTTTTTTCGGGTTATAACAAAATCAGTCCTATCTGATAATTTTCTTCATGTGATTGTTCATCATAATCCAGCTGGACGACATTTTTCTATGGGGTTGAACTTTTTTATTGAAAAAAGTACGAAAAAAATAGAATATTAGAAAAATGTGTTTTCTTAAACATATCACTCAATATCTCGAGAACTACTCAAGATATCGATTTGCTTTTTTTGTTAATCGAAAGGGGATCATTTAGCGCTTCTCAACATATCATGAGCAAGATGAAATAAAATCGTGTTTTTATCTGAATAAATAGAGAATGTGAAATAGTAGAAACCGTGAAATAAAATTTTCATTGATCGAAAACCTTTTTTATTATTCGAAATATTTATGTACATGCAGCGAAGAAAATTGAAATAAACAGTCACAAAAGTTTTTAGAATAAAAAAATTCAACTCATCTGTTATTCCGCGTCTCAGGGCTTACTCTCAATATCCGACCCATTAGCGCACTATGTTGTGTTGAGAAATTGTGCTTATGATAGTTGTTTCAAAATCAATGATGCAAGTATAGATGAAAGTAATATTGCATTTCATAATAATTTACAAAATCAAAAGAATTTGAACCAATCTAGTAAATGAAAAATAATGTAAATATTAATATTGTTAATTTTCTGATTCCGCTTCATCAACAGGATCTCTGAATGTGTTCTGGCAGTCTCCACATTTACATTCACTGGAACATTTCAAACCTTCTTCAATGCATTTAAATTTATTATTTGTGCAGTTTTTGATGGTTCCGCTTCGGTATTTTTCTCGCAAATATCAAAATTCAACAATCTTTGAATATTATCAATGCTGGTGAAACTCTTCCTACATTCATTATGATACACAATTTTTTCTTTTCCAGGCAAAATTTGCTCTTTGCATAAAAATGTATGATCCACAAATATCCTTCCTTTTTTCTGCTGCTGATAATAACGAAAGCAAGCCTTGTATCTGTGGATTTTTCGTAATAATTTTTTCATAAAAGGAGACGCTTTTTTCACAAAGGACACACTGCATGTTGAACGAATTGTTGCAAACTGCCCAACTAAAACTACAACTGCACCTTGTAGTCGCACTGGCACAATCCTGTCGTAATATTCATTGCCGTGCGTACCTACATCTTTGAAAAATCGTATCTCAAAAACTATACTATATAAACAAATTTTTGTTAGTTCAAAAAATTTTATGGCTGTTTTTTAACATTTCATTCGCTGCATTTATACACAAACAGCTGACAACAAAAAAGTTTGTCCATTGCTGAAAAAAACATTACATGAAAAGTGATATCTTGCGTTCCGAATTAATTTACGAAAAACTTATGATTATTTATCATGTTATCATACTTGCGTGAGAAACAGGAAAAAATTCTCTTTCTATTAAAAAAAAAAAAATATTTCCATACCTCCTGTAGTTTCACAGTTATGGGGTGATATTCATCAAGAAACGTGTTTTAGAAAAACCATTATTTTTTCAGTTTTTTCCAAGTGAAAAAGTTTGTCCCCGCTCAAAAATGTCGTCCAATGGTATTCTAATAGAAAAATATATACCTCACTGTATTGTGAAGGTCAGAACTGGTTATACCTCGAAAAACATTTTTTCGAGAACGGAACGACTTTTTGGGTGGATTTTACTCCACTAAACAGCAGGTATCTACCTTCACCTCTGATTCGGATTTTCAACTTTCCGTCTGCTATGCCACAAACTCATTTCCGCATTTAATCCAACTACATCAGACGCAAAACTACTCCATTATTTTTATACTAATCATTATTATTAATATTTGATCAAACCAGACCCCTGGCAAAGTTTTTCAGCAAGTAGGTACGCTACAAAATATTTCATTTCAAGCATAAATCTAAACTTAAATGAATTTAAAACTGAAATTAAGAATATAAAACAATGTAATGTTCACGCAAGAAATTAAGCAATTAAAATTAACATTAAAACTAAGAAAGATGGCCAACTTTCAACTAATAACTTAATTTCTTCCATAAATTAGAAACGGCGCATGCGTAGTCTCTTTACTCACGCTGATTGCTTTCAAAGAGGAAAGAGGTTATGTTATGTTCGCAATTTCAGCATAGGTTTGACGCCATATTTTTTATATCTCTTATTCCTCACAACACCAGAGGCTCCCGCAGAAGCAATAATGTACTCAGTACTGAAGCATACTCACTTCTCTTGGTGATAGTTTTCATGCTGTACTGTGAACACCAGACCAGAATAGATAAAACAGAAAACAACAAACCACGATAATCTCAGGTTAGGGTTCACCTTCTGTTTTCTGATCAAAGAATACCCTAAGACGTTTCAAAAATTGACAGATGGAACGTTCATCTAAATCTCAAATTCATTTTAGTTTTAGTGATGTTGCATGAATCCACCTTTAATGTCGGAACGCGCTTCCATCATTTCCATGGTAATCCTCAGCCATCACCACGTCCATCACCGCTGCTGAACCTTCGCGGGACAATTACTTGCTTTTATCACGACTGCATGGAATTAAGCCATCATTCAACAATAAATATTACTGCAGTCTACTCAGGACTAAATCCACAGCGACAAAAATAAGGAAATGAATGAGAAGTAATTTCAGTGAAGTGGCGATTAAAGTTTTGAATTCGCATTGAATAATGAGAATTTTGAGGACCTATTCTTAATGGGGTATGTGACTGGGTCATGATTTTGCCTGAAAGTACTCGGCATAATGAATTCAGTGGTTCGGGAATGATCGTTATTTCGTAGGAAATTTCTCTTTTGGTTTACAATTGAACAATTTCTCAGGAGAATAACAGTGTTCTCAGTACTCAAAGAAAACGGATCTTTATTGATTGAAAAGCAATAGACAAATTCAATAATATTGTTGATACTATATTTAGCGATGGAATTAAAATATACAAGGTCCTGCAACTTGAACTTGATTTTTCTTTTCGAATACAAGCATGTGTCTTTCTTGGGATAGTATCTATGGAAAATATAATAATATTTTCTACGACCACATGGAAATATGCCCATTTTAGGAGCGTCATCGATCTAGTAAGTAGGCCGATTGTAAAACACTTTTATCTAATTCAGTTTCGAAAAGTCAGGTTTTACATGACGTTTGTGAATTATGAAACGTCAGTTTTTTCAAAACTGTCACTTGAGACAAGTGAAGATGAGTTGTGTAATATTCATTAACCAACTAGTTGTGTAATGAAATAGAATGAGAAACTAATAATTTTATCTTTGAAAATATTCAAAACAGGATTTGCTGCGTCATATCTAACTTTAGATTTTTGTGGTATTAATAATTCATTTTATACTTTATTTGCCGATTCTTCTGTATCAGACGCTATTTCGTCGGAACAACTACTCATTTTTGACATAAGTCTGACACGTTTGATATTGCTTACTAAATATTCATTCTGACAAGTGCCAATGCCACTGTCCCATATCAGGAGAAAACCATTGTATTATATTCATGAAATGATATCATTAGATAAAATTTTGTACGAAATACGTTATGAAAAGATTTATTTGTTCGACTCGCGTAATATGCAAAACTCACTCTGTTCTCTCGTTTTGGCAAATATTACACTCATCGAACAATATCGGTCTTTTCATAATTGATTACGTAAATAACTATTTCATTTCTACATCGCAAACTGTACTGTAATGATCATTTCACTACAGGATATTTCTTTTCCCACGACTTTCATGAACTACTAGACTGTTATTTTTATGATCATAAATAATATAAGATCAAATCAAATTTGTTAACGTTCTAATAATTTGACATTTCACATTAGTATTTACAAAATTCGTTTGAAAAATATGTAATCGAAAATGAGTAGTAATAGTGAGAATGATTTTACATTAACACCGCGAATTTCAATATAAAGTTTGATGACAATCGAATTCTATATTTTCGAATAGTTGGCAGGAAGTTTCTATAGCAGTTAATTTCATCATATTATTATGTGAGCTCGCAGCAGCACGTGAAGAGTGAGGTAACATTCAGGTTTTGGATAGTGGGGGTGACTGTTCAAATCCCACACAAACCACTTTTTTTTCTTTTATGAAATCCATTAGTATTTGATTTTTATTATAATTTTCAATATTTGTATTCAATTCCTTTTTAGGTTATATGTATTATGGGAATCATGACGTCAGGAAAGTTTATGATGAAAATTATTACAGATACAGATACAGATACAGATCAGATAGTCGTAGAAAAAGTATAGTGTACAATTTGCATGGAATGACCCATTTCCCACTCGTAATGTCATTGTACAATATACTATAATAGAACATCCTGTTTCATTACATGGTTAAATATAGATTACTTGAATCAATCAAATTATATAGGGTCATGTATGTTCATCAACGTTATTTCCGGAGATATATCGATATTAATTTGAAAAACCTGAGTTCTTCAACACTCTGTAACTCCTCGTAGAAAATAATTCTGCATAGTGACCACAGCGGACGAAAACCGTTTGTGACGAAAAGTGTTTGCGGACGAAAAGTGTTTGCCTTCAAAAATAGTCGATTTTTCGTCCGGAAGTTAGTACGTAAATAGTTATTTAGGTACCGAGGACGAAAATGCCTGCTTGCTAGCCTCGGCTGCGCCTCAGCTATCAATTTGCAGGCTCGACTATAAGAGACAGTATTTCGCCGAGGTGCATATTACATTTTTTCGTCGACCTCTACAAATTACCTACTAATTTCCGATTTTCGAATCGACAATCGACTGTTTTTTTAGGCAAGTATTTTTCGTCCGCAGACACTTTTCGTCCGCAAATACTTTTTGTCCGCAAATGCTATGATAGTGACCACAGCGGACGAAAAGTGTTTGCGGACGAAAAGTATTTGCCTTCAAAAATAGTCGATTTTTCGTCCAGAAATTAGTACGTAAAATGTAATTTTTTGTAGAGGTCGACGAAAAATGTAATTTTTTGTAGAAGTCGAAGAAAAATACTTTTGAACATCTTGTCAAGCCCTGAATTTGGCTTCAAAAACAGATGTTTGTTTAATATATTGAATACTATTTTATTATCATTGTTTAATTTGTATGTCTGGAGTTTTATCTTTTCTTGTGTTATGAAGACTTTCTACAGAGACTGGATGTGAGAATAAGATACAGTTTGGCAAATCTAGCAAGGCATATCGATAAACGTATAATATGCGCGAATTAGAATGAGAAAGTATTCGAATGATAAAGAGGGTAGTATAAATTGTACATTGAGTTAGAATGTATACTGAGCTCTTCTGCTACCGCGCATCGATGGGCGTGCCAATTCCATATGCCTTGCTAGATTTGTCAGGTTGTACTTTATCAGAATTTCTGGAGTTGGCGTCCAAACGACAACTTTAATTTACTTATTTCATTCTCTCTGCCATGAGTAGAATTTTTGAGAAAATTTTTGGGTTCATCACTAACAATTGTGCCCCAACTCATGCCTTCGTAGAAAGGGTTAGACCTCTGCATAACTATGTAAGATGAAGAACCCATTCAAAAGGGCCAAAAATCTTATAGAAAGGTCCTTTGTAAAAATGAAACTTCTCAATACCAGTTCAACTAGCTAACGGTACTGCCATTGTTCTTTCAGAAAAAGATCTGTAGATAAATCTGTAGATAAACATCACAAATAAGCTTATTCGTATATTTTTAGGGCCAGCGTTCCAACAATTTTTCATTTTGATACTTTTTTATTGCATATGGAGAGTGTGATAAAAAGTGATATAACGTTCCATTTACATTTGAAATTGAAGGTTTTACTGGCAGTAAAATCGAAGGTGATAAAGCAAACTGAATGGAAAGATCCGTCACATCTGAAATTTCTTTAGAATTTATGATACGAATATAAAAAGTTTTCTGGAAGGTATGGTCAAACGTTTAGTTGTTTCGTCGTTCGAGATTGCAGACAATAGAATGAAATATATACATTTCGAGAAGACACTATGAACAAGGGTAAGTATATTCAATATTATGAAATAAATTTGGAAAAATGGAATTTTTCAAATGTGAAGGTTTTACAATTTCTCCACTGAAAGTAGGAATATGAGGAATTATCTTTCACATTCAAATCAAAATAACACAGACATAATGTGAATTTCTGAAATCATGATTATCCATATGAATGTACCACTGCAATTTAAATAACCTCAATAGTTTCGCATGTGAAATCACTTAATACTAGTAAAAAAAATCTGCTGTAATTTCAATAACTCATGAATTATAAGATGTTGAATTACATAGCTCATGTTGATTTACTATCACGAAATTATATAATCATGAACATTTCCTAAGTGGATTTGTGCGATGTGCGATGTGCGATGTGCGATGAGCGATGAGCGATGTGCGATGTGTGATCCATTTAAAATGAAAGCACCCTTATTAAACATACATTTTTCAACCGATTGGAACGATTTTGTTTTTTAATGGGTAGACATTCAAAAAGTCTACTAGGACACCAAATTTCATGGATGAATCTTCATTTTCAGAGCCAACTAATCTTATATATGCGATATATTTAGAAAAAAGTGTTTCTGAAATAACGTTGAGATGCGTCAATCACTGAGAAAGTTATAGAAGAATAAAGTTGAAGAAATATGCCCTTTAATCAACCCACTACTTTAATTTCAAACCTTTCATCAAAAATTTAACAACGCCACAGGTAGTCTCAAAATATAAGTGATCAGAATTTCATCGGAATCAAATTATTAAAAGAAAACTTATGAGGTGAAATAATATTTTCCTGAAACTCCATTAAAATTTTATTATCCCATAATTTTCTTATTCTTCAACAAATTTCAATGAAATTCTGACTAGTGATATTTTGAGAATTTCTGAATTCAGTGGCGTATTTAGAAGTTTAATAAAAGTTCTGATATTGAATTGGTGGGTTGATTATACAGCACATTTTTTAAATTTCATTCCCCTATAACTTTTTTCAACGTGAACCATTCGAAAATGTCGCAAAACTAGTGATGTAGTCAGATTTTTTCTGAAAAAATCGTAAATATTCGTTTATATTTTATACCTTGAAAAATTAGAATAGTTGGCCCTTAGAATGAAGATTTATTCATGAAACTTGGTATCCCAGTAGACTTTTTGACTGTCTACAATATAAAAAACAATAGTTTGAAAGACTAAAAAACACTCTTTAATTCCAACATGGACTAAAAAGTGAAAAATAATCGACAATTCCATGACTCAAATGTAAAAAAAGCGTGTCTGTCCACTAGCAGTATTTCAGCACGGTTTGCGCGGTCTGTAGACCTCTTATCAGTGATTATCAAAAAAAAATTGAAAACTTTAAAATCTAATATATTTTCTTTTGACAGAAATGTATTCTCTCATTTCAATTTGTTTTGTCATCTTCTACTTCCTACTTCATTTATCGCTCAAATTTCGGAAACACCCTGTATAGCACTTTATTTACTCTGACATTAATGTGCAGACCGGTTCTGGGACCAAAGGAAATATTTAGTTTCATTGACAACTGAACCAGTGGCTCAATATTGTTAGTTTCTATTGGTGTGCAATTGTTTTCAAGGTTTCGGAAGAATAATGTTGGGGAGAATACTTCACAATTGGAAAAGAAGTAATGGAAAAACAACAAAAATATACCTACATCATGCATATTATTGCGAAGAACTTTGTGAAGGTACAAGAAGTCACCCTTGATTGAAAAAATATGTATCTTACTTATTACCTTTTTTGTATAAAAATTGCAATGAGAATGAAAAAAAAATAAGAAGTCATTCAGCGTAGTACAAAGAAAGCGTCTGGAAATTTCAACCAAGTTTTCAAGAAAAGATAAGTTGAATAAAATTGTTTTAAATATTATATTCATATAGTCAAGCGTAGGTAGATATTTTACTGGTTTAATTTTTTTTTTTTTGATGGACCTATTCAAATATTATCAGACTCATTCGAAATATCTAGTAAATACATAATTGTGAAATATCTTCTTTCATATGAAGTATAAAATTTCATTTGTACAGAAATGATGAATGTCAACTATCACATGTCAAATATTTGACAGAAAAATTTCCATTCATTAATTTTGCCCAGGGTACCCTGGAGAATGAAAAATTTCGGAAATTTCTTGGGTTGCCATGGCAACTAGAGACAAACCAATTTTTTGTTTGGCTGAAAACGTGAGGTGTAAATTTTCTCAAATATTATGATTCAACGTCAAAGACTTTCTCACATCGAACCCTAGAAACGAGCCCATCGCAAATGGATCATACAATTACCTATCCATCTAAAACTCTTGCTCGAATTTCTAACAATACGGCCAGCTATGATCGATTTCACGTTTGGAGCACCCCATCAAACATATGAAATACCAAACTGCCCCGCCGGTAAAATGAACTGAAGATTGGAATGGGGTCAATCGGGACTGAAAGCATTACGAACTCGTGGCTTCGCAAGATTTTTCACATTTAGGAATTCGTCCGATCCACAACAATGGCTTGACATAGAACTCGATGTCACATCGAGTCGACAAAAACGTCAAACATTTTGTTGCGACTATTTCTATAGAGCGATCTCGTCAGGAAATATGTCACAATCACAGAAAATAACTGATTGGTTTGTCTTTTGTGTGAATTACCAGAAGGATACGACTGAAATATATACATTTCGAGAAGACACTATGAACAAGGGTAAATATAATCAATATTATGAAATAAATTAGGAAAAATGGAATTTTTCAAGTGTGAAGGTTTCCCCACTGAAAGTAGGAATATGAGGAATTATCTTTCACATTCAAATCAAAATAACACAGACATAATATGAATTTCTGAAATTATGATTATTCATGTGAATGTACCACTGAAATTTAAATAACCTCAATAGCTTCGCATGTGAAATCACTTAATACTAGTAAAGATGTATAAGATGTATGTATAAGATGTTGAATTACATAGCTCATGTCGATTTACTATCGCGAAATTATATAATCATGAACATTTCCAAAGTGGATTTGTGCGATGTGTGATATGCGACGTGCGATGTGCGATCTGCGATGTGCGATCTGCGATGTGCGATGAGCGATGTGCGATGTGCGATGTGCGATGTGCGATGTGCGATGTGAGATGTGCGATGAGCGATAGGCGATGTGCGATAGGCGATGTGCGATGTGTGATGTGCGATGTGCGATGTCCGATGTCCGATTTGCGATGAGCAATGTGCGATGTGCGATGTGCAATGTGCGATGAGCGATGAGCGATATGCGATGTGAGATGTGCGATGAGCGATGTGCGATGTCCGATGTCCGATTTGTGATGAGCGATGTGCGATGTGAAATGTGCGATGAGCGATGAGCAATGTGCGATGTGCGATATGCGATGAGCAATGTGCGATGTGTGATGTGCGATGTGCGATGTCCGATTTGCGATGAGCGATGAGCGATGAGCGATATGCGATGTGAGATGAGCGATGTGCGATTTGCGATGTGCGATGTCCGATTTGCGATGTGCGATGTGCGATGTGCGATGTGCGATGTGCGATGTGCGATGAGCGATGAGCGATGAGCGATGTGCGATGTGCGATGTCCGATTTGCGATGTGCGATGTGCGATGTGCGATGTGCGACGTGCGATGTGCGATGTGCGATGAGCGATGAGCGATGTGCGATGTGCGATGTCCGATTTGCGATGAGCGATGTGTGATGTGCGATGAGCGATGAGCGATATGCGATGTGAGATGTGCGATGAGCGATGAGCGATGTGCGATGTGCGATGTCCGATGTCCGATTTGCGATGAGCGATGTGCGATGTGCGATGTGCGATGAGCGATGTACGATGTGCGATCAGCGATGAGCGATGTGCGATGTGCGATGTGCGATGTGCGATATGCGACTGAAAGCATTACGAACTCGTGGCTTCGCAAGATTTTTCACATTTAGGAATTCGTCTGATCACAACAATGGCTTGATAAAGAACTCGATGGCACATCGAGTCGATAAAAACGTCAAACATTTTGTTGCGACTATTTCTATAGAGCGATCTCGTCAGGAAATATGTCACAATCACAGAAAATAACTGATTGGTTTGTCTTTTGTGTGAATTACCAGAAGGATACGAATTGCTTCGTGTTTATAGGGTGGCCTAATGAACCTTGGCTAATTTCAATGACATGTTCACTAGATTATTTTCATACGTGGAAATTCGTACCGATGGATAAGTAATAATAATAATAAACGCTTTTATTGGTGGATAGTGAACCATACAGAAAAGATACAGTGTGTACTAGATAACTACCTACCAAATGGCAGAGTTAGCTGCGGTTCGCAACCAGTTAAGGTATGGAACAGGTGCTTTCTTCCACTCAAGTATCGAATACAAATGGACTAAGAACTAAAGGCAAGGTGTGTCGACTTCAAAATGTTTCAAGTGTTCAAATTATACAAAAAGAAAAAGAAAAATTTAAATTACTAAAGACATACTAAGTTGATTAGATTCAAATGCAGGGAATAAATGAGTCAAACAAATAATTCATCTGGAATAAAAGCAAATTAAGAAGAAAACTCTCCTGATAGAAGTATTTTTTTTAGATTCATTTTGAAACCGGAGATGGACAAATTCTTCAAATCATTCGGAATCTTGTTGTAAAGCCTGGCTATGGTATAAGAAAATGACGAACGGAACTGACTCGCTGTGTGCAGAGGGGGTGTAAGTCTAGACTTGAAACGAACATTCAAGTGATGAACATCAGTTCTAAATGTAATTTTCTCATGAAGATACGGTGGGTTCTTTGTTTGTATTATAGAATGAAATAATGCGCAACTGTGGAGTATTTGCCTCTCGTGAATATTTAGCCAACCAATTTCTCTCAGCGGAGCGGATATGTGATCACAAGATGATTTAACTTTTTTTATCCAGTATTTTCCTATTGGAGTTTATCAACTTCAAGTTGCAGAATGCGTGACGAATGACAAGATTAATATGACCATCAATGTTGAGTGAAGAGTCTAAAATGCATAAAAGATTTTTCGAATTGTCCACTACCCCAACGGTGTCTACTCCAATTTTGATAGACAGCAAGTTTTTACATCGTTTACTTGAATCTTTCCTACCGAATAGCACCACGGCGGATTTGGTTGGATTGATGGAAAGGCAGAATTTAGATGACATGGCAACAATTGATTCTAGATCGTTGTTCAACTGGAGGTTGGCTAGAGGGAGGTCTGGTTCGTAAAATGAAATGTATATCTGGGTATCGTCCGCATATTGGTGACAATTGCTGAACTTGATACAGTTTTGAAAAGCATGTGTATAAATAATGAACAGAACGGGACCCAATATAGAGCCTTGAGTCTAATTTCAAGAAGTCGGAACAGTCGCAGTAAATCCAGTGAACGGTCGGTAAGACCAATGTAGTACAGGATAGCTAGCAGTAACTCGTGTTTGATTCGGTCGAAGGCCTTGGTATAATCCAGTAAAACAAGAGCTGTAAGTTTTTTTTTGTCGGTTGCGCTAAAGATGTTGTCGGTGACTTTCAGGAGTGCAGTGACACAACTGTGCTAAGCTCTCAATCCCGACTGGCACTTAGGAATGATGTTGTTAGAATCTAAATGAGATTTTAGCTTCCCAGAAATAATACTACGATTATATTTCGAGACAGGGGCGTTCCAATTCACAACGGAGGATGTGAATGCATTTTTTTTTCTTATTTCTGGTTCCCTGGTTCAGAGAAAATCGTAATTGTCGAGGGAGAGTAGGAATTAATTATTGGTGTTCTTGAATTTCTGAAGGCCGTGTGCCTCAGGAAACACCTTCCCAAGCTTTACCGTTCGTTGGAAGAACAAGCCCTGGGAAAGAGATGTTTGGCATTTTATCATGACAGCATATGGATGTGAGGACTGTGCTCGACGGGTCAGTCTCGATGGAACTGCTAACGGTGGAACGATTGAAGATATTTCTGAATTACAAATCAAGTTTTTCCAGGTCTCGTAATTCTAACGAACAGCTTAACTTTGGAACTCACTTCTTTGTGAGTATAGTTTCCTGAGTTTATACAGACTGCAGATATTCACAAAAAAATAAAACAATTCCCACCTAGCTTTCCTTAGCTCCCACGATGTTCTCTGAACATCATAGTTGAAAGAATTTTTTTGAGATTTTTTCTAGCACTCCTCCAGAACCAACAAGTTGTGTTTTGGTGAAACATCATAGTTTCACTGTCTCTCTGCTTGAAATATGAATTTTTTAAATTTTGGATCAATTGGATGAACAAAAGATGAAGTAACTTTTTGATGAATTCCAATGTTCAATATTAATTTTCAATTACATACGTTGCGTTATATTTTTTCAAGAGTTATACTCATAAATGTTCAAAAATTGTGAAAAATTGTTTTTTCCGTCAACCTTATGTCGCCCCCTGCGAACGGCAGCCCTCAGAAGTCGAAACTTGTGCGAGCTAAGGGTCAACGAGGTCTTACCTTTCAACGTGCGATTCCTAGCTCATTTTTGAGCCATCAGAAAAAGATGTTGCAGTCGCGAGGCTTTGAACCACACGACCGGCAGCCAGAATGCCTGACAAGCAGTGATCTTAAGGCTGGCGACACTCCAAGAAATCAAAAACGTTCTATGAAGTGACACACACTGGTACAGCAAAACAGGGAAACACTTTCAGGCTTTTTAAAACTAATGAGAAATAATTTTAGTGGGTAAAAAATCAACGGTTTTTGTAAACACAAGATAAACTACTGAGGTGCGTATTAGGGGTGATTTTTGGGGGTGAGGCTAACCCTATTCACTCAAAAACTCTTTTGACTTCGAAAGCTCCTCCTTCGTTGTGTATAATTTCCAAATGGCAAAACTTTCTAATTTTCTGTTCGGCTATTTTAGAAGTAATATAAATGGACTAATTGTCGAACAGATATAATCACCTGCCCTTCAGAAGGAAACACGTATCCTGTCAAATATAGGGTAGGCTCCCTTCACCGCTTGACCAGTGTTCTGTAAATTACTCCTACCTACATAATTATTCATTTGCGTGCGGGCCAGTCGTCATATCAACATTAGTGTGATTGAATCGGTACAACAAATGTATATACATGCAAAATGAGTCAATTACTTAGGGTACTATATCAGCTTATCACTTTGTTTGGATATCAGATGTGATTTATATCATGGCAAGACTGATGTATTATCCACTGATAAAAATATGTCACACTCAACACGATTGATCTATTTCCACATCGAATTAACAGTCACTGGCAGTGGTTTGAAAGAAAAAAAAACAAAATAATGAACAAATCGATGTGAATTCAAGACTTCTGCAAAGTGCTAAAAGGACCTCTGCTCGGGTATCTTACAGTTGTGATAACATATTGCCGGACAAGAAAGTTATATGTTTAGTATTTTTAGGGATTCATCAAGCCAAGTAGCTTGAAATTTTTCTTAAATACTGGACTTGTCTTCAAGACTCAGGCTTTTGAAAATTTGATCAAAGATAAAAATTAATATAAAATAATTTTTATTGTTATTGCGTTTTGGCAGTTAATCAGATTAATACAAAAAAGGTTCTAGTTTTTCAAGAAAAATCAAGTAGATGGCTTGATTTACAAGTACTTGATGTATAACGACTTGACTCGACTTGAATTTCAAAAATAAATACTTGTCTTGAGCTCGTCTTGATTTTAAGTCAAGTCAAGTCAAATAGTCAGAAAATCAAGTCAAGTACTGAATTTCTGATTTTTAGCAGCCGGTTACTAACAAAATATTAATCAAAAACTAACTTCGTAACTTCCGAGAGCTAAAAAAAAGTATTACCAAATCACGACATATTGAATATAACATCTTGATTACAGCCAATGAATATTTAGAAATATGTACAGAGTGAACTACCTCCGATTACCAAAAATTAAATACCAGTTTTTCAACTAAAAACACATCTGTGAGTTCCGAGATTATTTATGAAGGTAAGTTCATTGTTCGCCAACCTTCGAAGACGCGTCACTGAATGTATCAACTATACGTTATGTCTCCCCGGTTAATTATGAACTCTCGATCAAATGGACGTTGTGTTCGCGTATATGAAAAGTTTTTTCGACACCACTATTATTCACCTGATATTCTTCTCATGTCATGCATGTTGTGTTATTCAAAAGTCATTTATTTCGCAACTTCGCATTGGAGTCATGCTGATGAAAATCCTTTTCAAATAATCAGCTTCAGTCTGATCAAAAAGCAGGGCCTGGAAAACCCCGATTCTGCCTTTTCACGTGTGTTCATCCAGGGGCGACTGTTTCCTACACTGACATGAGTTGATATTTTTGTCCTGATTTCAAAATTTCACTTTTTCTCTTCTTTTGATGAGGAGAGCACATTGTATAATATTCGGTAAGTGGTCATAGTTCACCATGTATATACAGACATCTTAGATGCCACGTGCAAAAAAACTAATTTTGAGAAGACCTTGAAGTCTCGCGTTTAGAAAAATGTTTTGTTAAATTAAGTCCATGGAAAAACAAAACTTTCATGTTTTGCTTAAGTGACAGCATATGGAATTATTGTTTATTGTCATCAAAGTTTTCAAACTGTCAATTATCGGACTATTAAAAAAAAATGGAATTTTCAAATTTTTTATGAAACAACTTAATATTCTGGGTGTTCAAGTAGTAATGTCAGGACAAAAAATTATTCAATATCTCCGCGATTGTGAAAATATCTGTCAAATCTCAAACTGAATAAATCGACCTGTGTATGTGGCCAGAATTCAGTCCTGCTTCTACTCTCTGTAATTACCTCTTTTCGCATGCCAGTCACAAAGCGAAAGGCATTTCAAAGCATTTCCTAGGATCCTGCATCATAAAAGTCTATGGGAAAATAACTTTTTCATGTCCTCATATATTATTATACTTCCGGTCTGGAAATCTACTTCCGAATAAAGTGATTCCGTCATAAAGCACCGGATAACTGACTACGAGTAACCGAGCGAACATCTGAATTCTGGTTGGGTAATCCAAATCTCCGTTTCATTTGCTGATTTTCGTGTTGAAAAAGTCGAATGTGATGCGAGTCATACAATCTGGTCGACATTTCGGTACATCTCAGACACCTATTTTCATTACAAAATAAATAATGGGAAATATAGAGCGAATGACTGACAGAAAACTTCTACTTACATGACTTATGCTGCGGCAGACATTGAACTACACCTGACCTGAGGAACGTTATACATATATCATTATGTCAGGCCGGTGATTTATGACCTAATTTTCATTAAGTTAATAATGGATATCATTATATTTGAGGAAACACAGGCATTATGGGTATTTTATACAATAGTCGTGGACAAATATTCTAGTTTATATACGAAAAGCCTTACTCAAAGACACAAACTAAAATTGGCAGACGAGACGTAACGATATGGAGAAAGAAATAAGATCATTTCTATTTCCGATGTGTCCTATATTCCTCGTCTTGAAATCAAATTCAAACAACCTTTGACATTTAGCATAAAATTTTCAAAAACATGCACAAGTGTGTAGTAGGTCCATATAAATGGATTTCTATTCAAAGCAAAAGGAACATGTTTCTCGATTTTTTCAGTTTTTCAGTTTCAGATACACAGAGTGGTGCATAGTGAATTCAAATGAAATGAAAATCTCCCAATAAAATGTATTTTACTCTTTCCGCTTTCCCTGAATTGGACAGTACACAATGCGTTTATGAAAAATTCACAATTGTCAAATCTATATTTCTGGCAGATAAATTAGCTCAATCTGATATGATATGATAAGAATTATAAGCGACGCTTCCAAAAGTGAAATAAATAAAGACATATACAAAAAATACAGACGAGAATATAACTTTGCTTTAAGGTAGAATCCAATTTTCTAGGATTTTTTATTTTCAATTTGAATTTTTGTCATCCAACGTATTTTGACGTGCTGATTCCGAATCTTTGATCGAAAATATCAAAATCTCATCAGATATAATTTTGGCGGGAAAAGAAACATCCAAAATGGATTTAAAGCTGTCCAACTCAGGAACGATTAGAGATAGATGAATTCTGCGAACGCCAATCGATTCAGAATAGTCGAATCAGTATAGATCAACGGACAAAAAAGTTGAATATATACCCATACATAATTTTTTGAACTTGTTTATTTTCATTTTTTGAATTTCAAACTTTTGTTTTTCAACGTATTTTGACGTGCTGATTCCGAATCTTTGAACAAAAATGTCGAAAACCCATCAGAAATATTTGTGGCGGGAAAAGAAACATCAAAAATGGATTTAAAGCTGTCTAACTCGAGAACGGTTAGAGATAGACGAATTCTGCGAACGCCAATCGATTCAGAATGGTCGAATTAGGTATATTGAGAATTTTAAGCCTATCGCAAAAAATTGAAATTTACTCGAAAAAAGTTGTAAGGGGTTTACCCCTAAAAATCATGAAAAACAACAAGTCGTCACATCGACTTTAAATTTGCCCTGTGAAAGTAAAATTTCATGCTCATTCCGAAAATGTATGATTTTTATGTGCTCAGATATGAGATTAAGCCGGAAAAGGGTATTTAAAGTAGAAAATCCAATTTTAAGTAAAAAATCCAATTTCCTGAGATTTTTTATTTTCAATTTTCGAATTTAAAATTTTTGTCATCTGACGTATTCTGACGTGCTGATTCCGAATCTTTGAACGAAAATATCGAAATCCCATCAGAAATATTTTTGGCGGGAAAAATAAACATTCAAAATGGATTTGAAATTGTCCAACTCAAGCACGATTAGAGATAGACGAATTTTCCGAAAGCCAAAAGATTCAGAATAGTCGAATTAGTATGAACTGAGAATTTGAACAAAAAAGATCAACGGACAAAAGAGTCGAATATATCACATCACCATACATAATTTTTTGAACTTTTTTATTTTTCATTTTTTGAATTCCAAAGTTTTGTCCTCCAACGTATTTTGACGTGCTGATTCCGAATCTTTGAACGAAAATATCGAAATCCCATCAGAAATATTTTTGGCGGGAAAAATAAACATTCAAAATGGATTTGAAATTGTCCAACTCAAGCACGATTAGAGATAGACGAATTTTCCGAACGCCAAAAGATTCAGAATAGTCGAATTAGTATGAACTGAGAATTTGAACAAAAAAGATCAACGGACAAATAAGTCGAATATATCACCATACATAATTTTTTCAACTTTTTTATTTTTCATTTTTTGAATTCCAAAGTTCTGTCCTCCAACGTATTTTGACGTGCTGATTCCGAATATTTGAACAGATATGTCGAAAACCCATCAGAAATATTTGTGGCGGGAAAAGAAACATCAAAAATGGATTTAAATCTGTCTAACTCGAGAACGGTTAGAGATAGACGAATTCTGCGAATGCCAATCGATTCAAAATGGTCGAATTAGGTATATTGAGAATTTTGAGCCTATCGCAAAAAATTGAAATTTACTCGAAAAAAGTTGTAAGGGGTTTACCCCTAAAAATCATGAAAAACAACAAGTCGTCACATCGACTCGAAATTTGCCCTGTATACGTAAAATTTTATGCTCATTCCGAAAATGTATGATTTTTATGTGCTCAGATATGAGATATAGCCGGAAAAGGGTATTTAAAGTAGAAAATCCAATTTTCTGAGATTTTTGATTTTCAATTTTCGAATTTCAAATTTTTGTCATCTGACGTATTCTGACGTGCTGATTCTGAATCTTTGAACGAAAATATCGAAATCCCATCAGAAATACTTTTGACGGGAAAAATAAACATTCAAAATGGATTTAAAGCTGTCCAACTCAAGCACGGTTAGAGATAGACGAATTTTCCGAACGCCAAAAGATTCAGAATAGTCGAATTAGTATGAACTGAGAATTTGAACAAAAAAGATCTACGGACAAAAAAGTCGAATATATCACCATACATAATTTTTTGAACTTTTTTATTTTTCATTTTTTGAATTCCAAAGTTTTATCCTTCAACGTATTTTGACGTGCTGATTCCAAATCCTTGAACAGAAATGTCGAAAACCCATCAGAAATATTTGTGGCGGGAAAAGAAACATCAAAAATGGATTTAAAGCTGTCTAACTCGAGAACGGTTAGAGATAGACGAATTCTGCGAACACCAATCGATTCAGAATGGTCGAATTAGGTATATTGAGGATTTTGAGCCTATCGCAAAAAATTGAAATTTACTCGAAAAAAGTTGTAAGGGGTTTACCCCTAAAAATCATGAAAAACAAGTCGTCACATCGACTCGAAATTTGCCCTGTCTACGTAAAATTTTATGCTCATTCCGAAAATGTATGATTTTTATGTGCTCAGATATGAGATATAGCCGGAAAAGGGTATTTAAAGTAGAAAATCCCATTTTCTGAGATTTTTGATTTTCAATTTTCGAATTTCAAATTTTTGTCATCTGACGTATTCTGACGTGCTGATTCTGAATCTTTGAACGAAAATATCGAAATCCCATCAGAAATACTTTTGACGGGAAAAATAAACATTCAAAATGGATTTAAAGCTGTCCAACTCAAGCACGGTTAGAGATAGACGAATTTTCCGAACGCCAAAAGATTCAGAATAGTCGAATTATTATGAACTGAGAATTTGAACAAAAAAGATCAACGGACAAAAAAGTCGAATATATCACCATACATAATTTTTTCAACTTTTTTATTTTTCATTTTTTGATTTTTCATTTTTTGAATTCCAAAGTTCTGTCCTCCAACGTATTTTGACGTGCTGATTCCGAATCTTTGAACAGATATGTCGAAAACCCATCAGAAATATTTGTGGCGGGAAAAGAAACATCAAAAATGGATTTAAATCTGTCTAACTCGAGAACGGTTAGAGATAGACGAATTCTGCGAATGCCAATCGATTCAAAATGGTCGAATTAGGTATATTGAGAATTTTGAGCCTATCGCAAAAAATTTAAATTTACTCGAAAAAAGTTGTGAGGGGTTTACCCCTGAAAATCATGAAAAACAACAAGTCGTCACATCGACTTTAAATTTGCCCTTTAAACGTAAAATTTCAAGCTCATTCCGAAAATGTATGATTTTTATGTGCTCAGATATGAGATTAAGCCAGAAAAGGGTATTTAAACTAGAAAATCCAATATCCTGAGATTTTTTATTTTCAATTTTCGAATTTCAAATTTTTGTCATCTGACGTATTCTGTCGTGCTGATTCAGAATCTTTGAACGAAAATATCGAAATCCCATCAGAAATATTTTTGGCGGGAAAAATAAAATTCAAAATGGATTTAAAGCTGTCCAACTCAAGCACGGTTAGAGATAGACGAATTTTCCCAACGCCAAAAGATTCAGAATAGTCGAATTAGTATGAACTGAGAATTTGAACAAGAAAGATCAACGTACAAAAAAGTCGAATATATCACCATACATAATTATTTGAACTTTTTTATTTTTCATTTTTTGAATTCCAAAGTTTTGTCCTCCAACGTATTTTGACGTGCTGATTCCGAATCTTTGAACGAAAACATCGAAATCCCATCAGAAATATTTTTGGCGGGAAAAATAAACATCCAAAATGGATTTAAAGCTGTCTAACTCGAGAACGGTTAGAGATAGATGCGAACGCCAATCGATTCAAAATGGTCGAATTAGGTATAATGAGAATTTTGAGCCTATCGCAAAAAATTGTAATTTACTCGAAAAAAGTTGTAAGGGGTTTGTTTACCCCTAAAAATCATGAAAAACAACAAGTCGTCACATCGACTCGAAATTTGCCCTGTATACGTAAAATTTCATGCTCATTCCGAAAATGTATGATTTTCATGTGCTCAGATATGAGATTAAGCCGAAAAAGGGTATTTAAAGTAGAAAATCCAATTTCCTGAGATTTTTTATTTTCAATTTTCGAATTTCAAATTTTTGTCATCTGACGAATTCTGACGTGCTGATTCCGAATCTTTGAACGAAAACATCGAAATCCCATCAGAAATATTTTTGGCGGGAAAAATAAAATTCAAAATGGATTCAAAGCTGTCCAACTCAAGCACGGTTAGAGATAGACGAATTTTCCTAACGCCAAAAGATTCAGAATAGTCGAATTAGTATGAACTGAGAATTGGAACAAAAAAGATCAACGGACAAAAAAGTCGAATATATCACCATACATAATTTTTTGAACTTTTTTATTTTTCATTTTTTGAATTCCAAAGTTCTGTCCTCCAACGTATTTTGACGTGCTGATTCCGAATATTTGAACAGATATGTCGAAAACCCATCAGAAATATTTGTGGCGGGAAAAGAAACATCAAAAATGGATTTAAATCTGTCTAACTCGAGAACGGTTAGAGATAGACGAATTCTGCGAATGCCAATCGATTCAAAATGGTCGAATTAGGTATATTGAGAATTTTAAGCCTATCGCAAAAAATTTAAATTTACTCGAAAAAAGTTGTGAGGGGTTTACCCCTGAAAATCATGAAAAACAACAAGTCGTCACATCGACTTTAAATTTGCCCTTTAAACGTAAAATTTTATGCTCATTCCGAAAATGTATGATTTTCATGTGCTCAGATATGAGATATAGCCGGAAAAGGGTATTTAAAGTAGAAAATCCCATTTTCTGAGATTTTTGATTTTCAATTTTCGAATTTCAAATTTTTGTCATCTGACGTATTCTGACGTGCTGATTCTGAATCTTTGAACGAAAATATCGAAATCCCATCAGAAATACTTTTGACGGGAAAAATAAACATTCAAAATGGATTTAAAGCTGTCCAACTCAAGCACGGTTAGAGATAGACGAATTTTCCGAACGCCAAAAGATTCAGAATAGTCGAATTATTATGAACTGAGAATTTGAACAAAAAAGATCAACGGACAAAAAAGTCGAATATATCACCATACATAATTTTTTCAACTTTTTTATTTTTCATTTTTTGAATTCCAAAGTTCTGTCCTCCAACGTATTTTGACGTGCTGATTCCGAATCTTTGAACAGATATGTCGAAAACCCATCAGAAATATTTGTGGCGGGAAAAGAAACATCAAAAATGGATTTAAATCTGTCTAACTCGAGAACGGTTAGAGATAGACGAATTCTGCGAATGCCAATCGATTCAAAATGGTCGAATTAGGTATATTGAGAATTTTGAGCCTATCGCAAAAAATTTAAATTTACTCGAAAAAAGTTGTGAGGGGTTTACCCCTGAAAATCATGAAAAACAACAAGTCGTCACATCGACTTTAAATTTGCCCTTTAAACGTAAAATTTCATGCTCATTCCGAAAATGTATGATTTTTATGTGCTCAGATATGAGATTAAGCCAGAAAAGGGTATTTAAACTAGAAAATCCAATATCCTGAGATTTTTTATTTTCAATTTTCGAATTTCAAATTTTTGTCATCTGACGTATTCTGTCGTGCTGATTCCGAATCTTTGAACGAAAATATCGAAATCCCATCAGAAATATTTTTGGCGGGAAAAATAAAATTCAAAATGGATTTAAAGCTGTCCAACTCAAGCACGGTTAGAGATAGACGAATTTTCCCAACGCCAAAAGATTCAGAATAGTCGAATTAGTATGAACTGAGAATTTGAACAAGAAAGATCAACGTACAAAAAAGTCGAATATATCACCATACATAATTATTTGAACTTTTTTATTTTTCATTTTTTGAATTCCAAAGTTTTGTCCTCCAACGTATTTTGACGTGCTGATTCCGAATCTTTGAACGAAAACATCGAAATCCCATCAGAAATATTTTTGGCGGGAAAAATAAACATCCAAAATGGATTTAAAGCTGTCTAACTCAAGCACGGTTAGAGATAGACGAATTTTCCCAACGCCAAGAGATTCAGAATAGTCGAATTAGTATGAACTGAGAATTTGAACAAGAAAGATCAACGGACAAAAAAGTCGAATATATCACCATACATAATTTTTTGAACTTTTTTATTTTTCATATTTTGAATTCCAAAGTTTTGTCCTCCAACGTATTTTGACGTGCTGATTCCGAATCTTTGAACAGATATGTCGAAAACCCATCAGAAATATTTGTGGCGGGAAAAGAAACATCAAAAATGGATTTAAAGCTGTCTAACTCGAGAACGGTTAGAGATAGACGAATTCTGCGAACACCAATCGATTCAGAATGGTCGAATTAGGTATATAGAGGATTTTGAGCCTATCGCAAAAAATTGAAATTTACTCGAAAAAAGTTGTAAGGTTTACCCCTAAAAATCATGAAAAACAACAAGTCGTCACATCGACTCGAAATTTGCCCTGTATACGTAAAATTTTATGCTCATTCCGAAAATGTATGATTTTTATGTGCTCAGATATGAGATATAGCCGGAAAAGGGTATTTAAACTAGAAAATCCAATATCCTGAGATTTTTTATTTTCAATTTTCGAATTTCAAATTTTTGTCATCTGACGTATTCTGTCGTGCTGATTCCGAATCTTTGAACGAAAATATCGAAATCCCATCAGAAATATTTTTGGCGGGAAAAATAAAATTCAAAATGGATTTAAAGCTGTCCAACTCAAGCACGGTTAGAGATAGACGAATTTTCCCAACGCCAAAAGATTCAGAATAGTCGAATTAGTATGAACTGAGAATTTGAACAAGAAAGATCAACGGACAAAAAAGTCGAATATATCACCATACATAATTTTTTGAACTTTTTTATTTTTCATTTTTTGAATTCCAAAGTTTTGTCCTCCAACGTATTTTGACGTGCTGATTCCGAATCTTTGAACAGAAATGTCGAAAACCCATCAGAAATATTTGTGGCGGGAAAAGAAACATCAAAAATGGATTTAAAGCTGTCTAACTCGAGAACGGTTAGAGATAGACGAATTCTGCGAACGCCAATCGATTCAAAATGGTCGAATTAGGTATTTTGAGAATTTTGAGCCTATCGCAAAAAATTGAAATTTACTCGAAAAAAGTTGTAAGGGGTTTGTTTACCCCTAAAAATCATGAAAAACAACAAGTCGTCACATCGACTTGAAATTTGCACTGTAAATGTAAAATTTCATGCTCATTCCGAAAATGTATGATTTTTATGTGCTCAGATATGAGATTAAGCCGAAAATAGGTATTTAAAGTAGAAAATCCAATTTCCTGAGATTTTTTATTTTCAATTTTCGAATTTCAAATTTTTGTCATCTGACGAATTCTGACGTGCTGATTCCGAATCTTTGAACGAAAACATCGAAATCCCATCAGAAATATTTTTGGCGGGAAAAATAAACATCCAAAATGGATTTAAAGCTGTCTAACTCGAGAACGGTTAAAGATAGATGAATTCTGCGAACGCCAATCGATTCAAAATGGTCGAATTAGGTATATTGAGAATTTTGAGCCTATCGCAAAAAATTGAAATTTACTCGAAAAAAGTTGTAAGGGGTTTACCCCTAAAAATCATGAAAATCAACAAGTCGTCACATCGACTTTAAATTTGCCCTGTAAACGTAAAATTTCAAGCTCATTCCGAAAATGTATGATTTTTATGTGCTCAGATATGAGATATAGCCGGAAAAGGGTATTTAAAGTAGAAAATCCAATTTTCTGAGATTTTTGATTTTCAATTTTCGAATTTCAAATTTTTGTCATCTGACGTATTCTGACGTGCTGATTCTGAATCTTTGAACGAAAATATCGAAATCCCATCAGAAATACTTTTGACGGGAAAAATAAAATTCAAAATGGATTTAAAGCTGTCCAACTCAAGCACGGTTAGAGATAGACGAATTTTCCCAACGCCAAAAGATTCAGAATAGTCGAATTAGTATGAACTGAGAATTTGAACAAAAAAGATCTACGGACAAAAAAGTCGAATATATCACCATACATAATTTTTTGAACTTTTTTATTTTTCATTTTTTGAATTCCAAAGTTTTGTCCTCCAACGTATTTTGACGTGCTGATTCCGAATCTTTGAACGAAAATATCGAAATCCCATCAGAAATATTTTTGGCGGGAAAAATAAACATTCAAAATGGATTTGAAATTGTCCAACTCAAGCACGATTAGAGATAGACGAATTTTCCGAACGCCAAAAGATTCAGAATAGTCGAATTAGTATGAACTGAGAATTTGAACAAAAAAGATCAACGGACAAATAAGTCGAATATATCACCATACATAATTTTTTCAACTTTTTTATTTTTCATTTTTTGAATTCCAAAGTTCTGTCCTCCAACGTATTTTGACGTGCTGATTCCGAATATTTGAACAGATATGTCGAAAACCCATCAGAAATATTTGTGGCGGGAAAAGAAACATCAAAAATGGATTTAAATCTGTCTAACTCGAGAACGGTTAGAGATAGACGAATTCTGCGAATGCCAATCGATTCAAAATGGTCGAATTAGGTATATTGAGAATTTTGAGCCTATCGCAAAAAATTGAAATTTACTCGAAAAAAGTTGTAAGGGGTTTACCCCTAAAAATCATGAAAAACAACAAGTCGTCACATCGACTCGAAATTTGCCCTGTATACGTAAAATTTTATGCTCATTCCGAAAATGTATGATTTTTATGTGCTCAGATATGAGATATAGCCGGAAAAGGGTATTTAAAGTAGAAAATCCAATTTTCTGAGATTTTTGATTTTCAATTTTCGAATTTCAAATTTTTGTCATCTGACGTATTCTGACGTGCTGATTCTGAATCTTTGAACGAAAATATCGAAATCCCATCAGAAATACTTTTGACGGGAAAAATAAACATTCAAAATGGATTTAAAGCTGTCCAACTCAAGCACGGTTAGAGATAGACGAATTTTCCGAACGCCAAAAGATTCAGAATAGTCGAATTAGTATGAACTGAGAATTTGAACAAAAAAGATCTACGGACAAAAAAGTCGAATATATCACCATACATAATTTTTTGAACTTTTTTATTTTTCATTTTTTGAATTCCAAAGTTTTATCCTTCAACGTATTTTGACGTGCTGATTCCAAATCCTTGAACAGAAATGTCGAAAACCCATCAGAAATATTTGTGGCGGGAAAAGAAACATCAAAAATGGATTTAAAGCTGTCTAACTCGAGAACGGTTAGAGATAGACGAATTCTGCGAACACCAATCGATTCAGAATGGTCGAATTAGGTATATTGAGGATTTTGAGCCTATCGCAAAAAATTGAAATTTACTCGAAAAAAGTTGTAAGGGGTTTACCCCTAAAAATCATGAAAAACAAGTCGTCACATCGACTCGAAATTTGCCCTGTCTACGTAAAATTTTATGCTCATTCCGAAAATGTATGATTTTTATGTGCTCAGATATGAGATATAGCCGGAAAAGGGTATTTAAAGTAGAAAATCCCATTTTCTGAGATTTTTGATTTTCAATTTTCGAATTTCAAATTTTTGTCATCTGACGTATTCTGACGTGCTGATTCTGAATCTTTGAACGAAAATATCGAAATCCCATCAGAAATACTTTTGACGGGAAAAATAAACATTCAAAATGGATTTAAAGCTGTCCAACTCAAGCACGGTTAGAGATAGACGAATTTTCCGAACGCCAAAAGATTCAGAATAGTCGAATTATTATGAACTGAGAATTTGAACAAAAAAGATCAACGGACAAAAAAGTCGAATATATCACCATACATAATTTTTTCAACTTTTTTATTTTTCATTTTTTGATTTTTCATTTTTTGAATTCCAAAGTTCTGTCCTCCAACGTATTTTGACGTGCTGATTCCGAATCTTTGAACAGATATGTCGAAAACCCATCAGAAATATTTGTGGCGGGAAAAGAAACATCAAAAATGGATTTAAATCTGTCTAACTCGAGAACGGTTAGAGATAGACGAATTCTGCGAATGCCAATCGATTCAAAATGGTCGAATTAGGTATATTGAGAATTTTGAGCCTATCGCAAAAAATTTAAATTTACTCGAAAAAAGTTGTGAGGGGTTTACCCCTGAAAATCATGAAAAACAACAAGTCGTCACATCGACTTTAAATTTGCCCTTTAAACGTAAAATTTCAAGCTCATTCCGAAAATGTATGATTTTTATGTGCTCAGATATGAGATTAAGCCAGAAAAGGGTATTTAAACTAGAAAATCCAATATCCTGAGATTTTTTATTTTCAATTTTCGAATTTCAAATTTTTGTCATCTGACGTATTCTGTCGTGCTGATTCAGAATCTTTGAACGAAAATATCGAAATCCCATCAGAAATATTTTTGGCGGGAAAAATAAAATTCAAAATGGATTTAAAGCTGTCCAACTCAAGCACGGTTAGAGATAGACGAATTTTCCCAACGCCAAAAGATTCAGAATAGTCGAATTAGTATGAACTGAGAATTTGAACAAGAAAGATCAACGTACAAAAAAGTCGAATATATCACCATACATAATTATTTGAACTTTTTTATTTTTCATTTTTTGAATTCCAAAGTTTTGTCCTCCAACGTATTTTGACGTGCTGATTCCGAATCTTTGAACGAAAACATCGAAATCCCATCAGAAATATTTTTGGCGGGAAAAATAAACATCCAAAATGGATTTAAAGCTGTCTAACTCGAGAACGGTTAGAGATAGATGCGAACGCCAATCGATTCAAAATGGTCGAATTAGGTATAATGAGAATTTTGAGCCTATCGCAAAAAATTGTAATTTACTCGAAAAAAGTTGTAAGGGGTTTGTTTACCCCTAAAAATCATGAAAAACAACAAGTCGTCACATCGACTCGAAATTTGCCCTGTATACGTAAAATTTCATGCTCATTCCGAAAATGTATGATTTTCATGTGCTCAGATATGAGATTAAGCCGAAAAAGGGTATTTAAAGTAGAAAATCCAATTTCCTGAGATTTTTTATTTTCAATTTTCGAATTTCAAATTTTTGTCATCTGACGAATTCTGACGTGCTGATTCCGAATCTTTGAACGAAAACATCGAAATCCCATCAGAAATATTTTTGGCGGGAAAAATAAAATTCAAAATGGATTCAAAGCTGTCCAACTCAAGCACGGTTAGAGATAGACGAATTTTCCTAACGCCAAAAGATTCAGAATAGTCGAATTAGTATGAACTGAGAATTGGAACAAAAAAGATCAACGGACAAAAAAGTCGAATATATCACCATACATAATTTTTTGAACTTTTTTATTTTTCATTTTTTGAATTCCAAAGTTCTGTCCTCCAACGTATTTTGACGTGCTGATTCCGAATATTTGAACAGATATGTCGAAAACCCATCAGAAATATTTGTGGCGGGAAAAGAAACATCAAAAATGGATTTAAATCTGTCTAACTCGAGAACGGTTAGAGATAGACGAATTCTGCGAATGCCAATCGATTCAAAATGGTCGAATTAGGTATATTGAGAATTTTAAGCCTATCGCAAAAAATTTAAATTTACTCGAAAAAAGTTGTGAGGGGTTTACCCCTGAAAATCATGAAAAACAACAAGTCGTCACATCGACTTTAAATTTGCCCTTTAAACGTAAAATTTTATGCTCATTCCGAAAATGTATGATTTTCATGTGCTCAGATATGAGATATAGCCGGAAAAGGGTATTTAAAGTAGAAAATCCCATTTTCTGAGATTTTTGATTTTCAATTTTCGAATTTCAAATTTTTGTCATCTGACGTATTCTGACGTGCTGATTCTGAATCTTTGAACGAAAATATCGAAATCCCATCAGAAATACTTTTGACGGGAAAAATAAACATTCAAAATGGATTTAAAGCTGTCCAACTCAAGCACGGTTAGAGATAGACGAATTTTCCGAACGCCAAAAGATTCAGAATAGTCGAATTATTATGAACTGAGAATTTGAACAAAAAAGATCAACGGACAAAAAAGTCGAATATATCACCATACATAATTTTTTCAACTTTTTTATTTTTCATTTTTTGAATTCCAAAGTTCTGTCCTCCAACGTATTTTGACGTGCTGATTCCGAATCTTTGAACAGATATGTCGAAAACCCATCAGAAATATTTGTGGCGGGAAAAGAAACATCAAAAATGGATTTAAATCTGTCTAACTCGAGAACGGTTAGAGATAGACGAATTCTGCGAATGCCAATCGATTCAAAATGGTCGAATTAGGTATATTGAGAATTTTGAGCCTATCGCAAAAAATTTAAATTTACTCGAAAAAAGTTGTGAGGGGTTTACCCCTGAAAATCATGAAAAACAACAAGTCGTCACATCGACTTTAAATTTGCCCTTTAAACGTAAAATTTCATGCTCATTCCGAAAATGTATGATTTTTATGTGCTCAGATATGAGATTAAGCCAGAAAAGGGTATTTAAACTAGAAAATCCAATATCCTGAGATTTTTTATTTTCAATTTTCGAATTTCAAATTTTTGTCATCTGACGTATTCTGTCGTGCTGATTCCGAATCTTTGAACGAAAATATCGAAATCCCATCAGAAATATTTTTGGCGGGAAAAATAAAATTCAAAATGGATTTAAAGCTGTCCAACTCAAGCACGGTTAGAGATAGACGAATTTTCCCAACGCCAAAAGATTCAGAATAGTCGAATTAGTATGAACTGAGAATTTGAACAAGAAAGATCAACGTACAAAAAAGTCGAATATATCACCATACATAATTATTTGAACTTTTTTATTTTTCATTTTTTGAATTCCAAAGTTTTGTCCTCCAACGTATTTTGACGTGCTGATTCCGAATCTTTGAACGAAAACATCGAAATCCCATCAGAAATATTTTTGGCGGGAAAAATAAACATCCAAAATGGATTTAAAGCTGTCTAACTCAAGCACGGTTAGAGATAGACGAATTTTCCCAACGCCAAGAGATTCAGAATAGTCGAATTAGTATGAACTGAGAATTTGAACAAGAAAGATCAACGGACAAAAAAGTCGAATATATCACCATACATAATTTTTTGAACTTTTTTATTTTTCATATTTTGAATTCCAAAGTTTTGTCCTCCAACGTATTTTGACGTGCTGATTCCGAATCTTTGAACAGATATGTCGAAAACCCATCAGAAATATTTGTGGCGGGAAAAGAAACATCAAAAATGGATTTAAAGCTGTCTAACTCGAGAACGGTTAGAGATAGACGAATTCTGCGAACACCAATCGATTCAGAATGGTCGAATTAGGTATATAGAGGATTTTGAGCCTATCGCAAAAAATTGAAATTTACTCGAAAAAAGTTGTAAGGTTTACCCCTAAAAATCATGAAAAACAACAAGTCGTCACATCGACTCGAAATTTGCCCTGTATACGTAAAATTTTATGCTCATTCCGAAAATGTATGATTTTTATGTGCTCAGATATGAGATATAGCCGGAAAAGGGTATTTAAACTAGAAAATCCAATATCCTGAGATTTTTTATTTTCAATTTTCGAATTTCAAATTTTTGTCATCTGACGTATTCTGTCGTGCTGATTCCGAATCTTTGAACGAAAATATCGAAATCCCATCAGAAATATTTTTGGCGGGAAAAATAAAATTCAAAATGGATTTAAAGCTGTCCAACTCAAGCACGGTTAGAGATAGACGAATTTTCCCAACGCCAAAAGATTCAGAATAGTCGAATTAGTATGAACTGAGAATTTGAACAAGAAAGATCAACGGACAAAAAAGTCGAATATATCACCATACATAATTTTTTGAACTTTTTTATTTTTCATTTTTTGAATTCCAAAGTTTTGTCCTCCAACGTATTTTGACGTGCTGATTCCGAATCTTTGAACAGAAATGTCGAAAACCCATCAGAAATATTTGTGGCGGGAAAAGAAACATCAAAAATGGATTTAAAGCTGTCTAACTCGAGAACGGTTAGAGATAGACGAATTCTGCGAACGCCAATCGATTCAAAATGGTCGAATTAGGTATTTTGAGAATTTTGAGCCTATCGCAAAAAATTGAAATTTACTCGAAAAAAGTTGTAAGGGGTTTGTTTACCCCTAAAAATCATGAAAAACAACAAGTCGTCACATCGACTTGAAATTTGCACTGTAAATGTAAAATTTCATGCTCATTCCGAAAATGTATGATTTTTATGTGCTCAGATATGAGATTAAGCCGAAAATAGGTATTTAAAGTAGAAAATCCAATTTCCTGAGATTTTTTATTTTCAATTTTCGAATTTCAAATTTTTGTCATCTGACGAATTCTGACGTGCTGATTCCGAATCTTTGAACGAAAACATCGAAATCCCATCAGAAATATTTTTGGCGGGAAAAATAAACATCCAAAATGGATTTAAAGCTGTCTAACTCGAGAACGGTTAAAGATAGATGAATTCTGCGAACGCCAATCGATTCAAAATGGTCGAATTAGGTATATTGAGAATTTTGAGCCTATCGCAAAAAATTGAAATTTACTCGAAAAAAGTTGTAAGGGGTTTACCCCTAAAAATCATGAAAATCAACAAGTCGTCACATCGACTTTAAATTTGCCCTGTAAACGTAAAATTTCAAGCTCATTCCGAAAATGTATGATTTTTATGTGCTCAGATATGAGATATAGCCGGAAAAGGGTATTTAAAGTAGAAAATCCAATTTTCTGAGATTTTTGATTTTCAATTTTCGAATTTCAAATTTTTGTCATCTGACGTATTCTGACGTGCTGATTCTGAATCTTTGAACGAAAATATCGAAATCCCATCAGAAATACTTTTGACGGGAAAAATAAAATTCAAAATGGATTTAAAGCTGTCCAACTCAAGCACGGTTAGAGATAGACGAATTTTCCCAACGCCAAAAGATTCAGAATAGTCGAATTAGTATGAACTGAGAATTTGAACAAAAAAGATCTACGGACAAAAAAGTCGAATATATCACCATACATAATTTTTTGAACTTTTTTATTTTTCATTTTTTGAATTCCAAAGTTTTGTCCTCCAACGTATTTTGACGTGCTGATTCCGAATCTTTGAACGAAAACATCGAAATCCCATCAGAAATATTTTTGGCGGGAAAAATAAACATCCAAAATGGATTCAAAGCTGTCCAACTCAAGCACGGTTAGAGATAGACGAATTTTCCTAACGCCAAAAGATTCAGAATAGTCGAATTAGTATGAACTGAGAATTTGAACAAAAAAGATCAACGGACAAAAAAGTCGAATATATCACCATACATAATTTTTTGAACTTTTTTATTTTTCATTTTTTGAATTCCAAAGTTTTGTCCTCCAACGTATTTTGACGTGCTGATTCCGAATCTTTGAACAGAAATGTCGAAAACCCATCAGAAATATTTGTGGCGGGAAAAGAAACATCAAAAATGGATTTAAAGCTGTCTAACTCGAGAACGGTTAGAGATAGACGAATTCTGCGAACGCCAATCGATTCAAAATGGTCGAATTAGGTATTTTGAGAATTTTGAGCCTATCGCAAAAAATTGAAATTTACTCGAAAAAAGTTGTAAGGGGTTTGTTTACCCCTAAAAATCATGAAAAACAACAAGTCGTCACATCGACTTGAAATTTGCACTGTAAATGTAAAATTTCATGCTCATTCCGAAAATGTATGATTTTTATGTGCTCAGATATGAGATTAAGCCGAAAATAGGTATTTAAAGTAGAAAATCCAATTTCCTGAGATTTTTTATTTTCAATTTTCGAATTTCAAATTTTTGTCATCTGACGAATTCTGACGTGCTGATTCCGAATCTTTGAACGAAAACATCGAAATCCCATCAGAACAATTTTTGGCGGGAAAAATAAACATCCAAAATGGATTTAAAGCTGTCTAACTCGAGAACGGTTAAAGATAGATGAATTCTGCGAACGCCAATCGATTCAAAATGGTCGAATTAGGTATATTGAGAATTTTGAGCCTATCGCAAAAAATTGAAATTTACTCGAAAAAAGTTGTAAGGGGTTTACCCCTAAAAATCATGAAAATCAACAAGTCGTCACATCGACTTTAAATTTGCCCTGTAAACGTAAAATTTCAAGCTCATTCCGAAAATGTATGATTTTTATGTGCTCAGATATGAGATTAAGCCAGAAAAGGGTATTTAAACTAGAAAATCCAATATCCTGAGATTTTTTATTTTAAATTTTCGAATTTCAAATCTTTGTCATCTGACGTATTCTGACGTGCTGATTCCGAATCTTTGAACGAAAATATCGAAATCCCATCAGAAATATTTTTGGCGGGAAAAATAAAATTCAAAATGGATTCAAAGCTGTCCAACTCAAGCACGGTTAGAGATAGACGAATTTTCCTAACGCCAAAAGATTCAGAATATTCGAATTAGTATGAACTGAGAATTTGAACAAAAAAGATCAACGGACAAAAAAGTCGAATATATCACCATACATAATTTTTTGAACTTTTTTATTTTTCATTTTTTGAATTCCAAAGTTTTGTCCTCCAACGTATTTTGACGTGCTGATTCCGAATCTTTGAACAGAAATGTCGAAAACCCATAAGAAATATTTGTGGCGGGAAAAGAAACATCCAAAATGGATTTAAAGCTGTCTAACTCGAAAACGGTTAGAGATAGACGGATTCTGCGAACGCCAATCGATTCAGAATGGTCGAATTAGGTATATCGAGAATTTTGAGCCTATCGCAAAAATCATGAAACACAACAAGTCGTCACATCTACTTTAAATTTGCCCTGTATACGTAAAATTTCATGCTCATTCCGAAAATGTATGATTTTTATGTGCTCAGATATGAGATTAAGCCGGAAAAGGGTGTTTAAAGTAGAAAATCCAATTTTCTGAGATTTTTTATTTCCAATTTTCGAATTTCAAATTTCTGTCATCCGACGTAATCTGACGTGCTGATTCCAAATCTTTGGACAAAAATATCGAAATCCCATCAGAAATATTTTTGGCGAGAAAAAAAAACATTCAAAATGGATTTAAAGCTGTCCAACTCGAGAACGGTTAGAGATAGACGAATTTTCCGAACGCCAATAGATTCAGATTAGTCGAATTAGTATAGACTGAGAATTTGAACTGGAAAGATCAACGGACAAAAATGTCGAATATATCACCATACATAATTTCTTGAACCTTTTTATTTTTCATTTTTTGAATTTCAAAGTTTTGTTCTCCAAAGAATTTCGACTTGCTGATTTCGAATCTTTGAACAAAAATGTCGAAAAACCATCAGAAATATTTTTGACGGGAAAAAAAAATTTAAACTGGATTTAAAGCTGTCCAACTCGAGAACGGTTAGAGATAGTCAAATTCTCCAAACGCCAATCGATTCAGAATAGTTGAATTAGTATAAACTGGGAATTTGAACTGGAAAGATCAACGGACAATAAAGTCGAACATATCACCATACATAATTTTTTGAACTTTATTATTTTTCATTTTTGGAATTTCAAAGTTTTGACCTTCAACGTTTTTTGACGTGCAGATTCCGAATCTTTGAACAAAAATGTCGAAAACCCATCAGAAATATTTTTAACGTAAAAAAAAACATTCAAAATGGATTTAAATCTGTCCAACTCGACAACGGTTAGGGATAGACAAATTCTGCGAACGCCAATCAATTCAAATTAGTCTAGTTAGTCAAGACTGAGAATTTGAACGATAAAGATCAACGGACAAAAATGTCGAATATATCACCAATACTTACATGATTTTTTGAACTTTTTTATTTTTCATTTTTTGAATTTCAAAGTTTTGTTCTCCAACGTATTTAGATGTGCTGATTACGAATCTTTGAACAGAAATTGTTTTGGAGGGAAAAGAAACATCCAAAATGGATTTAAAGCTGTCCAACTCGAGAACGGTTAGAGAAAGACAAATTCTTCGAACGCCAATCGATTCAGAGTTGTCGAATTAGGTATATTGAGAATTTTCGCAAAAAATTGAAATTTACTCGAAAAAAGTTGTAAGAGGTTTACCCCTAAAAATCATGAAAAACAACAAGTCGTCACCTCGACTTGAAATTTGCATTGTGAACGTAAAATTTCATGCTCATTTCGAAAATGTATTATTTTTATGTGCTCAGATATAAGATTCAGCCGGAAAAGAGGGTTTAAACGAGCCTAAAAAAACAGCTTACAGTAATTACATACAAAGCTCCCAAAACAAATCTCGAGATGCTTGCAAGCTGATTCATTTTGAATTCTTTCTTACC
The DNA here is from genome assembly GCA_958298965.1 of Chrysolina haemoptera. Taxonomy (NCBI): domain Eukaryota; kingdom Metazoa; phylum Arthropoda; class Insecta; order Coleoptera; family Chrysomelidae; genus Chrysolina; species Chrysolina haemoptera. Next base: position 28,019,309 of record OY282598.1, read on the forward strand.
AAGCAAAAAAATTCTTTTTTCTTTTTTCCTGTTTGCAAAGATGAGGTCCTTGATGCAATAAACTCTTTGAAAAACACCAGCTGCTATGAATATCACAATTTGAACAGTTTAATCATAAAGAACATAAAATATATCATTGCTGACCCACTTACACATTTATTCAATTTATGCTTCCATAGGGGAGTCTTTCCTGATGTTTTCAAAAAAAAAAAAATTGATACCGATCTTCACAAAAGGCAACGTTGATCTACCAGAAAATCATCGACAAATTTCAATAATTTCAGTTATAGGCAAGACTTTCGAAATTATCATTAAAACAAGGTTGACATCGTATTTTGACACTAACAATTACATTAACTATCAACAATTTGGATTCGGAAAAAACCGCTCCACAATTCAAGCTGTCCCTAAACATAGTCGATGGCTTTGAAAGTGGTGAACAAAACTGCAGTAACGCTATGTGACCTCAGCAAAGCCTTCGACTGTGTCCCACATCTAGGTTTACTCGATAAGCTTGGTATAAGAGGGACAGCCCATTAATTTTTTGAGTCACATATATGTGAAAGAACTCAATACGTATTACACAATAACAAGGCATCGGTGTGTAAATCTGTATCTTCGGGAGTTCCCCAAGGATCAGTTCTTGGGCCACTTCTGTTTATAATCTTCATAAACGATATTTTCTATCACATAAAACCAACTCAGTGCGTCTTGTCTGCTTGGATACAACAGATCTCAATGAGATGGATGTTGGAGCATCTAACAAAATCAAGAAGTGGCTCACACCCAACAACCTCTTTCAAAATGACACCAAAACGCAATATTTTCTACAAATATGCTCCTTTCAACAGACGTGCCAGATAAACTGTTAGGTACCACCCTAGACAGCACTCAAATGGGCTGAACACATCGATATACTATGTAGAAAGTTGTCAACTCAAATCTTCATTCTCAGACAATTACAGAACACTGTTGATGCGAACGTCCTGAGACTGACACACTTTTCACTCTCATCTAAGTTATGGCATAATTTTATGGGATAACTCCAACCACTCAAATTTTATAAATTATAATTAATAAAAATAGTTTGCGAATCTTCACAAAATATATTTTGGTTTTATTACTGGTCGCTTTACCAGACAGTTTAAAGTTTAAATCTAGTTTTTATTATGACAAAAAGTGATTTTTCTATTTTTATCCCATATTTTTTTCGACACTTTCAAATACATGAACACAACTTGTCCGAATAACTTTATTCGATATTATAAGTGGGTTTTGAGACAAACTAAGTTTTTTTTTTAATTTTCCGCCACACATGAAAAGACGAACAGCACTAAATTAATTTTGGGGTAAACTGAATTTGAAAGTCAATATGGCTATATAATATATTACATGAAACTTTTTTGTAATTTAATATTTAAATGTTTGAATATATAGATATATTCAAGTATTTTTTTTACCTTTTGTCCAGCATATCTGACATCATAAACTCATTCAAAACAAATAACTTTTGAACTAATTTGACAGTTCCCATGGAAAATAATCATGATTATACTCATCGATACTCAGTCAGTTAGTTGATGGTATGGAAGGACATCTGGTTTTTTAGGTAATTCTCAATATTCTAACTATAGTAGTTACGTCATCTATTTCTCATTACTATAACTGTTATGAAAATGTTTCAAGTTTCCTCCGTATACGTTCTTTATGTAATTATGTTGTTGTTTTCAACGAAGTATAATATAAAATATACGTAAATTTCCTATTTCCATACTCTTGAAATTCACTGTATCAACCATCATAACAGTCCATTACTACAAGTCCCACAGCAATATGAAATTGGAAAATGTTACTCGTATTCATTTAAATTCACTGGGATATGACGAATTTGATTATTATTTAATTTTCCAGTTCAGGTAAAATAAACTTAATGATGAATCGTACAGTTTTAAATTACTGGCTATTAAAACTTTGAATATAAACTACCGATAAATATAAAATATTATATTACATCGATCGTAACACGGAAAATAAAATGTCGAAATGTTCGGCAATAATTCCCTATAGCCATAATAAAAGCAATTTTTCGAAATTATTTTCATTTTTATTCATTGATTTCCAATCGTAAATTAATTATAACTACCTACATATACACACATGGTAAATTTTCACAAGAAAACTTTTTAATTGTATACGGGCGATTTTTACTAAAAATTGAGTTTTTCTACAACTCTCAAAAAAAGTCCACTTTTTTGTGTGGTTTGTGTGCGTAAAGTATTACAATATTTCACTATCAACATACGATTTCATTATTGAACGGAATAGCGTAAAAAAGTGCACTTTTTTAACGGCTGTTGCAGGCGACCGACAATTTCATGCAACAACAATGACAGATCCGAATAATAACGAAATCCTGTCATAAAGCCAGTTCTCATTGTCTTTGGCAAATATCTGATTTACAAATGTTTCTATTGTACTATTGAATAAGTATTATCAAAATTCCAAACAATCACGGCGAATATATTCAGGGGTAATATAATAAGTGGTATGATTATTACCGATAATTTTTTGGAATATTAATGAATTGCAATCCCAAAGCTAAAAATACGAGTCCGCAGGACGAGCTGTATTTTCTTACATTGGGATTGCCAATGAATTGATATTCCAAAAAAATTATAGGTTTTTAATCATACCACGAACTATATTTAGGACGACAATATATCGATTTGAAATAAAGAAAAATCGTGTCACCTGGTAATTAACGCTTAACTTCTATCCGTATTCAAAGGAATACTCTTTTCCACGGCCTCATCTATGATACCAATGGACATTTGTCCCCAACGATCGCTCATATTGATAAATAAAGATAACTAGTCAAAACACATTAATTTGACGTTTATAATTTAAGTCATTATTTTCACTTGACATATAGTAAAACAAAAACTAAGCAGGTTTATCACCGTGAAAATACAGCGACAAGCTATATTTTCGGGGGTAATACCACGAGTGGTCGCAATACTATCGATAATTCTGTCAGAAATCAACGAGATCAAATTGCTTGGTAACACCACAAGTAGTAGGGACGAGTTGTGTTACCTCAAAGCAATTTGATCGAGTTAAAGATTTCTGACAGAATTATCGATTGTATTGTGAGCACGGGTCGTATTTATTGAGATAATTTCACGAACCAACCAAGTTATTATTTGAAATTTGATCGAGTAAACAAAGTGAATTCTTCAATAGTTGCAACTAATGAATAATAAACATGAAGTCTGTCAACCTGACGTTTATGTCATATTAGATTTCAAGATGCATCATTGCTGTTTATATTTGTGGTTGACTTGACGACGTGGTCTTTCCGGATCGGAAAGAAAGGAAGCGAAAGGAAGCGTGTACTTTCGCGAAATCCCATTCTGATTGGTCCTCATATCGCAGGAGACGCGACTTTCATATAGTGAGTGAAATTGTCACTGTAATTCGGATTCTATTAGCTGAATTTCAAATTTGAAATCCACTGATTGGTTGTTAAGCAAGGAAATATATTGTCACAATATTATCGAACTATTTGACCTAATCCACAATTGGTAATCCAAGGTAGCTGTGGCTGTTTGGCCGTCAGAAATAGTTGACATCAATAATTAATGAAATTTGTGAAATTGGGCATCCATCCAGATAACGAATTCTTGATAACTATGATGAAAATCGTGGATAGTGCAAATATGAGATTTTCTTGGCATAGTGCAAAGAAAGAAAAAGGTGTTCGAAGCTTCACGAGTATTGTTTGATTATTTTGAAGACAAATCTAAGAAAATGAAAAGTTACTTCCGATGGACTAGTTATTCGCAAGTCAAGTCAACATTAATAATAATAATAATATTGACTTCGATAAATATGTTATTTTAATATTCGCTTCAAATTTTCCATTTTGCGGGATAGTGTGAAGAGAAAGGTATTTCGACTCTGTCGAAATTATTCGTTTCATTTGTTTGAAACTCAACTCTCCGGCATACTCTTCGAACTTTGTTGTAATTATGAATTAAGAAATACGCAAAATTCATATCATATTTGCAAAAAAATCTGAATTGGTTGTGTTTTTTGACAGTTGTAGAAAAAATACTGTATGAAACTCGTGAGTAAAGAGCTTTTTGTTTACTTGTAGGAATTATTTCCTACTCGTAAAAAAGTATCAGTTTACTCACTTGATACATGAATTACTATTTTAGTTAAGATTGTATTTATTCCTTCATTGATGTTTATGTATGTTTTAATGTTAGAACCGAGTATCCATCTAACGACAGCTTGTTATTCGATGTCAATGATATCGAGTTCATTTTGGAATGTATTCATACGTTCCAACTCTTGAGTTTTTTAGATTGGTCAACATTTTTGTAGAAGCAGGTTTTTGATTTTCCATTTTAATTTCACCGGGAATAAATTTATCGATTTCATCCTCCTATTCATCATATTGCTCATTTGCGATTTGTTCAATATTCACGCCATGCACCGAATATACATACCATTCATCATCAAACCTCTATAAAACACGTCAAATCTCATTTATTTGAATAGAGCGTACAAGAATGCAGTTATACCGCGAATTCAAATCGTTCAATGAATGTGATGCAGCGGGAAATATTTTCACTCAAAATTCCTGCATTATATCAGGCCCTAGGCGCTCATTTCTTATTCAAATAAGGTTCGATCGGACGTTAGGTTATTTGCCCAGTTTCCTGTTTCCAGTTTTCTTTGTTCTTCTGCTTCCTGTGATCTGCGGATTCCTTTACATTGAGGTATTTCCATATAGTTTCAAATTGATTGAATATATGGTTAGTTTGTTATTAGCTCTTTGTAGAACGTTCAGCTGACTTCTACCTTCAGACATTTTAATTAAATACTAGGAAAACCCTCCGACTCTTTCAAATATAAATTGAACGCATAGTTATTATTTTCAACTTGATAAAATGTTCTTTACAAGACTGCCTATTTTCTCCGTACTAGTTTTCGAAACTATATTTCTTATTTGATACTTAGATATCTGAACACAAATGCCCAGAGCTCTTCTGGGACATCGTTTAAGAAACGGTACTCGTTACCGACCAAGGTTTTCCCCTTTCACTCCCATCCACTTGGAATGCTGAAGGCGAATACCTATCTGGAAATGACTACTTTCCTGACTAATACTGCGACGGATATTAAATTATATGGAACAGATGTTTGTGCAATATTCGTCATTGCAGGGGATACAATTGCAATTGCACCTTGCAACGGAATAAGATAATTAGGTTTTGAGTCGGAGTGAGTAGGTTACAACACGCAGCTTTGAAGCTATCTGTTCACAGTCCGAATTATCGTACCATTTCGTTTATTTGGTTACACTTGTCTCAGTGAAAGTTGGACAAAAACAAATTACCTTCTGTATTTGTAGGAAAACCAACATATGGCCAGCCAGATTTTTCCTTCGCTTCGAATGTGGAAATGAAGCTGGTGATTTAGAAGGAAGGTTCGGTATGATTCAAATGGAATATTGTAGAGATAAATTGTTATTTTTAGAGCACTGCACAGCACAATATGAAAATGGTAAATAATAATGTGAGCACAATGTTATTTTTGGTACAAATTCCAGAATTACAAAATACAGATACAACGCCATTCGCTATTATTCAAAATACTGTTGAAAACCAAAAACTCATCTTCACTACCAACTGATGAATGGGCCCGAATATAGGTACCTTCTGGATTTCATCTCCTGAAGGAGTTCATCTTTGACCTCCTCTACTTTTTCAGTGATTTCATTCTGAGAGTACTGTTGAGTGATGAAACCTTGTCAAATCTGTCTCTCCAATCTGGAATCGAACATTATTTTCAAAGATAAAGAAAAATTCAGCAAGTTATTATTATTTTCATGCCAAAATCAATTCTTCGACTTATATCATGCTCTTTCATCCGAGCAACATCATTATGGCAGCAATAATCTTAACGTGAACAATAAAAATATACAAACAATATGTTTGGTTATTCATAAATTCTGAAAATATCTGAAAATAATGATGAATGCTACCTACAAATCACTAATTGCTTGCTCATCAATTCTCAACCAAATAGAGCACTGTCAATGACGTAATATGACAGTTGCAGAACAATGTCATAGGGGGACAAACAAACCAAACTAAACAAAAACAAATCCATTGAACCCATTTTCCATAAGGCTACGTGAATATTTCTGATCAAATTTCTGCGGAGAGCGATTTGCTATGAAAAAGTTCTTTGCATCATTGTGATAATTATTTCATCATATGCCAAATGCTTTGTTTGTCCCCCCATGATCGCCATGTTGTGACGTCAGCTGACAGTGCTCTTTTGTTTTCTCAGTCTCACATCACAGTTTCTTATAGTCAAATACCTGAGACACGTCCGTTCATTATCTGCCCATTATGATTTGTGAAATCTTTGAATAATCTATTTCGTTAGATATGTCGTTTTGAAGATTTTTTACTGTCTATTGGTGAAGGTTCAAACTTGATACCTAAGTATTCATGAAACCATTTATTAAAGAAACGGAAGTAATACTAATTATGAAATAAAAACAAAAATTAATTGGCGCTCCTGGGCGACTTGACTGATTCCAGTGGCGCATTTGCTTTTTCAACTGCAGAAAAATCTGGAAAATCCTGCAGCACCACATTGTCTGAAGATCTTGATCTGCCAATGTCCCCTCTCTCATAAATATAGGGTGTCTCCAGGGGCTCCAATAAATTCAATATATCATCAGAATATTTAGTCACCCAACTATTGTTAAACTTAAACCAGTCTTTTTGTCTGTGGCCAATGCGTAATAATGTCCAGATTCAACGCCAGAACCACAGTGGACAATGATTGCATAAAGATTATAGCAGTGGTCTGCTAGATTGAGGTGTTCATCTATTTTGAATCTTCGTAAGAGTTTGGTGGTTCCACCAGAGTTTGAATCGTGTTTGAAGAGCATCAGTGTTATTATGAGATTGACTGGTGCCTCAGCTATACTTGTTGTCTTATAATTGTCGGTAAGTTTAGCGCATATTTGGCAATACAGTTGATCATCACCTGTTAAAGGTTCTATTTCCAGATGATGACACAGTAAGCTTTGCACGGACTGGTTATCAGTCATATCAGGAAATGCCAGTTGAAACTCCAGAAAGTCTCATACGTTTTTGCTAACTCTTGAACATGTACTACAACGTAAACTAGTGAGGATTTTTCCAGCAAAAGATCCACAGACACAAGACGAGATAAATTGTACGGAATCATTCAATTCAGAGCGGTCAGGAGCATCGATTTTGTTATTGTCCTGCTCACGGAGAGTATTCAACAAGAACTCCAAGAATTTGGAACTTGGAATTTGGAACTTGTTGTCCTAACGAGTATCTAGTAGACTTTGAAGACTCCAGGAAATCGGTTGGTAGGAAAGATGATACATTCTTACGAAACTGCAGCTGTTTGAGTTTGGTGAATAAGTAGGAAACATTCTCGTTCATCGTTAATATCTCGTACTTTGAATTCTTCGTCATCAATAACACTTGTAAAATACTATTCATGTAACAAGTGTTTCCCAAATTATCTAATCCAATTTTCTTCGCAAGACAACGATTCGTAAGGAAGAACATGTTCCACAGAATTTACATCAGATCCATTTCGCAAGCTGCCATCGACCCTCCCAAGTGATGAAGGGTATCGTAGAAGCATCGATTCGGCCCTTGCTAAATAAAGCTCTTCCGCTGAAAGGCAACCAGAACCACGAGGATTGCAACGTTTCTGTAATAAATGTTTTGATAAAAAAAAACAGTATTCATAAGGAGCTATAAATCAAATGGCGGAGAGGCAGTAACAAGTGGTAACGGTAGACTGGAACAGTTTTTGGTATCCATTATTCTTTACATTTTCATCTTGTGAACGTCTTATCAGCTTCCAGAGCTGCATTCAGTCAATAACCGTGAAACATTTTCTTGGGAGCGCAAAATGCATCGACATTTTATGCCGCAATAATGCTGACTCGATCATCGAGAAATGTAGTTTCCTTTCAGCGTCAGCTCGTCGAGACATTTCCGGGAAACTTATTAAAGTAAGTTATGCTTTGAACGAAGGAAAAGTTCGAATAATAGCCCCTCATGAACTTGACGAAGGGTATTGACGATTTTTACTTTGTCGAAGTAATGGAATCCGAAGACCTCAGGTGAAATTTTCCACAATCTCGTCTTTATGAAAGCAATCTGGTCGTGGTTTTTTTCGCTACTAAGCCACCGGAAGTTCGAGAAAAATATTCCTCTATTTAGAAAATTTTAAGAGCCCTTTTTCATTGAGTTCAAGAATTCCTGCCGAAGAGTATCAAATAAATAAAATGACACTAAGGTAAAAAACGATTCAAATTTCCAGAAAATTTATTGTCTTTGCGACATGTTTCGATACACAGTATCTTTTTCAAGCGAATGTAGTACATTAAACTATTCTCCATTGAAATTACTTAAATACCTTTCTTACCCATTAACACAGTTAGGGACTACCTATAATTATCGCTAATACCTAGACTCATACAACTTATAAAATTTACATAACAATGAACCTATATGGAAATCTAAAAACACAACCATCACTCAATTGAACAAATTCAAAAAAGGGGAACCGTTCAGGTCCAGTTGGTCATTTAATAAACAATTAAATTTAATTTATCAATTTCCAATAATTCTAAATAATTAAACCTAATGCCCTTATTTTCCACATGAAGAATTTCGAAGTTTTCATCGAAGTCGGCCTTCCTCCAAAATATGATTGGCATATGATGAGTGTGTTTTATTTTGTTTACATAATTCACACGGTGTTCACGTATGCGGCTTTTAAATGGTCCACCTGTCTGGCCGATATATACTTTGGAGCAAGATCCACAATTCAATTTATAAACTCCTGGTTTTTCAGATTCCTGCGTTTTATCTTTATTATTCTTGATAAACCTTCCCAGTGTGTTATCTGTTCTATATGCTACTCTTAAGTTTTGCTTATGCAAAAATGAAGCTATTTTTTCCGTGACGGGTCCTGAATAAGTTAAAGTTCTAAAATTATTGTCAAGGTTTCTCAAAGTGGGGTACACTTCCTGGATAGCCTTTCTATGTAGTTTTTTAGCAAGATTATTTTCTATTAATTTAACTTGATATCCATTGTTAACTGCTATCTGTTTTATAATATTTAATTCTCAACTTCAATATCGAACAATATTCTTCTTCATAATGCAATACATTTTTGATTCAAGATTATCTGCATTTGGAGGTTAAGTACAAGTGTGCACTTGGTTATAAAAATATGCCATGGAAGCCATGTTCACATGGTACAGTTCAACAAACAGAGAACAACTGCGAACAATTGAGGTATAATGGTTATATATGAGAATAGTTTTGTGATATTTCAGAAACTATATAATCAACGTGGATACCTATTCGGTGACGCCTAGAAATGCGATGGAATATAGAAACGACAGCGTCATTCGCCATTATCACACACCTGTTGAAAACAAAAATATCTTCAACCAAAAATGACCCAAATTCAAATCGTGCAGAAATAATTGGACCTCCATATTGCACTTCTGTAGCTGCACATTCGCACATAACCACTGTGACAAATACAAAACTAACAACTTGAATTATGATTCAAACACAACCCCCAAACCAAACGCGGGTAACAGCAAACAGGATAGAGGTCCCAGTTGGCAATCGCCGTGCGCGCTTTCGCGTGGGTTCGCGCCGTTCCGGTAGCGGGGTTTCGCGTGCACCCGCTAGAGTAAAGCTCATTGATTGACTGTGCCACGTGCTGGTTCCTCCTGACCTTCGACAAGAAATAATGTTCTTGAGTCAAAAGGAGCATTTTTCACAAGTAGGTGTTCTCTAGGGTAAAGAGTTGGAATGTATTAATGCAAACAAATTCATTTCGAGAGAATTTATGTGAAGAAGCAAACAGTTCAATAAGTTTGAAATAAGAGTATATTCATCAATTAGAAATGATTATTCTTTTCAGAAGATATATATATATATTTGATTGGAGTCATCCTTTTTATCAGTGTATTTTTTGCATAAACTAAGAAACGGACTGCATTTCCGAATCTATCACTCTCCAAACACTCATATCCCGACAATCTCAATGAGATGAATTTTTCGAGTGGCCATAAAGCATTTCCTAAGCTTGAAACTTTGCTCTGGAAATGAACAGCGTGAAGAATTATGAGGGGTCAGGAGAGCACTAACAAGAAACGAGTTAGGGTCGAGAGCATTAGGAGGTCCAAAGGACATGCTCGAGCCTCCAATGAAGTGTTCGGATCGTTTTAGGAAATTTCGTCATCGTGTTACGTTATTCGACCATTCTGGCGTGCTTGGACGTGATAAGTTGTTTATTGACGTAACAAAATACTTGACGAGGCATCAGGAAACACATTTTTGGTTTGACTACCTTCATCACACATTGCGTGGAGAGTCCGCCTTTATGGAGTGACGGATTTACGACCGCTTTCTACATCACATTTTTTTTGCAACAACGTTATGTATGGACACACCTCCTGGGATTTTGACAATCCCATTCATGTATAATAATTTCCATTTGTGAGAACAAAAATTGTAGTTTGCCATCGACTGAATAGGAAGAAACATAACTGCAAGTGGATAAAAAAATCGGATGAATTACGTTACCGTAGCAACGCTAGCATTTACTGTTCGTTCATTGAGCGTTGCGCTTCGCATCAGTTTGACAATTGTAAATGTCAAAAACAGAATTGAAAAGCTAATAATATTTCAGTAAGTATGTCCCAAGTCACCCGTTGATTCTGAACACTTTGGGACACTTTACTAATGTGCCGACATCATGTATTATTAGAAAAAAAATTGTTTACCAAAAAATCAGAAAAGATAATTCAATTCTCCACAAAAATGGTTTTCTCAGCCACTGCAAGTTCAGGCAGGGCCGAAAATTAAATTTGTCATAACTTTGCTAAAAATTATAGCAGAAGGAAAAGAAAAAGTGCATATCGTTTCTGAAGACTTCTACTTCCTCATGCAAATATAAAATGTGAGTATTTGAGTACCTAAAATGTGTTTTGTTCCACTTCACATAACCCTTCTACGATATTCACGGAGGATCCGAAAATCATGATGTTATATCCATTTCATTCAAAAACAAATGATGTCATGAAATTCTGCATAAAATTCTCTACAAAAAAGGTATCTACAAGTTTTTCTTGAAAATGCACCGTTTTCGAGTAAAATGTGCTCGAAATTCGAAAAAATGCGATTTTCTAAATTTTCAGTGCTCTCTCATTCAGTCACATAATGATATTTTCAGGATCACCTTTTCCCAAATGATTCATATATATCTCGACTATGAATAACAGAAGAGACATTCTTGGAAAAGTCATTCGTGTGGATTTTCCGACACTGAATTTCCCAATACTTTTACCTTGCATGGAAGCGGCATTTTTTTATTCGCCAAGCTCACGTAGTGGACAAATTTCTTCTAGTGTCAATAAAAACGGGTTCAGCACATATTTTTTCATGATCACAAAGCATTTCAGCAGCGGAATAACGGAAAATTTTGTTTAAAAGTAAAAGAATTTTCCGAGGAAAATCGAAAAATCCATTTTTTCCAAAAACAAATAACGCTTTAATATACTCCGTAAAATTCTCTACAAGAAAGGTGTCAACAAATTTTTCTTTAAAATGCACCGTTTTCGAGTAAAATGTGCCCGAAATTCGAAAAAATGCGATTTCTCAATTTTCTGTGCCCTCTCATTCAGTCACATAATGATATTTTCAAGATCACCACCTTGTCCCAAATTATTCATATATATGTCTCGACTATGAATAACAAAAAGGAAATTCTTGAAAAAATTATTCGTGTGGATTCGTGTGAAAATATCATTACGTGACTGAAAATTGAGAAAATCGCATTTTTTCGAATTTCTAGCACATTTCACTCGAAAACGGTGCATTTTAAAGAAAAATTTGTAACAACCTTTTCTGTAGAGTATTTCATAGGGTATATTGAAGCGTCATTTGTTTTCGGAAGAAATGGATTTTTTGATTTTCCTCGGAAAATTCTTTTACTTTTAGGTAAAATTTTCCGTGTGCTGAACCCGTTTTGATTGACACTATAAAGAATTCGTCAACTGCGTGAGCTTCGCGAATAAAAAAATGCCGGTTTCATGCAAGGTAAAAGTATCGGGAAATTCAGTGCCGGAAAATCCACACGAATGACTTCTTCAGAAATGTATTTTCTCTTACTAATAGTCGAGACATATATGAATAATTTGGGAGAAGGTGATCCCGAAAATATTATTATGTAACTGAATGAAAGAGCACTGAAAACTGAGAAAATCGCATTTTTTCGAGCACATTTTACTGGAAAACGGTACATTTTTGAAAAAAACTTGTGGGTACCTTTTTCGTAGAGAATTTTATGCAGAATATTGCGACAGTATTTGTTTTTAGAAAAAATGTATTTTTCGATTTTTCTCGGAAAATCGTCAATTAAAATTTTCCGGATGCTTTCACGGCTTATCTCCCTTGGAATTCGGATTCAGCGGGTTAACATACATAAGGATAACTTGGGTGATCCCGTCGCGCTTCATCGGCTACGAAATCCCTTCCTGCTACCGGACTATGGCGACTAAAGTTTGTCTTTCAGCGGCAGATGATTCCACAACAGAATTTATGAATATTCCATTCATATTTTTGAACAAAAATCAAAAGGGTTCATAAGTTCACCTGCTTATATTGACTGATATCCATATCTTGTTCTCATGGACGAGCTTTCATCATGTAATTTTTTTGTTAAAATTTGTTATTACGAGGTTTTCGGAGAAAACCCCTCACAAACAGATCTTGTGCGAGCAATGGAGACCCGGGACCTACAGCTTAAAAAGTGGAATCCGAACCACTTTAGCTCCTACATAATTCCATAGCATTTCAGATCGCCGATTCCAGAAAAGTCGTGCACTCATCAGCTTTCAACCTGGCAAATCCACTCACCAATCAGCCAATTAACCGACACGAAAGGTCCGTTATCCAAACAAGAACATTTCAGTTCACGTAACAGAATTGTAATCGCGTGATAAGAGACTAAACTCGCGATTGTTTCGTTTCTTCATGACAGACAAAACCTAATCGGCGTCTAATTATAAACTACTTTGTCGAAAATCTAATCACGCAACTTCAAAATTCTAGGCATGGGAGCGAAATCAAGATTTATTGCTGGAACATCAATATGTCCATGAATAATTATTTTATGGGAGTATCTGGATGAGGATATCAGTTCGCTTTCTCGTTTTAATTACACTAAGACATGAAGTTCAGAATGGCCCGCAGAATGGTTGTTGTAATTGATTCGTCTTTTCACATAAATAATTTTTTAAAGGCGCCTCCACACATTCGGGTATTTGTCACAAATATCCAAATATTAGGCATATGAACGAATATGTGTGTGTATGGATCGCTTGAAGACAAATAACCGCTATTAAGGGTATATTCGTCCAATATAAAGGCGGCTCCACACATTCGGTTATTTGGCACGTATATTTGAATATTTGTTTACATACCAAATATGTATGCATGTAAAGGCGGCTCCACATATTCGGGTATTTGGCAAATACACGTATATATATATTTGTCTGTATATTTGTGTTTAACTGTTTGCTTTAATGCCAAATATACAGAGTGGGCCATTGAAAACGAAACAGCGGCTCTGTAGGTCGGCAGAACCGAGTTATATAAAAACGCTCGGACACGTCAACAACATTTTTGAGGGGGACATCGTTCACGATGAAATTCACCCGTAATACATTCCATCCCTCGGAGCTGTGACCGCCACCCCTAAATTTTTAAATGACAACATATGGCAAGTGATACCTCATTTGAAAGGTATTTTCCTTCTTAATATCAAACAACAAAAACAAATTAATTCTATCGATTCGTTTCCGAGATATAGGAACTTGAAGTTGGAAAATCACTTTTTTTTCACTCAATCAATAAAAATAAGATCTAACAATGCAACTGTTTAAAGATAATTATCATTGTCAAGGAATTAAATGATCTAACTCCAATGCGCGTACAACAAAAACATGTATGCGATAATTTTTTTCGCCAAATCGCAATTTTGGACGTCTGGCAATGTCAAACTGATCGTTGATTGAACGACATTAGAGTGAATTACAGCTGCTGAATATTTCCTCAATAATGGTGTATACGATCGCGGAAAGAGTTGAAATAATAACAATTTTTTTCAAGAATGATGAGTGCGGTAACCGTACAGCTAATTTGTTCAATGAAACGCATCCAGATAAACTTGTTGCTAGAAAATACGTTCTATAATTAGTGCAAAAGTTTCATCAAACTGGATCAGTAGCCAACAAGAAACGAGACCCAGAACGTGAATTTCCTGTGAGAAATGAACCTGTTGAAGTTGCACTTTTAGGACAAGTTCATGCAGACCCAACATTGAGCACAAGGAAATTGGCAAGTGTTACCAATATTAGTAGAACCAGTATCCGCCGAATCCTGAAACATCATAAACTTCACCCCTACAAAATACATTTGGTACACCAATTGAATGAAAATGATTTTGATAGGCACAAGGAATTTTGTGAAATTATGACTACGAAAATAGACGCTGATGAGAATTTTCTTTTCAACATCTGCTTTTCTGATGAGTCTACATTCTTTTTGAATTCGACTGTGAATCGTCATAATTGTCGTTATTGGTCAGATGCCAATCCACATGTTTTCCACGAAGTCCATACTCAAACTCCCGAAAAACTCAATGTCTGGGCCGGTATTTTTGGGGACTGTTTGATTGGACCAGTATTTCTCGACGGTAACCTGACAGGAGAAACTTATTTGGAATTATTGAATGAATTTGTTTATCCACAATTAGTAGACATCATTGAAAATGACAATCGTTACCATGAAGACCACTTGAAATTTCAACAAGACGGGGCACCTCCACATTATGCACAGCCTGTTAGGGCGTTTTTGGATAATATGTTTCCTGGAAGTTGGATTGGAAGAAGAGGCGCTATAGAGTGGCCAGCCAGATCTCCAGATTTAACCCCACTCGACTTTTTCCTGTGGGGTCACTTGAAAAACAAAATCTATGCAACCGAACCAGAATCTCTGGAAGAATTACGACGTAGAATTATTGAAGAATGCCGTCGAATAACGCCGGAAATGCTACGAAATGTGAGGTCTCATTTTGAGCAGAACTTGTACTATTGTATGGAAATGGGTGGTAGACAGTTTGAACATTTAATTCATTGACAATAATAATTATTGCGACAGTTGCTTTATCAGATATTGTTTTTATTGATTGAGTGAATAAAAAGTGATTTCCCAACTTCAAGTTCCTATATCTCGAAAACAAATCGATGGAATTGATTTATTTTTGTTGTTTGATATTAAGAAGGAAAATACCTTTCAAATGAGGTATCACTTGCCATATGTTGCCATTTAAAAATTTAGGGGTGGCAGTCACAGCTCCGAGGGATGGAATGTATTTCGGGTGAATTTCATCGCGACCGATGTCCCCCTCGAAAATGTGGTTGACGTGTCCGAGCGTTTTTATATAACTCGGTTCTGTCGACCTACAGAGCCGCTGTTTCGTTTTCAATGGCCCACTCTGTATATTCCCACTTTTGCATATACGTATTGGTATATTTGACGCGGGAAGCACAAATATTCATACGATGGAAGTGGAAGGTGACGACTTGAAGACGTTCCAGTGATTGCATCAGCAGAATTTTTGCTAATGAATTCAGCTTTATTACTACCAATATTTGCGTCCTTGATTTGTGTTCATTTACCTACATTGAGCGGGAAATATTTATATTTGCCGAATATACCCTTTTTAGCAATTATTTGCCTTCAAACACCCCATACACATATTCGTCTATATGCCAAATATTTGTATATTTGTGACAAATACCCGAATATGTGGAGCCGCCTTATTGGTGTATTTGACGAGAGAAGCACAAATATTCATACTATGGAAGTGGAAGGTGAAGACGTTTCAGTAATTGCATCAGCAGCATTTTTGCTAATGAATTCAGCTTTTTTACTGGTCTTTATTTTTCTAAAAAGCCACCATCTTTTCATGAGCAAACCATATCGGTTAATATACATCATCTGCCCCTGCACCACTCTTTGAACACTCCTTTACGTTTGCATAACATTGACGGAATATAGCCATCAAAGATTCTTTCTTTTTGTTCTGATACTGAATAATTGGTGGCTAATTTTCGTTGTACTCTATTCCAAGCGCCAAAGAACTCGTTGCTATTTTTGTGAAGTGTTTGAGACGCATTCCAAATCAAATTTTCATTTTCATATAAATCTAAAAACTCCATCATCGTTTCGTTTGACCACTCCATTTTTGAAAAACTAAACGTTTATATCATGAATAAAGTAGCGTACTGCTATCTACTAAATGATCACACCGTACGAATATGTGAATCAGACATGTCTTTGCTTGTTCTGCCAATATTTGCGCCTTTGGTTTGTGTTCATTTACCAACATCAAGCGGGAAATCTTTTTATATGCCGCTCGATGTCAGTAAATGAACACAAATCAAAAGCGCAAATATTGGCAAAACAAACAAAGATCTGTCTGATCCACATATTCGTACTGCGTGATCATTTCCGAGGAAAATCGAAAAATATATTTTTTTCAAAAACAAATGATGTCATAATATTCTGCATAAAATTCTGTACAAAAAAGGTATCCACCTTGCATCCACCTTGCATGAAACCGGCATTTTTTTATTCGCGAATCTCTCGAAGCTCACGCAGTGGACGAATTCCTTATAGTGTCAATCGAAACGGGTTCAGCACATATTTTTTCATGATCACAAAGCATTTCAGTAGCGGAAAAACGAAAAATTTTACCTAAAAGTAAAAGAATTTTCCGAGGAAAATCGAAAAATCCATTTTTCCAAAAACAAATAATATTCAATATTGTTTTGGCTGGTTTCCGGGTTTTGCCGTGGTCTTATTTGGTTTAAATCTCCAAACGTTTCAACTGCAGCTGCGACAGTCATCTTCAGTGGCGCGGTCGAGGTACTTTTCTTGACGTTTCAACTCAGAAGAGTATGAGTGTGAAAATATCATGAAGTGGCTGAATGAGAGAGCACAGAAAATTGAGAAAATCGCATTTTTTCGAATTTCAAGCACATTTTACTGGAAAATGGTGCATGTTAAAGAAAAATTTGTGAAAACCTTTTTTGTAGAGAATTTTACGGAGTATATTGAAGCGTCATTTGTTTTTGGAAAAAATGGATTTTTATATTTTCCTCTGAAAATTTCACACCTCACTTTTTCAGCCAATCAAAAAATTGATTTTCATTTATTTGCCATGGCAAATCAAAAATTTTCTGGAAATTTTTATCCTCCTTGACCTTAACCTTTACCTTGACCTTGACCTTGACCTAAGAGTTTTCACTCGTCTTCAAAAATAACATTTCAACTGATTTCTTGTTTTCAGAGTTCAAGGCATGCCAGGTCTGTCGTTCGGTCTCCAGGAGTGGGGACAGTCCCACCCTTCATGATTTTAACTTGTAAAATAGATTTACTTGACCGATCTTGATATTCTAAACCCTATTTTTGTGTTCTACATTCCCAATTAACTACCTATAAATTTTCCTATTAAATGGCATCATTTGGGTGATCGCCCCGTACAAATAGGACTGGCACTGAAATTTTAATTATTTTTCTTGGCAGAAACGATCACAAAAACTGCCCTTTTCTCACAATTTTCTAATGATTAAACGCCAACTGTCCTTGCATATGACCGGTCTAATCTTCTCTTGACCCCTTCAGAACCGATTTATTTTTGGCAGGAGTAATTTTTTTATGGACATAATTGTTCAAATAAAGTTTTTTCAGACGAAACAAATGAAATTCAAAAGAGAATGCCGAGTTTATGGGAAATTAAAAATGAGGCAGGAGTAAAATATTTTTTTATTTTTTTTGGTATGTACAAGTGGGACCTGTCACACTACTTCAAAATTGTTGCATATAGTCCAAAGACAGTATGGGTTGCTGCTTCAGTATAATAATTCCATATTTACCAAATTTTGCATGATTTTCAGATCATCCGCAAACATCTCCGTGAAGTGCTGCAATAGTTATTTACCTAACAAGTGCGGAAAGTTGTACTTTTCCGCACGCGACGGCAGTTGCACGAACGACGCAAAGCGGAGTTCGGGCAAGCCGTTAAGGGCGGAAAAGACATTTTCCGTAAGAGTTAGGTACAATATTTTTCCTACCAGTTTTTTTTTCCATGTTATTTATGACAAAAAAAGATTTTTAATAAACAAGCTTTTATAATAATGCTACAAAATAACAGAATAGTTACATAGATCATTTAGTTAGTCCTAAATATCCTCATTTTCAATAATACAAAAATCGTGCGGAAAAGTAAAAATCGTACGGAAAAGTTAAAATAGTACGATTTTAAATCGTACGATTTTAAATCGTACGGAAAACTTTCAAAACGAAAAATCGTGCGGAAAAGTAACTTTTCCGCTCGTAGGAAAAACACATTTTATGTACTCAACTCGGATATTATATTTGCATGAGGAGGTAGGAGTGTAGAACATGTCATTTTTATACAATAAAATACAGTAAAATATAATAAAATGTGAATAATGATAATAATAATATGCTCAGATATACGTTTACAAATGAATATTTATTTACAAGTAAAAAAAAAATATAGAACATTGACATGCCATAGTCACTAAATAAGTATACATAGTAACAAAAATACATAAATATATTGTCACGTATTCATTAAATTATAAGCCATCTGGAAACATATTTAAAAACAGAAGAAATACAAAATACAGAGTAAAGACACAATACATTATAAAAAGTACAATATAAAACCATCAAATTTGAAATATCTAAATTGAGTATCTATATGATGCAAAATTTAAAGCACATCGTCGAAAAACTCATGCAGTATTCTTTGGAGAGAAGTAATGTTTTCAATTTGATCTTCATGATGTTGGAAGACTGGATTCGAAGAGACTCAGGTATCTTGTTATAGATTGAAATCAATGAAAAAGGTATATTTCTTTGAAGGGTATATTTCTTTGAAGATAAGTTAAATGTGTCTTGGTATTCAATAGTTGATTTTTATTACGAGTATTGTGGGTGTGATTCCGGTTATAAATTGTAAAGAGAGATATGTTTTCCTTAACAAATATTACAGACTCATAAATATAGAGACTTGTTAGAGTTAGTATTCTCTTTTCTATGAACACTATTTTGCAGCTTTCCCTTTGTGACAGATTGAAAATTTTTCTCAGGCATCGTTTTTGCAAAATGAATATTTTTTGTGTGTTGGCAGACATTCCCCAAAGAATGATACCATATCTAATGTGACTCTGAACATACCCATTCTATGCTAGCATTGCAGCCTCAGTGGAAATATTCTGTGTTATTTTTCCGATAAATCATACACTTTCCAAGATTACAGCAAAAATCTATTTATATATTTTTGAACGAAAAAAAAAATATGTTCCACCCCTGGAATTTTGGTAAACAATTTTTTTTCTACATTCATGCAAAAAGCAAAACTTTATTGAACTATATTTAGTGGAAAAAGAAGTTCTTTATTGCACTAGTGCAATAAAGTTTTTATTACACTCATCTGTCATTCTACTTCAACTTGCTGTCATCATGACAAACATAAACGTTCAAACATATTAAGTAAATATTCTATGAGATTGGCAATAAGTTTTAAACAGTTACATATTTTATATTATTTTGTATTAATGTTAGCAGCCAGACTTGAAAAAATAATATCTTCCCGAGAACAACTCCATAATAAAAACTTTGTTCTTAACCGTCTACCTGCATAGAGCAAAGTGTCTGTACTATGACCACACCTCGTGATAACATACGCGCTCACGGCTACTATGATTTTGATTTTTATAATGCATCTGTAGTTACAGAAACGTCAGTCAAAAATTAATTCTGACAATTACAGAATTGAAAGTTTCAAAATGAGTAATAATAATAATGGAAAAATAGATGATTGTGATTTGTTTCAATACAATTTGATGGTAATAATTAATTATTTGAGTTACGATTTTCATTTTCCCACACCTAGTGCCGCACCTTAATAATTAATTTTTGCTTTTTGCATGAACGTAGAAAAAATGTTGTATGCAATTCGTGCAAAAATTGTTTATTGCACTCGATGTGTTGTCCAACTTGGCCTAACGGCCCCGTCGAACAATTTCACGTCGAGTGCAATAAACACTTACTTTCTGCACTTGTTGCATAATAACTATTTTCGTGTTTCATGGTTCCAACTAGCATACCAAGTTCGGTGGTGCTACAATCGATTTTTGTCTCAAAACCCAATCGTACTGGATTATTAAAAAGTTTTAGTTGTTTGCTAAACTCTGGTTGCAGCGGTTCTGAAAATATGAGGACAGAGGAGCATCAAAATGAACACTTACGGTAACAAAGTACAAAATATGGGCAGAGCTTTCATAATAGAAAAATGATGTCTTCCCCAGGGTGTCCACTCAGCCCTCGGAACGTTGAGAGCAGCAAAAAGTTCCAAAGTGCAAATGTGATATATGACAACTAGGGATCTATAACTTTTAATATGTGCGGCTTACCAGACTTGTTCAAGGTTGGAGCCCGATGGAGATATATTTTATCAATTTACCGATATCGATGATAATGGAAATGGATAATTTCGTAAAAAAGTTTCGAAGGATCACAGTGACAATGATGCATGGATAATCTAACAAATAGAGGAACGAAGGGAAACATTCCTGATAGAAAACGCAAACTTCAATACAATATTTTTTCCACAACTGTCAAAAAAGTGAACTTTTTGTGTCGATCGTGTGACTGAAATATATAGAGTGGTCCAACGAAAAGTATGCACCTAGCTTTTTTCCTTTTTTTGGAATTCATAGCAAATATACTCGGACACGTGAAGTGTGCCTTTGAGGGGGACACATTTTAGATATATTTTGCAACTTGTGTCTTCAACCCCCTAGCGAGGGGGTATTACTAAAATTTTAAATGGAACGTGGGGTCGAGTGATATATCATTTGAACGGGCATAAAATTATCTTTCCAATGATACCCTATTTGTTGAAATTTACTGAAACAGTTAATGCGAAAACGGCTTTAAGAACATTAACCCGATAATTTTGGTATTAATGAAAAGTACAAACCAGTTTTGGTTACTAGGAATCAGGATAACGACAATCATTTCTAAATTACTTCATTTTGCCGAAAGCAACATTTCAATGATAATTTTTTGTTATCACAACTAAATTCACCATTTATCGTTTGCGTGATTTTGTCGAAAACGACTGCAGATATAGATGACAGGCCCCTCAAAAAATAATTGTCTGGTGTGGCATATTAGGAAGTCATATCATAGGACCACTTTTCATTCCTGGAAATTTAAATGATGAAATCTACCTAAACATGCTTGAAGACAATTGATCCTTTCATCACACAAATAATAGAAGATGACCAAAATCATAATGATGATCGGCTTCATTTCCAGCAAGATGGAGCACCTCCGCACTATTTTGTTCCTGTACGAGAATTTTTAGATAACCGGTTCCCCGGACAGTGGATTGGCAGGAGAGGCCCAATGGAAATGCCTGCTAGGTCACCTGATTTATCGCCTTTGGACTTTTTTCTATGGGGACACTTGAAAAATAAATGTTTTGCTACGAAGCCCGAGTCCATAGAAGATATTCGCCAACGGATTATAGCAGAGTGCAGAAGCGTAACACCTGATATGCTACAAAATGTTAGACATAGATTTGAACAAAATCTGTATTATTGTATGGAAGCAAATGGGTCACAATTTGAACACTTGTTGAAGTAACATTTCAATAAATCAATTTAACAGCTTGTTTTTTTTTACAAAGCACTATTAAAAGTAACACATATTGAAACGTACTAAGTACTACTTGTACATGTTTTCCTATTCCTAGTAACCAAAATTTATTTGTATTTTTCATTAATACCAACATTATCGGGTTCATGTTCTTGAAGCAGTTTTCGCATTAACTGCTTCAGTAAATTTCAACAAAAAGGGTATCATTGGGAATATAATTATAACATGAAACATGAAACATGAAACATGAAACATGAAACATGAAACGTGAAACGTGAAACGTGAAACGTGAAACGTGAAACGTGAAACGTGAAACGTGAAACGTGAAACGTGAAACGTGAAACGTGAAACATGAAACATGAAACATGAAACATGAAACATGAAACATGAAACACGAAACATGAAATACGAAACATGAAATATGAAATGGGAAACAGGAAATATGAAACGGGAAACATGAGAAGGCAAATGGAAAACGTGAAAGGGGAAGAGGGGAAAAAATTTCTGTGCATCCATACACATCGATATACAGGACAACGTCTGTCGGGATCGGAGTAAAAATAATTTTATTAAGAAAGTTTAGTTGTATTTTCAGGTTGAATTAAGTCTAAAAGGAGTAAGAAATAACCAAGCAATTATAAAATATGACGCGACTTTAAAATGGGCAGCAGTTGGTCGTCAGTGAGGTCCTGGGTCCAGGGCCCGTAATGAGATCCTTCGTCCAGGACCAGTAATCGATCTCTACGCAAATAACGTCCCACTTGCTTGACTTAATCTTTGGGACTCTGACACCTACTTCTATGTATGCTCAGTATTGCCACACAGCGTGGTATTCACCAGCTCTCCCCTACTCCTGATGAAGAAAATATTGATCTCCTTATAACCCAATCAATAGAGTCTCCAAAAGGAGGTTCACCTTACATCAAATGCGGGATCGTTATTTATTTTTTGATATTGTTAAGGACCATTAGGTAGTTATTAATCCAAGTTTCCGTCATCCCTCCCCCCTTGCTTTGTCCGCCATCTTGAAAAAATTGTCAGAAATCGGCACCTTTTTCAGTTTTTGGCCTCTAGCTCATTCCCAGTTAATTTTTTGGAAAATTTGTTCTTTAAAAAAATGTTGACAATTGAATTTTCAACACATTTGATACAAATTTCTTTTCTAGAACCAAGCGTATTTGAGCTACGAGAAGGCGAAAAAGAACAAAAATGGGCGATTTCGCAAATTCTTCACTTTCGCTCCACTTTCCATCGCAAAAAAGGGACAAGACTTGATCTCAGCAAAAAGTTCATCAGATGAAAGTTGTAGAGAATTCAATTTCCTTTAAAATTTATGTATAAAAAAATAAACGGCAATGGGTAGGAGTGGGGCAAAATATGAGAAAACTAAAAGAAATGCGTTTTTTGTAAGTCAGCCCTGTAGCGCCGTCTTGGGTAAAGTATTTAGATAGAAGAAATAATGTGTTTTATGGGCGGACGGAACCATAAGCATGTTGGCCTCTCATTCAGGCTCGTTTTGCACCCACCGCTACTGGGAACTGGTTCAATTTTGAGGGTAGATTATTTCCCGAGTGAAAGAAGCAAGCCTTCTAACCGATACTCACACTCTCCGGGTTCAGAACGATGTTCCCGAGGTGCGCTTCCCGTATTGCTGCCACTGCTGGGCATTCCGTGAGGATGTGGGTGGCTGATTCCTCATCCTCCACCTGTATTCAGCATCATCCGTGATACCTATAATGTTGAGGTGCTTGTTAAGATGGCAGTGACCCGTCAGGAGCCCTACCACTATTCTGATTTCCTTTCTGCTAATTTTTTGATCATAGCAGTGCATTTAAATAATATTCGAGCCATTTTTGGTATAAATGTGAATAGATGGGAAAGAACAAATTACTTACACATTCTTACATGACGATTTTCCGGGTTTTTCGGCCGACGTTCATTTCGAGATTGCCTCGACGTTTCGCCAATGCGAGTGATAGGCATTCTCCAGAGAGAATTTTGCATACTGACAGCTACTCAATTCACTGTCGATTGATTGACATTTGATATTCGTTGTCGTAATAGGTATCTGTGAGTTGGTGTACTTATATCTGATTGGTCCATAGTGTGAGATGACATTGTCAAGTCGTTTATACCGTTATTGTGTGGGTAAGGAGCTAAAGCAGAATTTTTAAGAACTGGTAGTCAGACTTTGTTTAGTTGTAATCCTTCTTCGGTTCTGTTAAAGTTGTGATGTTTCTGGATTTCAATTGCTTCTGGAAAATTCTTGGGTAATACGCAGATGTTGTAGAGATGATTTGGGTTTCTTCAAATTCTACTCTGTGGTTATCGTTGTTGAGAGAATGTTCTGCGACTGCTGATTTATCTGTGTGTCCTAACCAACAATTGGCCTTGTGTTCTTTGATTCTTGTTTTAACGGAACGTTTCGTGGTTCCGATATAAACGCTGCCACAGGAAATGGTCTTTCAGTTTTTTCGAAGGTTTATAGATAGTTTTAATACCATATTTTCGTAGAATACGACCAATCCGATCGGTAATTCTTGGAACATACGGTAGGAATGCTTTTCTTCTGTCGGTGTTAGTTTTACTGCTACTCGGTTCATTGTCTGGATGGTTATTCGGTCTATTTTCGATTCTTCTGTTTTTACTCTCTTTTCTTTGGTTCATACATCTCTCAATCTCCATTTCTTTGTATCCATTAGAAAGAAGAGCGTTTTTTAGGTGAAAATCGTCATGTAAGTAACGATGGCCGCGAAAGCCTTTTACAATTTACTTACACATTCATTAAAAAAGTTAGTGTGTATTTACAAATAAAGATTACAATACAATGCGTTTTATATATTAATTATTCTGGAATAATGAACACACTAAAATAAAAAACAAGAGGAGGGGTTGCTACAGAGACGGAAGGGCTGAATCTTCGGCAGGGTCTTCGTCGAAAGGTATGGATCAAGTCTGTCCCCTTTTTTGCGATGGAAAAGGGAGCAAAAGTGAAAAATTTGCGAAATCGCGAGTGGATTGAAGGAACACATATTCACGGCAGTATACAGAATTTTCAATTAGACGTCAACATTGAAATTCATATCACGAGGGATTCCATAGCAAGAATTTTTATGTAATATCCTTTCTTCGCAGACGGCCGAACCAACTCGGAACTCACAGGTGCATATAAAATTATGCCGAATGTTATTAAAATTTTTGAATTCTTTGTTAAATTCTTCCTCGTTCTGGAATATATTACTTGGTTGCGATGCGCACTCACTGAACAAATTCATAGCAGTATAGGAATAAATTTAAATAATATCCACAAGCGAGCATTTCGCTCTATCGTTAGATTAATTGTTGTTCCCATATGGACTGGTGATTCATGAATATGCAGCATTCGGTCTTAAATACGACATTTTAATATCCATTTTTGAGTTAAATAATATACAGTGCATTCCATTTAAAACGAGCCACCCTGAATAACTTTTGGCACAATGATTTTCAAGAAAACTAAAAAAACACGTCAACAATAATATACAGGGGGGCACATTTTGACATATTCACATTTGATGTTACTTCCCCTATCGCACCCCCCGAGCATGTCACCATTTTTTTTTTAAATGGATCACCCTACATTGTTTTGCACTATCAGATGCTCCATGATGAGCAGATTTCAAAAAAGTATATTACATATGGTCTGACGATTATAGTTCGGGAGCTAGAAATTATTTCAGTAGAAAACGAGCCAACCTGAATAACTTCTGGAACAACGATTTTCAGGGAAAATAAATAAACACGTCAACAATAGTATACAGAAGGGCACATTTTGACATAATCAGATTTGATGTTACTTTCCCTATCGCACCCCCAGAGCATGTCACCATTATTTTTTTAATGGATCACCCTATATTGTTTTGCATTATAATAATAATAATAACATAAGAGTCGTCCTGCCCCAGCCCAATGAATTATAATCCATTCGGTGCATAATTACAATAAGCAATGGCAACTGGATCTTCTTGGGAGAACGTTGCACATATATCTCTCAGATGTAGTTCAATGTCCGTCGTGGTATCAGCCAGGGAAGTAGTCGTTTTCTGTCAGATGTTTGCCTCATATTTTCCACATGGTGAAAATATTTGGAGAGAAGGGTACTTCCAAATTGACGATTTTACTATTTATCTATAAGTAGTTGACAAACTCTTCCCGGTACACATTTCTTTTTCTCTAGCACTCACGATTTCCTATTTAGTTATCGTCATTAATCACTATTTTTTATATTTACAATTTTCATACTCTTAAACTACCAAATATATTTGACAAAATTATTTATTACAAATTATTATTTTCTAAGAAGCTATGAAATTTTCAATTTCTTTAATTTTTTTGTATCTGCCCATTAGTTATCTTTGTAGTCTTTTACACATATCTCTATAGTTTTCAAATTTTTTCTGTGTCTGCCCTCGTTTGTGTCTTGTTGAAGCTGGAGAAATATTTTATACTGTATGTTATTTTACTAAAATTTCAATGGATACTGATTTTTTTTTTTTTTTTTTTTTTTTTTTTGGCTTTGGTTTTAAACCTTTAGCCATGGATACTGATTTTGTTGATATAGTTTAGAATTTGAATTATACAAAATAACAACGGATATACATGGGGGTAATTTGGTTATGGTCACCCGGTATAGTTTCTTTCGCAATTTCTACTAGTTCCACAAGATTACAAGAAAAAATATTTTTATTTTTTGAATGATGAAATGAAATATAAGGTATATTTTTCAATAAGATGGAATTTTGTAAACATAGTTTTCGGTAATTCAGATTTGAAAATGGAAACTGATAAGTCCATCCGCAATATCAATAATTACCTGTCGATTTCCAGCTGATTCATTATATTTCACTCGGTAATTTTTTTTTCATATTTTTTTTACATGCGTTTCACTACAGTTTTCATATTGATTATACTGAGGTTTGATTTTTTGTTTCCATATGTGTAAAAGAATATGGCGTTCTCATCACCAAACTTAAACTAAGCATTATTGTGATTCGGTAATGGAAATTGAACACTTACAGCTTGGGAACTAGTATTTCAGAAGGAATTACATAATTACCTAGCTATGTCTTCATGAGTTATATCTCTGATAGCCGAATTATGCCACCTAATCTAATTTTATCTTATGTGCAATGCAATTCCATTCCAAAATTGGCCAAAACAAAGACAAGCTTCCACGAGACTCAATTATAAAGAAAAATAGCTTTCCTAACTTGATTTAATAGTAATCCGATTAATAGCTTCACTGGCTCTGATATAGCAGAATTCGTCAGAAGAGAATTTAAAAAAAAATCGAACACTTTCATAGGACGGAGGAGCAGATGTTTATGAAACAAATCAACGTAGTTTGCAGTTATTGAAATTGGGGTGTAGACCAATAGTTGGTGATTGAGATAATGACAATATCTACAATTTTAACTCGTTATTCATTGTTATAATCGATTTTTACAAAATATCAAATGTTGGAAGTAATCCAGTACACTTGTCGTTAGAAAGGGGGGCGACCTTTTCCTGAGTTACTTATGCTGCCCTACTAACATGAAAGGTCCTATCTACAATTTCATTCTTTCGAGATTGTTGGCTTTCAAAATGGTATTATTAGAAAATACATATTTGCTATGTGGTTTCTAAGATATCCACAGACAAACGCTGCGGTGTAGAGCAGAATAAGTAAACTGATAAAAAGAATTTTTTGCATCAATGCATAATTGCATCGATTCAAGTCGATTGTATTCTTGAATAGGTCCAACCAAATATTAGTTTGATTTTTTGACGGAATCGTCTTGACCACTTGGAAGGAAACTGTTTTGAGAGATATGAAAACTTTCTTAACTGAATAATGGGAGTTGTTTGGTGCAAGAATATTTCAACTTTGATAATGAACACTATTGTGAATACTTTCTTTGTTCGATGGTGTGAGTTGGTTGAGGCAAGAATATTTCAACTTCAATAACGAACAATATTCTTTTTTATAATGCAATACATTTTTGATTCAAGATTATCTGCATTTTGAGGTTCAGTACTAATGTGCACTTGGTTATTAAAATATGCCATGGAAGCCATGGTCATATGGTACAGTTCAACAAACAGAGAACAACTGCGAACAATCGAGATATAATGGTTATATATGAGAATAGTTTAGTGATATTTCAATTTCAGAAACTATATAATCCACGTAGGTACCTATTTGCCATCATCACACACCTGTTGGAAACAAAAATATCTTCTACCTACCTTCACAACTAGTCCATGAATGAACTAAAGTCAAATCGTGCAGAAATAATTGCACCTCCATATTGCACTTCTGTAGCAGCACATTTGCACATAACCACTGTGCAAATACAAAACTAACAACTTGAATTATGATTCAAACACAACCCCCAAACCAAACGCGGGCAACAGCAAACAGGATAGAGGTCCCAGTCGCGCTTTCGCGTGGGTTCGTGCCGTTTCGGTTTCGCGTGCACCCGCTAGAGTAAAGCTCATTGGTTGACTGTGCCACGTGCTGCTTCCTCCTGACCTTCGCCAAGAAATTATATTCTTGAGTCAAGAGGAGCATTTTTCACAAGTAGGTGTTTTCTAGGGTAAAGACTTGAATGTATTAATGCAAACAAATTAATTTCAAGAGAATTTATGTAAAGAAGCAAACAGTTCATTAAGTTTGAAATAAGAGTATATTCATCAATTAAAAATAATTATTCTTTTCAGAAGATTATTCTGTTCAAGAGGATATATATATATTTGATTGACTACATCATTTTTATCAGTGTACAATGAAATACTTGAAACACTTTTCTACGAAAGCGCAGGAGGGCCACAAGCAGTTTTTTTTCGACTTTTAAGTCGAAATTTCGAGAAAAAGTTGAAATTTCGACAATAATCTCGAAATTTCAACATTTTTCTTGAAATTTCGAGTTTAATGTTGAAATTTCGAATTTTATGTCGAAATTTAATCACTTCGACTTTATTGTCGAAATTTCGAAAAAATTATAAAATTACCGCACTAGTGCGGTAAAGTAAAATTCATTTGTTCCTCTTTTTAAATGTCAGTCTATTTAATGGAAAAGGATAACAAGAACTAATTTATTATAAATATGAGTATATATCCCAGGATTTATCAGGTAATAATGTTTGAATTTTTTAATTTTTAGCGGATTCTATATCTGAATCTATTCTCTCAATTTTACTAAATTGGAATGAACGTGTCAAAGTTGACAGTCCGCAAAATAAATCAACAATGGGCGCAACGCTAGCTTGTTGCATGATTCTAATATCATTAATTTAAGGAATATTGACTTATTTTGAGTAAATAATTAACATTATTGGTAGAAGGTAAAATATTGTACGATACTTGTGTCGTAAATTCATATTACGGTAATCGATGGGTTATGAAACTCGGCCTAAAGGCCTCGTTGACAAATGTTCATCTCATATCGTAATATGAATCTTTACGACACTTATATCGTAAATATCTATTTCAGTATTGCAGTCAATAAGTATCGGACCCCTAAAAAATCAACAGATCATTTAGCTAAATATCCAACACTCAACCTGGTTTCCAAAACCAAATTCTGTTACAGCGTAAATAAAGTTAGTTTTGTGATGACAACCAGTTTTAGTTATAGATAACCTTTGGGGCAAAACTATATCCTACTTAAAAAAAAATCATCTAGATGGAGATTAGTTCATCATAGTAATTCGACATCCATATAAAAAGGAAATGGAAACCATTACTCCCAAAACTCATACGACACCCATTAAAAGTGGGAAGTTGTATTCGAAGCCATCAAATGGGCTGTGAAATAAAACTTTAATGCATATTGAAATGTTGATAGCCTGGTTGAGGTCTCCAATGAAGATAGATCGCATCATATTACTGGGAATGAGCCATTAATGGATAATGATGTGTTTACTTATTCATGAGTAACCTCCACATTTCGTTTGAATATTCCTCTGTATCAAACTCTAGAAAAAAGTTTTACGCTGACATCAAGTTTGGAAGTTGGGTATCAAAGAAATACTCATGGCCAGTTGTTGCTGAAAAGTGATACAATTTTATAATTTTTTCAACCTTTTTATTCCAAACAAAAACTTCAAAAAGTTGTCAACCTCTTTGTAATCCAAAGATCGTGTGTTCGAATCCTCATGGATTTAATTTTTTTTGTTTTTTTCTTACTAGCAGTAACTGTTGTTAAAAAATAAAATGCCACTTTTAACACTTGTATTATAAATAACTATTTTTACTGTGTACAAAAAGACATTGGTCTCGCACCTTATCCTTGATATCCTTACGGAAAGTGACGTCCCGGTTTCACTCAATTAAGCTGTTATTAAGTACATGAACGCCATGAAATTTCATAATTTACGATTTTAGTCGATTCATCGTTTCATCACTTACTGCCATTTGCCATTTTTGGGCAGTATTCGTCTCCTTTGAAACCTTGGTAACCAAAATGAGGCAAGTAATAAAAACTTGCTTTCGGTCCTTATTACCAGCTTGTTAGGACCCATAATAAGTTACGCAAGAATTTTGTTAATTGATTGAATGTGTATACAGATTAATCTGATTGATCAAAAATGGCAGAAACTCAAAAAAACAAAAAAAAAACATAATTTTCAACAATACTGAAAAACTTAACTAAACCCTAACGAAAACATAAATCCGGTCGAGTACTTTTTCTTAAACATCTATTTCCAGGAATTTTTTTTTTGTTCCAGAAAAATTGACAGTTTTCTTTTATTTTTCTCGCATTATTTCACAGTGAAGTATGGAGAATATTAATTTTTTAAGTACAATTGTTCGATTTGAAAAATACGTCTCGCATTTATTAGGTATCCTTTCTCCAAATTTTTCGCGACTTTGAGGACTATCATGACCATAATCTTTATTTTTATATTCATTCAGATAGTTGATTTTTTCATAATTTTCTTTATATTTCATTGAAAATTCATTAGATAAATTATATAGGGAGAAGGTTATTAAAAAATATCACCCACAGAAATCATTCATTTCATTGGAGCAAGGTTCGCTTCTCTCGCATTTAATCCCCAATACATTTTTGTCGACGAAAATCTATTTCTCTTTGCCAAGCTCATCAAGGAAATTGATAAAATTGGAAAGCAGGCTCTTTAGAAGCAATTATACACATCAAGAATGGAAATTGAAGGTATTATTTCCTATGCGGTGACACTTTGAAAGTTATTTTTTGACATAAACCTGTCATGGGCATTGCATTTTGATTTTTGTTGGAAAATCTGTTGTGGAATCATCTGCGGCTGAAAGACAAACTTTAGTCGCTATTTTCCATCGTTCCCCTAAAAATCATGAAAAATAGTAAGTTGTCACATCGACTTGAAATTTGCACTTTATACGTAAAATTTCATGGTCATTCCAAAAATGTATGATTTTTATGTGCTCAGATATAAGATTGAGCCGGAAAAGGTTGTTTGAGGTAAAAAATCCAATTGACTGAGATTTTTTATTTTTCATTTTTCGAATTCCAAATTTCTGATCTCGAACGTATTTTGACGTGCTGATTCCGAAATTTTTAACGAAAATGTCAAAAACTCATGAGAAATATTTTTGGCGGCAAAAAAACTATCTAAAAACTGTTTTAGAGCTAACCAAATCGAGAACGGTCAGATATAGACAAATTCTGCGAACGCCAATCGATTCAGAATGGTCGAATCAGTATGTATTGTGAATTACAAGTCAATCGAAAGAAATTAAAATTTACGAAAAAGTTGCAAGGGGTTCACCCCTAAAAATCATGAAAAATACCAAGTCGTCCCATCGACTTGAAATTTGCACTGTATACGTAAAATTTCATGTTCATTTCAAGAATGTATGATTTTTATATGCTCAGATATACGATTTATCTATAAAAGACTGTTTAAGGTAAAAAATAAAATTTTCTGAGATTTTTTTTTTCATTTTTTGAATTTCAAATTTTTGTCCTAGAACGTATTTTGATGTGCTGATTCCGAAATTTTTGACAAAAATGTCGAAAGCTCATCAGAAATATTTTTGGCGGCAAAAAAACATCTAAAATCTGATTCAAAGCTGACCAACTCGAGAACAGTTAGAGATAGACAAATTCTGCGAACGGCAGTCGATTCAAAATGGCCGAATTAGTATGTATTATGAATTTCGATTCAATCGAAAGAAATAAAAAATTACTCGAAAAAGTTGCAAGGGGTTCGTTCGCCCCTAAAAATCATGAAAAATACCAAGTCGTCACATCGACTTGAAATTCGCACTGTATACGTAAAATTTTATGCTCATTCCAAAAATATATGATTTTTATATGCTCAGATATACGATTTAACCAGAAAAGGGTGTTTAAGGTAAAAAATCCAATTTTCTAAGATTTTTTATTTTTAATTTTTCGAATTTAAATTTTTTGTCTTCGAACATATTTTGACGTGCTGATTTTTGACAAAAATGTCGAAAGCTCATCAGAAATATTTTTGGCGGCAAAAAAACCATATGAAAACTGATTCAAAGCTGACCAACTCGAGAACAGTTAAAGTTAAATGAATTCTGCGAATACCAGTCGATTCAGAATGCTAGAATTAGTATATACTGGGAATTTGAATGAAAAAAATCGACGGGCAAAAAAGGCGAGGATCATGATAGATAATTTTTTGAACTTTTTTATTTTTCATTTTTGAAATTTCAAAATTCTGTTCCCGGATGAATGTCGACGTGCTGATTCCGAATCTTTGCACAGAAATGTCAAAAACTCATCAGAAATATTTTTGTCAGCAAAAAAACCATTTAAAAACTGATTTAGAGCTTACCAACTCAAGAAACGTTAGAGATAGGCAAATTCTGTTAACGCCAATCGATTCAAAATGGCTGAATTAGTATGTATTGGGTATGTATTTGAAAATTATTTTATGACAAGGTACTAAAATTAACCTGTTCTTCATATGTAACCAATCCAATCTCCTTCAAGTTATTTGATACTCGTTGTCGCCTACTTACACCAAAAATCATACGTGGGCATGAGTTTCGAACTTTCTGAATCTTATTTTTATATATAAGAGTTAAATTATGTCCATTCAACGTATCCGCGTAATTGAATGGTAATTATCTTTCATTGCCCCCTAAAACTTATTCATTATTTTTCATTAGAGATAATTACTTCACTGATTTCATTAGGTGTACAAAAAATGACTAGTTATTTCCCCGTCAATGAGAACATACAAATATTTGAAGCTATAATTACCATAGAGCCACAATAGGCCATTGGCCGCAGTGGAGGGCCTGATATGCGCTCACTCACATTTAAACCTAACCTAACCTACCATAGAATGTGATGAAAATTAAAAACACGGAAAAAATATTTATTTCAATAATTTTTTCAATGTCATACTCAATTATAACAGCATCAGTAGAGATACTTCTCGAGATGGAAAAGAAAACTTACACTTTTCGTAATACGTATAACAATTCACTTGTTTTTGTCGGAAACTCCATGACATGGCACAATCAAGGATTATATGCGGATTTTAATCACGTCCTGTGAATTAAAACTAATGGCGATTCAAACACCCTTCAAATTGAGTATGGTAATAAGCGTAACTGATGCAGATTCAGCTTATGAATAGGAAGTTTAACAGGATAATATCCAATTGACAAACGTGTGACTACAACTATGAATGTCATTCATAAACTAGTCTCGTTAAAAACAGATCGCATCGAACAAATTATCAAAAATTCAAGAAAGTTTTATCAGATGATACCAAATAGGGTATCTGAAGGTGAGTGGATTTATAGCTAACATAATAGTAATTAATGTATCAAGTGAGTAAAGTGATACTTTTTTTACGAGTAGGAAATGTAAAAAAAACGTTACTCACGAGTTTCATACAGTATTTTTTCTACAACTGTCAAAAAAAAATTACCAATTCATATTTTTTTTGCAAATAAATGAATTTGGCATATTTTTATTGATTCATTATTCGAACAAAGTTCGAACAGTATGCCGGAGAGATGAGTTTCAAACAAATGAAACGAATAATTTTGACCGAGTCGAAATCTCTTTCTCTTCACACTATCCCGCAAAATGAAAAATTTGAAGTGAATATTAAAATAACATATTCATCGAGGTCAATATTATTATTATTAATGTTGACTTGACTTTCGAATAACTAGTCCATTGAAGTAACTTTTCATTTTCTTAGATTTGTATTCAATATAAATAAACAATCCTCGTGAAGCAACGAATACCTTTTTCTCTCTTTGAACTATGTCAAGGAAATCTCATATTTGCACTATCCAAGATTTTCTCCGTTCAATCTGCATCACTTTTCATTTCTACTTAAATACATTTTTTTAAAGTTATCAAGAATTCTTTATCTGGATAAATGCCAAGTTTCACAAATTTCATGAATTATTGTTATCACCTAGTTTGTGACGGCCAAACAGCCATAGCTACCTTGGATTACCTAGTGTAGATTAGGTCCAATAGTTCCTTAGAGGTATATGCTATTATTTTGAATATATTCGCCGCGGTAGTTTGGAATTTTGATAATACTTATTTAATAGTAAGCATGATAAGAATATTATTGGTGAAACATTTGTAACAGATATTTACAGGTTATTAGTTGCCAAAGAAAATGAGAACTGGCTTTATGACAGGATTTCGTTATTATTCGGATCTGTCACTGTTGTTGCATGAAACTGTCGGTTGCCTAGCAACAGCCGTTAAAAAAAGTACACTGTCTTTACGCTTTTCCGTTCATAATGAAATCGTATATTGATAGTGAAATATTGTAATACTTTACGCACACAAACCATACAAAAAAAGTGGACTTTTTTGACAGTTGTAGAAAAAAATTTGTCAGATTACTCTCAGCGTTGATTTTTCAGGTACTCAGGGTTAAAAGGAAGGAATTTTAGAAATAATAAGAGTTAGTACTTGTTTGCTGTTAAGTGCAAAATTATGTCGTTCGGCTTTGCAATTCTAGCTCTGAAGTTGAGAAACGAATAAGACGAATTTAGAATGAAAAAGTATTCGGAGGATAAAAAGAATAGTATAATTGTACCGAGGGGAAAACTGCTGAGGAAATTGTCAACACTAACTCCTCTAATACATAATTAATTCCCAAGTAAAACACCGGAGTGCCCAAGTCAGAGAAGTAATAAAAAACTTCAATCGTGCCTCAATGTAACGTTTTTTGTCAAGTACAATTTTGAAGTTCATTTTTGTTTTTTTTATTCAACAATTATGATTACTGCCAGTTCTCGCTAACAATAATTTTCAAGTATTGCCTTTTTGAAAACGGGCTTTTATGTACAAACTATATTGAACTAAAAAGTAAAAAATAGGTATTTAATGTATGAACTGGAAGATATAAGAGTGCTGATGAAAATGATGGAAAATTTGAGCGGTTCCCGTGTGGCTTTCATATAGAAAATTCATTTTTTTTCAATCCTAACCTCACTTCGGCATTCGCATATCTTGTGCCAATTTTTTTATGAATATTTCATGATGAAAACTCACATATTTTCATTTGGCAGCAACGAGATAATCATCGAAAATTTTTATTTTTTGTCACAAGTTCACCCCATAATTTCAACCCTTTGGTCACTTGCAACCCTCATGCCAATTGAAAATATGAAAGTTTTCATTATGAAATATTCATAAAAAATTTGGCATGAGTTCTGCGAATGCCAAAGAGAGGTTACGAATTTAAAAAAAATGAAAATTTAATTTTCCATAAGAAAGCCACGCGGACATTGCTTAAATTTTCCATCATTTTCATCAGCACTTTTATATCTTTCAGTCTTCTCAAAGGCATAAACGAGAAAATCGTCAGCTAAAATCTGTCATCATCTCCCGGTCTATTACTCTATGTATAAGGTGTTAATCCAATTCTTGACATGATTTTTTGGATTTGTCACCTTCCACAATCTGAAAATGAAAAAAATTGTAATCCAAAAAATCTGTACAAGTGAAGAGGGGCAAATCAATTAATTTGCCCGATAAGTTACTTAATTTTTTGTCAGTAACCTTCCCCTTCACTGAATTTGCCTATCTGAAAAAATGAGATCAAATTAACCAGAAATACTTCTCTTTTTTGAAAAATGTTGACGTTTCGGAGGCTGTATCTGCCTCCGTTATCAAAACTTCTTGGAAAGGCGCTGAAGAAACTGAATTTGAATTGCGGTTTTGGAAATAAGATCTTTCTTTGACAGAGTCAAATGAAATCTGTCATACATTCTTTTGATTGACATTTGGTATCTTAACACATAGGGTGTTCGGTATCAATCAATCACTATTCTATTAGTTCTTATTTCATCTCTGAGGAGAGGTAACCAGGTGCGGTCCATTTCGATGGAATTGGTTGAAAAGCAGTTGTTCGATAAAAGAATGAACGCAGTTTCCTTTAACTTTCTTTTTTCTTGATTTGATTCTCTCAATAAAATTGTGGTATTATTCCATTCCATCATTTGATCGTCATCAAATGTTAGAATATGTTCGGATATTGTCGAACCCGTTATTTTTTGATTTCTGATGTAACTTTTATGTTCTTCCTGGCGCACAATCAATGGTCTTGATGTTTTACCTACATAACTTTCACCACACGAACAACGTATGCTGTAAACACAATTTTTTCAATATTCATCAGTGTTTTTGGGTTTTGTATGTGTGAGTATCGATCTCAATGTATTGGTTGTTTTAAAGTTGTTCTTACATCATACCTATGGCCAATCCGTTTTATCTTTTCAGGCAGTTCAGGGACATAAGTTATAATGTTTGTTCGTTGGATGTGTATGGGAATGTTGCACTTCTGTGTGTTGTAATCGCATTTCCCCCATAAAATCAAACTTTCAATCAATATGTAAAATGTTTACTCGAAATTAGACAAGGTAACTTGACTAAATTGGACGTTCCGATTGGTTGAAAATCACACGGAAAAATAATCATAAAAACGTATTTGAGTTGAAACATACAGTTTGGAACAGATGAATATAAATATAACACCAATTTATATAATTTCATAAACCATTAGTATGTCTATTGGCGCCTGCAAATATGTCCATATGGCCCAAGTGTTGGCTTCTCGAAATCGACAGAAATACCACATGCTGTGGCGATATTGAGGGCTAAACGGTTTCCAATATTGGATATTTTGCATACGATACTGCATAGTCACGGAAAATGTTTCACTTGCAAAGAGGGAATAAATATATGTTCGAAATATTCTAAAACTTGATTTTAGTTCGAAAATATGAATATGATATTCGTAAAATCTGTTGTGGAATCATCTGCGGCTGAAAGACACTTTATAGGCAGTAGGTTCTAGGAGTTTTTTTTTATGCTGCATCAACTTCTAAGGTTGTTAGCCGTTTTTCTGAACAGTCCGGTTAAATTTTGTGTGAAACGCCTGAGATTTTCAAGAAATTCATCAGACAGTTTCTTTGTGTTTTTTTTTGAAAAAAAAAAAAAAAGAAAATAAGTCTCCTTTTCATTAGCCAAAATATCTGCAGTTGTTGCTTTCAGATTGGACTGCCTCCGGTGTATATCTTAAGCACCACATTCCTCTAGGATGTGCTGTACTGTTGAATACACTTGACAGCTTTTTTGTGTGATTGATGACTTGTTTATTTTGTGGAAATTCATGATCACTTTGATGAAACGAAAGAACACTCTTTTGTCTTATTTCCACTAGATTTTTATTGTTACGACCGGTTTCGGGTTTTATCCCATTATCAAGTATAAAAACTAACTAATACAATTGAACTCTAAGCATAGTTTTATAGGGAGTTTGCAGGTAGGCTGGATGGAGAGGTAATTAAGAAAACAAAAGTGAAACAATATAAATTTGAACCCTGGAGGTGATGGAAATTACCTGGGTTGTCAAATTTATAAATTCAAAAGTGGAGACCTACACAAATCGAGTTGCTCGTTGAGGGTTCTAAATTTCGGGTTTTTAATTGATTTATTAATTTCCATGGCTTCCAACAGATTCACTGTCTTCCCTTTATTACATGTGTGTAGAATTTTGAGGTTATCTTTACTTATCTTGTGTTCGTACATTGTAGATTTTTTGTCTAAACCGACGTGTTCACGGAACCTTACGTCAAAATTTCTACCGGTTTGGCCTATATACTGCAGAGCATTCCCCGCATTCTAATCTATCAGTATATACATGCAAAACCTAAACGAGACAGAATGAAAAAATCAGGGATATATAGATTAGAATGCGGGGAATGCTCTGCAGTATATACAGGCCAAACCGGTAGAAATTTTGACGTAAGGTTCCGTGAACACGTCGGTTTAGACAAAAAATCAACAATGTACGAACATCTACAAGAATCCAAACACAAGATTAGTAAAGATAACCTCAAAATTCTACACACATGTAATAAAGGGAAGACAATGAATCTGTTGGAAGCCATGGAAATTAATAAATCAATTAAAAACCCGAAATTTAGAACACCCAACGAGCAACGCGATTTGTGTAGGTCTCCACTTTCGAATTTATAAATTTGACAACCCAGGTAATTTCCATCACCTCCAGGGTTTAAATTTATATTGTTTCACACTTGTTTTCTCAATTACCTCTCCATCCAGCCTACCTGCAAACTCCCTATATAACTAGGCTTAGAGTTCAATTGTATTAGTTAGTTTTTATACTTGATAATGGGATAAAACCCGAAACCGGTCGTAACAATAACAATCTAGTGGAAATAAGACAAAAGAGTGTTCTTTCGTTTCATCAAAGTGACACTTGACAGCGTTGACAGGTGGGCTTTTCTTGTTTCGAGAATAAATATTCGTGGGTGAGCATCGTATGACCAATTCGGAGACGGTTGAGCACAAATTGTTCCTGTCTGGCCAGCTTGAGAGGGTTAACCCATTTTTCGAATAGGTATTTTACCATTTTCAGATTTCAGTAATTATTGTTCCAGACATTTTGAATGTTTTTCATTTCCGTTTCTTTATTGGTTAATTTATGGTCGGTGGCTCGGATGAAAAGAAACATCTTCAAGGTACTGTAAGTTGGCTCCTCTTCTAGCAGCCCTGTCGACCGATTCATCTTCCCTTATTATATAGTGGCTGGGTATCCACAGAAGTGTCAGTTTTGCTTGCTTCTTTGGCAAGATGGATTTAAGCGATGATGTAAGCGATTGAAAGAATGAATTTGAATTTATTTTGCATGGCTTTCATCAGTTGTTGGGTATTCGACTCTGACTTCTTTTGTTCTGTCTCTGTTGCATAACATTTTATGTCCGATAAAGTTCATGGCGGAAATTTTGTTCTCTAATGCGTATTGCCATAGGTATGATGATGGTTGGCTTTGCAGAAAACTTATTATAAATGTCGTCATGGCCCACTTTAGTCGCTAATTTCCATCGTTCAAGATAACCTCTTGTGAGGTGTTTATGTTGAAAAGGATAATATTCTCCATGAAAATTGAAAAACGAAAAATGTGATTTATTTTGTAATATCTAACAGAAAACTACTACTTTCCGGCTAAAGCCATGCTGGACATCTACATCTGATAGACATTGCGAAAAGGCTCTAACCGAAAAGAAAAAATCTGAAAGTGAAAATTCGCATTTACATTCAGATAGTTGATTTTTTAATTTTCTCGCAGACAAAAATAATGGGGCTTTATTCAATCATACAAAAAAGAACAAAAAATAATGGTGGAAAAGTAGATGACTGAATAGGTGGAGTATCACTATCAAACCTTGTGAATATGAGGAATGCCGTACAGGAATATTATGTCGTTCGAAGATATAATTTTTTTTTGCAAATTTGGTTGGTGACGCCGCTGCAAGCGAGCAGTCTTAGATATTTTGTGAGAACATTCAAAACCCTATAATGTTCATAATTTAAAAAAAGCATACGTTGAAAAAACGTTGCAGAAAATGTGTCATTACCGGCCGGTCTATAAAATATTACTACGGAGATGAACGTTTATTCATCAATTTCAGAATCAGAGTTAGTTCAAATGATATTTCCGGAACAATTTCCAGTTTATTCTATAGAATTCAATTAACTTCGAGTATACTCAAACCACAGACATTATCAAACGAGTGGATGATTATGTTTGTTACTTTTCATTAAGAGAATAAAACGTTGAAATTCAGTATTTTATTAGTGTAATTAGTGGTACGGAACTAACAGTTACATTCATGGAAATGGCTTTTGTAGAATTTGAATATCAGTTTGATATTCTAAGTTTTATTCATTTTCCCCAGTGAAGTAACATGGAATTACATCATCTGATATATTTATTGGTTACTTCAGAAGGTCCTCTGAATATTTGAAGGATAATTTATGGTGTAATATCATCTTAGTGATATGGATATGGATTCTGTTACCAGTTTGTAGGTAAACTAAATTTCTCTACGTTCATGCAAAAAACAAAACTTCATTGAACTATATTTGGTGGAAAAACTGGTGCTTTATTGCATCCTACTTTAGCGTTCTGTCATCATGACAGACATAAACTTTCAAATCGACGCCAAATTTAGCCCATTTCCTGTGAGATTGTATTACGTTTTAAATAGTTGCATGTTTCATCATATTAATTATAATAATGGACTATGAAATTACTAGAAAATGCAATTTGTTAAAAATAAAATTATTTCCTTCGAATATCAACTGAATTACACAAAATGTTTTTGAATTACTTTTAGCAGATAGATTTAAACAAACAATGTCTTCCTTACAGTTTAGTGCCACCTAAATGAAACATTTTCTAGTTTTTGCATGAACGTAGAAAAAATATTATATGAAACTCGTGCAAAAAGAGTTTATTGCACTCGACGTGTTGTCCAACTCGGCCAGAATAAACACCTACTTTTTGCACTTGTTGCATAAATAACTATTACCGGTTATAACTTCTTTGTTACCTCACAGATGGTGTCGAAAAAAGATCATAATAATTATAGGTATTGAGAAATGGACGTTAATTGGCAGTTGGAAATGGTGGTGCAAATTTCAAGGCGAAATGTAGCATAATTTTTTTTTTAGAGAAAGGTAGGCAGGAAATTTAAAATGTCTGTTAACAGAATATACAGTGACCGCCAAAAAGTATGTACCATATGGGATAAACTTTATTATTAGAGTATTGGAAAAAATATTCTTGAGAAAAGTTTGTGCTTGTCCGATAACCTAAAAATCGATTTTGACACATGTCACGTGATTGCTGGTATGGCGGCAAATCAGAGATGCTCAGAGTCCGTTGGGTCATCTGTGACTTGTGGAAGTAGGGATCAAATTCTGAAAGTTTCGTAATGATGAAACTGATGGAAACGTAATCGAAAAACGGACCAAATATTATTCTGCTTTTTTCCATGTCCTCTTCTAGTGATCCTTTACCAAAGTCTAAGAAGAGATCTTCTGCACGTCATGATTCTGCTGCCAACATCGTACTGACTTTGCTTGTAATGTCGCAGTCGCTTGAAGAATGAACAGTTGGTAGAGTTGTTTAAACATTATGTGGCCTTCAAAAGTGTGAAGTGGTGCCAAAATTGAACGTT
Source organism: Chrysolina haemoptera (assembly GCA_958298965.1). NCBI lineage: Eukaryota > Metazoa > Arthropoda > Insecta > Coleoptera > Chrysomelidae > Chrysolina > Chrysolina haemoptera. The sequence continues at coordinate 28,060,802 of OY282598.1, forward strand.
CTGTTGCAACTTCTCGTTTTGGCCATTCTTTTAGTATTTACGATATTTCTGATTTATTAAACTACTCGACATGTCCCACCAAATTTCAAAACATTTCACACAAAAAATTTTTAGCGATTATTGAAAAAAAATTAAGTTGCCTCAAATATGTTGTGCAATAGATCCTGAAAATTGGTTAGATATGTAAAGTGGCTCGATAAACTTTTTGGTCAATGAGTTTGGTTTCATTTTGTTACCGAGAAAAATAAAACAAAATAAATTTCTATGATACAAGTGAAAGAAATCGTTTTCTCGTAATTCATAACTCACTAGTTTACTTGTCTAAAATGAAATTAATAATGACAGTCATAACTATCATGTGTTGGATAAAGAAATAATTTTTTACTTTTTAGCACTTTGAATAAGGGCTTATTTTGAAAAAGTTTTCTTATTAAATTTTCTGGTTCTCAAATAGGTAACTCAATCTAGTTGTCAACTTCCATACAAACTTCACAACCCTATTATATAAAAATGAGTATATTCGGATTTTTATTCGGGGAGTTAAACATTTTTTAAACAATTTTTCCAACCACGGAAATACTTTTCACGTTTTACTCATCCTATAAAGTTAAGACAAACTTTCGTATATCCCGACAAGTCACAAATAACTTTTGTAATGTGTGGTGGCATCCAAATTCAGCGACTGAAGGAGAATTTCAAAGCAGACAAGAGGAATGGAAATGCAAGATAAATATTAAACAGCCCGAAGTTTTATTGAATTAGTGTATAGAGTTCGGTAAAATCATTTCGAGATCTTCGAGAAATTTAAAATTGAAATGCGTCAGTTCTGTTGATGTCAGTTTTGGTTTTGGTCATGAGCCAGTACGTGAGTTTGGTGGATTCATAATTAGTACTTAGATAATCAATTAATATTGAAAGTTTTTCATTAATTCGACAGGACTTGAACCTACAGAACCAGCAGCATCAATGACTTTGAACGCGACGGTCTTAACCACTGAGTTATCTGTCTGGTATTTTAATTTTGAAGACTATAAATAGATTGTGCTAGGTTTAACTATAACCTTATGTGATCACTATAAGATTCAGTTGTTGATTGCTTGATGAAGATGTGTTTATAGGTTCACTAAGGACATTGCTTAAGGACAATGTTGACTGCGATACGATCACCTTGAACACAACCTCAGGTTGGCTGAATCTAACTTTTATATTGGTCCAATATGTATATATTGTAAATGTAAAAATAATATTGAACCAATATGGGTTCATATTGGAAAAACAATATTTCATTAATAATATTGGTGGAATATTGGCTCAACCTGTTCTGAATGTCTTTTGTTTCATGAAATATTGGGTCAATATTGGTTCAATAATTTTCACCAATATCGATAGAGCGATATTGCCTACATATTGTTTCCAGCATCTTGCTCCAATATTGCGATTTCAATATTATTCTCATATCGATTTAAGAGATGAAAAACAATATTGTATATCCAAGTTTGATAGCGTATTGGTGGAATATTAATTAATCCATATTCTAAAAATTATATTGACCCTATATTGATTGAGATTGTTACGAAAACCTTACGCCAATAATTGAAAGACAATATTGATACCATATTACAAACTACATTTATCACTAGGATTCGAATTTGAATATTGGTGGAATATTCAGTAAACAATATTGAAATGAATCATGATTAAACTTGGGTAAGAAACCGCTAGGTGGCCCCACATATGGAACAACAGCTGAATCATAATAACATATATTAAATAATGCTTCTCACAATGTGTTTACAAATCTACTCAGTGGTAAATTGAAGTAGAAACGAAATTTTAAATTATTCGACATTTTCTGGAAATATTTCATCAATGTTTCCAAGGCAACATATTCACTTTGAATATTTCACCAATATATGCAAATGATATTGTACCAATATCCCTAAATATTTTGGGGCCAATATTGCTTCCTCAATATTTCACTAATATTATTTGTATAATATCCAAGTAATATTGTGCCAATATCCCGAAATAATTATAATTTTATCTCGCCAATATTATGTTTTGATATTTTGCCAATATTTTACCAATATTATTCCAATGTAAGTGTGCTACAGCGATATTGTACTAATATCGCCTAACATTTTGAGGCCAATATTGCTTCGAGAATATTAGACCAATATTAATTTTTAAATATTGGACCAATATCGCCGAATGTTTTTTTTTCTCGCCAAAATTATTATTTGAATATTTTGCCAATATTTTTACAATATTGTCCCAATATGAGTGTGCTACTTGGGACTGTATTTTGTACTTTTCATCGATTACCCTATTACTTGAAGTACAATTTTCAGTCACGATAGTGATTTGGCACTAATGTATTTTGTTCATTTACCAATCAATGAGAGTACTTCTTTTAACATAAATTCAATGTTCAAGAGCATTATCATAATGAATATTCTTTATTGACCGCTCAAAATTATCTCTGTCGTCTTAAAATACAGGGAATTTCATATCTAGGGTGCAAAGCAAACTGAGAATTCCTCTCAGAATTGTATTTCATTCAGCACATATTTTCCACAAGCCCTCCAACTGTTTTTAAATTTTTCTGAAGATAATGTAGGTTATTGAATTTCAGGGATCTTATTCTTTTTTTGCACCTTCTTCAGGAACTGAAGAAAATGGAATATCATAAAGGAATTCCAGTGGAATGCATGAAATTGTCAACATCATCTTATACAGTGCGGCTTTTATTGCCCCCCCCTGTTAACTTTTGATCTGTAGAAACATGAAAAAAAAATCGTTTTGAGGGTCTCACCATTACTCCTTTTTAGGATAAAAAAATGGTGATTGCCATGGTGATGGTGATTGCATCAACTCAAAATCTTTAAATGGTATGGGGGGTCAAATGGCACATCGTCGAAAAGGAAATTCATTCTCTTTACAATCATGTGCATTTTTTTGAATTTCGTTAATATTCGTCGATAAATTTGAACGGTTTGATGTGAACAATGAAACCAAAATTTTTTTGAATTGTAATACTGATAGTACTTTTTGAGGGAAGAAACATTGCAATTACTCGACAGATGGTGGTGGGGCACATTAACTTAAAAATTTCGAAAGGCGTAAAAATCGAAATTGGGAAGAAAATTATAAACAAAATTCAAAAATATTAAGATGGTTGTAAAGAGAATTTAATTTAATAATATATCTGGTTATTCGCAATTTTGGAGACCGCATTGGTCCGGATTCTGCATGGGGTACATATTTTCAATCGGATAACTTTCATCATTTCAGTAGAGTCCTTTTGATAAGTAAATTCCCTACTGTTATGCAGTTATTTCACCGGTTCTTTCAAGAACAGAACGCGCCCACTTACACTGTGTGAACTCACTCTGAATTCCCAGAAGGACCTGCGTTTCTCCTAGCAATCGATAGTATTTTATAGTCAAAACATGCGTGACGGATACGCGGTATATGCGGTATTTCAAAGTCGTAAAGTTGAAAGAAATAGTGGGCTTTCTGTCAAATTTCGGCGGAGGATAAAGAAATATACGCAGTCGTAAACGTTAGAATTACATACGTGAGCATTAGTCAGCTAACATGCTCTGAACCAATCGTAGTCTGGTTGAGTGTGATGAATACAGGATATGAGGAATAAGAGTTATACGTAGGGTGGATATATGGAAGTATTTTAAAGTTTTTTTATATCTCTAGGTCAGATAAAATTGAAGTTTTTTATTTATAAAGCATTCCAATGGAAACTATCCACCATGGTTTATTTTCCACAATATGGGAGTTCCTACGAGAGATGATAGAGCAGTTATCTTTGAGAGGTCTAGTGGCATTCACAGATCGCAAGGGATTTGGGTTGTAGAGAGTTTTTGTAGCCCTGAATAAAGCTGGAGTGTTACTTTTGGTTGGATGCTGGATTTTGAGTGACTAGTTTTCCCTTGGACTGCAGCTTTGGCTCATTGTCTTTTTGTGAATGAATATGGATCGTTTTGCATGGCGAATGTTTTGAATCATTTATAGTGAAAATGCAGTTTACTCCATCTCCTTAGTTGTACCAAGTTATTTCAATATCTTCTCCCAAGTAACAATTTTAGTTTTGTGATAGCCCCCAGAAGGTTCTAAAGACCATAACAAGAACAGCTACGATAAATTGTTTTGCTGTAACAATATCCATAAAACTTCCATAAAGCTGCCATATAACCTTTTTGCCTTAGTCGCAGGATTCTTAATAACCTCCTGAGTGCCATTATAAAACCAAATCAAAGGGGTTTTATAAGCCTGTATTGACTTAAAAAAAATCTATTTGGCATCAAAATGTCTTTTTTGAATGAAGTTGGGTTCGAATAATATTTTCAATAAATAACCATAGCCAAAACGGACTCAAATTATTCTAATTGTGCAGTTGTAGGTTAAGAAAGATAGGGAGACTAATTTACAAGTCAAAAATATAGTGATGACGTCCTGACAGAGATGTATGAAGTATATATGTCCATTAAACAATGTTAAATACCAAATATCCTCTGCGAATGAAATTTTTTTGACAAAATGATATTGGATAGGTGGCAAATCTGCAACGGGCCCCAATAACAACGCAAAATTAACAAAGTAAACAAAATACGAAAAAAAATTAAAAATTTATTTTGACCCATGCTATTCCCAAAATAATTTGTACTATATATATTTGTCTAAACTCGTCTACTATTTCGCCGTTCTGGTAGAAATGAAAAATGGCTACCCTAACTTCATTCTGAATAGCTGCACTGCTGCACATATTGCCATCATAAAATCTTTTAACCTTAAAATAAACCATTTCTCCCAAAAAAGTATGTTTCTTCCCAACCTTCAAAAAGAATCATATCAAACCTGTCTTCTCGTGATGGGGACGTATACGAAATAAGTACTCGGTGTTTATACTTCTGTGTTCGGTACTTAGTGTCTAAGCTCTAGTATCCTTTTAATTACTGTTGATTTTTTCCAGTTATGTATACTTCTTGGCGTTTGAGACTTCAAAATGAGATACCTGCGTCCAAGTGGCAAAATGTCGAACTATTATGTATGTACATCTCTAATTGTTGTGTATGTCAGATTTGTTGAATCTTCAGTGATTAGTGATATGAAAAGAAATTCTGGTACATATATATATATATATATATAGTTTTCCTAGCTTTATATATATATATATATATATATGGTGAATAATTTACTACGGTATATAATATAATTATGACTTTTGACATTTCAGAATGGTCATAAAAAAGATGATTTGAACATTTTGACGATCTCATAAAACTTTTGCCACCTTCATGATTTATTTATTACCATTCAGAGGGAGCTACTGGCATTAGTGGCATTTAAGTACAAATAGATTTATGCTTTGATCTTATAGCGCTTCTCAGGAGTACATCTCAAAACCTCAATAAAACCTCAACGTTGATTTTATTTTAGAACCATCGCGTGGACTTGAGGAGTGCTATAAAACCATCATAAAACTTAGATTCTATATAGATTATTTGAAGACCAAAAGGATTTACAGTGTATGTGTATACAGACATTGGAAAACCTTCACAAAATCAAATATACTTAAATGCTAAATCGTTTCATCTTATAGCCTTCACGAGTGTTTTAAAACCGATTCATAAATCTATTTGCTCTGTCCAGGTAGCACCACATGTTGGCTAAATCTTGTTTTATATTGGGCCAATGTCCATATTGTAAATGTAAAAATAATATTGAACCAATATGGGTTCATATTGGAAAAACGATATTTCATTAATAATATTGGTGGAATATTGGCTAAACCTGTTCTGAATGTATATTGTTTCATGAAATATTGGGTAAATATTGGTTCAATAATTTTCACCAATTTTGCCAATATTTTCACAATATGAAACCATATATATTGGACCTATATGAAAACAAGATTCAGCCAACATGAGGTGCTACCTGGGTTGAGGCGTCTCCCCAAATCATTCCTTCCTAGTTGATCATAGCAAGTATTCAAATTCAGCGTGTCTCGCTTCGCAGAAACCAACGTTCCTGAAAAAAAACCTTGATGATTCATTTTCAACAAATCAATGTATTTCACTACAGAAGAGCCAAAAAATGTGAATATGTCACTTCCATACTCTTATACTGCAATCGTTGAACACAATCGACTTCCACTGACATCACGTTTGGATATCAACTTTTCTCGTTGAATATTCCTTTCGGAATTTCCACAAATGGGCACATCTCAAACATAATTCGAATTTCGCTTTTGTAAGCTGCTTATAAATTGTGTAATCTACCCCTCGAATCAGCCTCCGAAACATATTCCGATAAATCAACTCGCTTTTGTGTCTCTGGGCGGAGCAGTTTAATCTCATTTCCGCCATATTTTGAAGCATATTTTTACTCACAATCGAAAATAATTGAGAGATATTTATTCGTAGGGTCGTTCAGAGAAGACGTAATGAGAAAGATTTTTTCAGTTTTCGATACAGGTGAAGAAGAAGCTTTGAGCTACTGGAGATGACAACTTCGATGATGAAACACATGTCGAGTGTAATTGACGTAGTTTTAAGGCCGGTTGCATAAAACTCCGTCAAATATTTGATGTCACGTTAAAAAATTAACATGGCGTTATATGCCAGATTGGGTTGAATAGAGACACTGATCAAAGACTGATCAATGCCAATGATGATTGTTAGCCAACGTAAAATATTGGTTGCGTAAAAGCCAATCAAGTTCTAACTTCACATCAACTCGGATTTGATAAGGCATTATCTTAATCACCACTGATTAAAGTATCAATCAATAACTGTCAGATGAAAATTCTGCCGAATAATTTGAATAATTCCAAGTTTTAGTAAACATTTTCAACATTTTTAGTCCCTGCTGGCTTATAAGGTGATGTAGATGAATAAGATTTGGTAGGTAAACATCTGACACATCAGAATCAGAAGAATGTTTTACTAGTAATTAATGTTGAGGGTATATAAATGCATGAACGAGGAAGCTACTGTGATAGCACAACATGTCGTGATTAATTGAAAATTTGTGAACATCAAATCGCCTCATGTCTATACAATTGCAAAGGGATTTGAAAGGGAATTGAAAACTATGTATGAATCCTCAACAGGTTCACCTCACTTCACATGGGAGTTCTAACTTGTAATATGTCTATTGTTTCTTTACTAGTGGGATGAATAATTTTTTCTATTTGTTTCAGATCATGGATGAATTATTTGACGAGAAAAAATGGGAAGAGCCATTGGCAGGGGCCCTTTCTCCAACTTCTCCATTAAGGGATGCATCAGCAGAAGTCGATGATGAGGAACCAGGTAAGTTGAAAACGGAGCCGCAAAAACTAAATATTTCAATTGTACAATCATGAATAATAATGAATAATAAATTAGTGTTATGAATTACTTTAAGTCACTTGGATATTTCATGCAAAGAACCCCACTATGTTTTCTTATTTTTGTCTGAAACATGTTATTGTAGGGTGTTCAAAAATCAATAAACCCCGAAAGAAACTCGATGAAAAATTTGAGGAGTTGATGAAAGATTTATGTGAAGAAAAAAGGAAAAGGAATGAAGATAGAAAGAAAGAAAGCATGGAAAAGTTGAGAAGGAGGGAAGAAATGGAAAAAGCTGGAAAAGAAAAACGAAATAAAGAAAAAATGAAGGAGAAGGAAGAATTCATGGATTTCTTCAAAAAACGTTAAAATAATTATGGTTCAGATACTGACCTTGGAATTATTGAAAAAAAAAATTGTCCCTGCAGTCACTCTGTCTGTAGGTTGTTTCAATTTACATTATGTTGAAAATTCTATTTCCATCATGTTCCACCACCTTTAAATCCAAATCTATGAAATCATCCTATATCTGAAAAATATGACACATCAAGCCAATAAATATTTTGGAATGAATTTTGTCACTGTCAGTAGACAGCAATTGAACAATCTCTACAATATGAAGATCTAAATATTTTTACATTCCTATAATTTTTCACTGTGCAAAGTTGAATAAAATAAATTTGCTGTAAAATGTCCATTTTCCCTTTATACAACTTTAAGGTGTTTTTGGTTTTTATAACCCTCATCGACCCCTAAATGAAGATTTTCTAGGAAATAATAATAATAACAATGTCAGTGGTATCAATATCGAAGAACTCTTCCAGTTCAATGCTCGGTATAACCATCAACAGTTCCCCTTCATGGAAAAAGTATGTAAGGTCCATTTCCAAAAGTGCCTTGCAAAAACTTGGTTTTCTGTTTCGTGTTAAAATTAATTTTACTTCCCACTTATTATGATTTATAAGGCACAAATTCGACCAATACTGGAATACTGTGCCCTTATTTGGAGTGCAGCACCCAAACAAACATTGAAACTTTTAGATTCTGTCCAAAAGCTTGTTTACTTCTCTGGAACTTCGCAGAAAGGTTGGCAACATATCTCTGGTTTATAGATATTTTCATAATTCCCTTATCATTTGTTCAACAGTGGCACTGAATGAATTTTTTGTATTCAAAAACGATCTGTCAATTGTTTTCAGCACAAGGGTATAATCCAAAATATTAAAAATTTATATTTCAAACAGAGAGGGGCATCAAGAAACAAAACATGTTTTTATCGCCAAGAAGAGACTCAAACTATGATATTCTACCAAAATATAAATTGTTGATTCAGGACTAGGGTTTGAAAAAAAATTCTGAAAACCGATTTTTTTGACTAAACCCCGTATACATCCTAATGTACTTTCAATAATAACGTTATAACTTGACATGTTAACGAGTTTCGATGAATACATTTTCATCCTGAATTTGTCTTGTTTCGACTAAGAAAACAGTTTTTTCCTAGGAGCGTGCGGATTTTTCGTTTTGAAAGTTGTACTTTCCGTACGATTTAAAATCGTTCGGAAAAGTTACTTTTCCGCACGATTTTTACTTTTCCGTACGATTTTTACTTTTCCGCACGATTTTTGTATTGTTGAAAATGATGATATTTAGGACTAACTAAATGATCTATGTAACTATTCTGTCTTATTAGTCATTTTGTAGCATTATTAGAAAAACTCATTTATTAAAACCTTGTTTTTTCATAAATAAGACGGACAAAAACACTCGTAGGAAAAATATTGTACCTAACTCTTACGGAAAATGTCTTTTCCGCCCTTAACGGCTTGCCCGAACTACTTTCCGCACTTGTTAGGTAAATAACTATTTCTTTTGTACTCTTGATAACTCATCTGAAAGAATCATTAACACATATGGATGTCAGCATGAGTGGAACAATCTTTGAAACAGAATATTTGATATGACTCAAGAGAATAATCAAAACATTCACATTTTTTTTTTATTTGTAGAGGCTCAATGACAATTTCAGAATATATAAAACGGTATAATTTGAAATATAAATTTAAACTTCGATTGAATGAAAGTGGATGCCAAACTGGATGAATTTATATCTGAATAATACAAATTTTCAATGAGTTTTGCTGGTTTTATAAAACAATATAATTCAGTTAATCCGCAAACATGGAGAGCAACGCTTTAATGAATTTTCGCAATTATTTGTTTCACAAAATCAATGTTATTTGGAAAGCAGTACCTGAAACTGATTTATTTACTATTGAATTGAACTGCCTACGCGCACTCATTGGGAAATTTATGCTGTTTGATTTGCGACATCCCATCGCAAAATTTCAGTTAAATATTGACCTGATACCACCGAGCACATAATATGATACTGCTTTCCGTTAAAAATATCTCATAGTTGCTTGGTTTCAGGTGACGACGTGCGGTGTTGACCCTTGAGGTGACCCTCAACATTATTTCATCGTCAGTGGTTCATGATAAAATGGGCTGATCTCTTCTTTTAGGTTCATTAGTCTATTATTCATCAGGTTTTGTACAGTTGTGCGTAGCATTCCAAAAGGATGTGAGAGGATGTTTCCTCCTCTTCCCTACATGGTCCGCAAAATTCATGATTTATCTGTTCAACTACAGCAATAGCAAGTTAGGGGTGAAAGAATTACTACTATAAAAATAAAACTGATTCTGATAAAAAACTAGTGAAAATGTGTGGGTATGTATTCCTGAAATTTTCAAGAATCAAGAACAAAAATCAGAAAAATAATATAACAAATTCGACTATGAAAACAACAAATGATTTTAGTGAACTATATAACGAGTTTTGTAACAATTCTATTGATGTTGGTGAATAAACGGTTAAATAGTAATCCATCAGTACGATTGGATTTTTAGACGAGGATCGATTATAGCACCACCAAATTTGGTATGCTAGTATTTGGAACCATGATGAACACGAAAAAAAAATGGTTTACCGAAATTCCAGGCGTGGAACATAATTTTTTTCGTTTAAAATTAAATAAATAGATTTTTGCCGAAATCTTGGAAAGTATATGATTTATCGAAAAAAAACTTGACTAGGTGAAAGACAATTCAATTCGAGACAAAAATTATTCCTACTAATTTCTTAAGAAATATGCTCGTTTTCTCAGAAAACGTGATATTTTGTCGCACTTCAAGGAGATGTTTGCGGATTATCCAAAAATCCTGAATAACTTAGTAAATATGGAGTAATTATACTGAAGCAGCAACCAATATCCTCTTTGGACTATAAGCAACAATTTAAAAGTAGTGTGAATGGTCCTACTTATACATACCAAAAAAAAAACTTTGTTTAACTCCTGCCTCATTTCCAACTTACCCATAAAACCGGCATTCTCTTCAGTAAGTGTTGAAAATAATCGTTTATTCATATCCTGCAAATATTTTTAATAACACTATCGTGAAGTGCAAACCTCAAGCTTGAAATCACATACTTCATTTTCATGTAGGATGTGTACGAGCGATTATATTCAACATTTACTGAAGAAATTGCCGGGATTATGGGTGAGTTGAAAACTGAGGCAGGAGTAAAACCTAGTTTTTCCTTTGACATGTATAAGTGAGACGTGTCTCACTAGTCTAAAATCGTTGAATTGGTCCAAAGAGGCTGATTCATGTTTCAGCATAACTATTTCATATCAACTAAAATATCCATGACTTTCTTATCCTCCGTAAATATCTTAGAAGGGTTATGTGAAGTGGGACAAAACACATTTTGGATACACAGATACTCTCATGTTATATTTGCATGAGAAATTAGAATTATTCAGGAACGATATACACTTTTTCTTCTCCTTCTTCTATAATTTTTAGCAAAGTTATGACAAATATAATTTTCGGCCCTGCCGGAAATTGCAGTGGCGGTTAAAGCGAGCCTCAAATTTGATATCGGAATGCAATCAGGTTTTCTGAGAAAATTAGTGGATTTCGTGAGAAATGACTAAGTATATTTCTTGTGGAGAACTGAATTATCTTTCGCCTTGTTGGAATTGTATCTCAATGAATCTCCCGAATGTATTTCCCGAAACAACAGCAAAAAAAAGATTGTAAATTTTTTAAATGAAAATCGTTCTTTGGTTCCGCCCCTGATTTCTTAGTAAACATTTTTTTTCTAACAATACATGATGTCAAGAAGTCATGTGCCGAGTTTTAAAGTGCTACGATTCATTCTCCACTTGTGGCTTACATTTGTCTGTGGTACTAATATGGAATAATGATTATTTATGAAAATGACTCAAACTCAAGTTCATCCCATTGGAGTGTACCTTTTTAACGTGAATTATTTATTTAAGCAGTAATGCAATTGAAAATAATATATATCGAAAACTGAAGATTCAATAAAAGACACAGTCTCAATTCACCACGAATCATTTCAATGTTTAGTATCAAAGTGAATGTGAGATATGAGGCAATAAACTGATGTCTATGCATCCATTAAAGTGATATCTGGAATATCCCATAAATATCTGCTGTTCCGCAATCTATAATGGAAGAGAAACCATAATATAGCAATCAAGCGTTTTGATGTTAGTTACTGAATTTCAATTTCTCGGGGGACTCTTTTATTAGTTCCAGTATCGACTAGCTCATATGCATGCAAACTAAAACTTCCCACACTGCATAATTTTGATCTTTTCCGACATCATTTCCCAGCTGCGGGATGCGTAGAATTCCAGTGTTGATATATTCATAAATTCAATAGCGTCGGTTGTTGCGACATGGCAGAATGGCAATTCTGGCAGACATGCGGTCTAATATGTTTCAACAGTATTCCATTTCGAGCAGCACTTTCGTTCGAAAATCAACGGAACGAAATTTATACCGACAGTTCGACTTCGGCAGAAATATGGAAAGGGACACATCATACTTGCAGAGAATTCATCCCACTAACAATACAGGGGAATCCTGCTCGATATTACAGAAACGTTGCAGTCATGGAACTGTGTGCCTCTTATAAATATCACATTGTAACGTTGCTAATGCAATGCTAATGTCACAGGAACATATCATAACTCACATACATTCAACGTTGCTCGAAACGTGTATACAACAATATTTGTATTTGTATAATTGTTTTGTAGTATACACCACCAAACAGCTAGTTTTGAACCTCTACAAGTATTCCAAGCACCAAGTGATCATCTTCTGAAGGAAAGGTTATTGAAGGAGATTAAGAAGTTCATTGAAGATGACTACGAAGTTTAATCTCCCCTCCAGAAGATGATCTCTTAGTGATAGAAACAAGTTTAAAAATAGCAGTTTGATCTTAGTAAAAATACTCCAATATATTATTACTACACCAAAGGCTACAGTCAATACAATGTTTCTAACTTGATAAGCAGCTCATTGTTAAATAATAGATTCCTTTCTGTTGAAGTTAAACATATTGATTTAAAAATTATATCTTCGTAAAGTATTTAATGAAAAAAAATTATAACTGGTTCTGAAAAATAAAAACAGGTCATCAAATCGATGATTAAATGGTCTCTGTCACTACTGTTTTCTCTGCAGCTTCTGCTTTGCATATGTCAACCAATCCATTAAAACGCTTCATCTGTAGTTGAACTGAATACGCCCATTACAAAACCTATAAATTTACAAAGTCTTCAGGGTAGCTCCATTTTTCAGAAAACAGAAAAAAATCTTTGGAAATATTCAATTGCCATCTCATGAAACGATCAGATTTCATTAATATGATACAGCATTGAGGTATCGTACAAAAACGTAAAAAAAAACATTAAAAAATCGAAAGCTATTTACCTATTAGATATGATGCCAATATTCCAACTAGGATAGGGACAACAGTAGTTGTAAATCAAAAAAAATCTGAAAGTGTCTTTGATATTCAAAATATAAATAATTGCCAGCCAACGAAATATTCCTCGTGAATTTTTTCTATATTTAATAAAATAGCGGTACTTCATTATTGATGACTGTACAAAAAAAAGTTTCGAAACCAAGGACCAATCATAACTTTTCAAACTAAAAATAAAAAAGTTGTTCATTTTGGCATTTTGATTGACGCTGTACAATGCAGATACCTATTTTTTTCACAAATAGGTAATTCACACATCATACAATTTCCAAAAATAATATATGCAACGAAATAACAGAAAGAAAACCCTGTGTAGATTATTTCCTTTAACAGTGTAAGAAAAGTGTAAATAAGGTATACAATTGTTGAAAATTAGTACACCTGGTTGTAATATATTTTTGCCAATGATTGTTTATTTTAACAAACTACTATCTTCGAGAATACACTCTATACTAAGGGGTTTTCCATTTCTAGAAAATGTATATGCTCAAAATACTGAAAATTATCAGTATTGGAAAATTCCCAACACATTTTCCTAATTTGGATTCCCATTACCAATGGATAAGCAGCCCCATTAAATGAATCGACAAATCGATTACCTCTTCTTTAATGAGAGGAGTTTCGTTTACATTTTTCGATTCCATTAGAAGTATTTCATATTTTCTGAAAGCATTTTATTTGATTAATATCAATCGACTGAAATGACGAAACGAAAACAGGATATAATATGGAAGAATTCACAAAGAAGTACAATATTTTCCTTCGTTATAGGGCAGTAGAGATGGACATGAAAGCTCGAAAATTCAACAATAATTCCAAAAGTTTTAAAACTTTGGTCAAGTGAATGGTACATCGAGAATGTGATAAATCACAGTTTGCAATGTTTGCAGTACGCAACATTGTGAAAATGGCAAATAATTTTGCTGCATACTCGTTGAGAAAGTTCTGCAAACTTGGAGAAGTATTGAATATATTATTCCATATCACGAATCAAGGTTGCAACCAAATCAAGTGTACGGAATTTTTATACACCTTGAGAAAAAATTCCAGAAGTTCTGCAAACTTGGCAGATACATCGGAAAAATATTCCGAATAGTTGTGTAGATTAGATTAGATTTTTGCAAATATTTTTGCAAATATACATGAAGTTTCGGATCATGTACAAGGTTGCAAATTTGTAACTGCACCGGAAAAGGTAAATGGTTTCAAAATTTGCAACGACCAAACATCAACATATCCTTGAGTGAATGGAAGAAGCAAGATACTTCAGGCTCGACATATAAATCTCTTTTTCTGGAGCAAAGTCAAACATACAGTGATTATCTATTTATCTGCACAGATGAATCTCTTACTGAAAATGGTGTCGGCGCTGCCTTCGTAGTGAATAATAACCCTTACCATTGGACACTGAACCCTATATTTACAGCAGAATTATATGCAATATGGCAGGCAATGCTATATTTCTCATTCCAAGAAAATGAGAGATGTCTGATTTGCGCAGACTAAAAAATCCATTTACATTGAACGAATGGGCTATCAAGATATTAGAAATGAACACCAACCTCATGTCAACCACTTTGATGAAACGAAAGAACACTCTTTTGTCTTATTTCCACTGGATTTTTTTTTTATATGTAATAAAGGGAAGACAATGAATCTGTTGGAAGCCATGGAAATTAATAAATCAATTAAAAACCCGAAATTTAGAACCCTCAACGAGCAACTCGATTTGTGTAGGTCTCCACTTTTGAATTTATAAATATGACAAACCAGGTAATTTCCATCACCTCCAGGGTTTAAGTTTATATTATTTCACCCTTGCTCCCTTAATTGCCTCTCCATCCAGCCTACCTGCAAACTCCCTATATAACTAGGCTTAGAGTTCAATTGTATTAGTTAGTTTTTATACTTGATAATGGGATAAAACCCGAAACCGGTCGTAACAATAAAAATCTAGTGGAAATAAGACAAAAGAGTGTTCTTTCGTTTCATCAAAGTGATCATGAATTTCCACAAAATAAACAAGTCATCAATCACACAGATCATGTCAACCAATAAAATAGTAACAATCATGTGGGTCCCAAGCCACATGAATATAACTGGAAACGAATTAGCAGATTCTACTGCCAAAGATGCTACCACCGATACAATAGATGAAGGAATACCTGTCCCTGTGGAAGATATTGAAAAATATGTTAAACAAAAACTCTTGGATGCATGGCAAAACCATTGGTTGGAGCAAGATGGCCCCCCTCAGGAAAATCAAGCCATCAATAAAGAAATGGTACTACCCAGGAGAACTTTCTAGGAGAGAACAAGTTTCCCTCTGCAGAATAATAATAGGACATACAAATTTCACTCATCTATACCTTCTAGAAGGCTCAGAAAGACCCAGATGCAACACCTGTAGAGTTCGCCTAACAGTACAACATATCCTCATATGCCCAAACTATGAACTTCATAGACGGCAAAGTGGAATTGTATCCCCTGAAATAGAAACTACTTTTAAAATGAATTTGGAGCTATACAGAAACTACTCACCTTTTTGAGAATTAGTGATATTCTGAGGAAACTGTAACATGTAGAAGAGCTAATGGCCCTGGCAATCGAAGCTAAAACTGATCGGAATATTTTTTTGATGTATCTGCCAAGTTTGCAGAACTTTTGGAATTTTATGTTATGATATATCAATGAAAAACATTAGTTTTCGATAAAATAATGTCCCGTTCATCTTGATTCGTGATATAAAATAATAATTCAATACTACTCCAAGTTAGCAGAAGTTTTGGAATTTTCTCAACGAGTGTACAGCAAAATTTAATTAGGTTATTTGCCATTTTGACAATGTTACGTACTTCAGAAGAGGTTGCAAACTGAGATTTATTGCTTTCAAAATGTACCATTCACTTGACCAAAATTTGAAAACTTTTGGAATTAATATGAATTGATTTTCTATTTCTACTGGCCTATTATGATTCAACTCACCGGAATTATTTGATGAAGGTGAATATTCAGTGCTTGGAATAGCATTGGTAATTTGAATAAAACAAACGAAAGAACCTGAAATAACAGTATTGATGTATTTAAAATACGGTATTGATCAAAGGCAAAGAGGGAATTATTATTTCGAACACTACCTACAGAGACATACAAAAATGTTCAGTGAATTTAAATCTCGCATCAATTTATCTCCAAACGAATCAAACAAGTCGGTCTTCCAATGGTTTTTATTTGCATTCTGTAATGTTAAGGATTTTTTAGAATTTTGGGTTGAAACCGTTTTGCCTCTTTTTGGACCAAATTGTACCAGGAGAATTGCAAAAAAATATTCTCTCAAAGTATTCGATTTGGACATTGATATGATAATATAAACAGAAAGTAATGTTTCTCAATCAGGCGCCACTCTGTTTTACTCAACTGGATATGCATCCGTTTCATTCGAAATAATTCAATATTTTTGCCAAACTCGCCCTTTTCCACGTAACAGCTTGAATTTGCCTTGTTGGATCCCAGCCAAGCATTAAAAAGTGCTAATCACACCTTTCTTATGGAAGATATTTCTGCTGCGGAACTACTGAAATTATGATTAGGATCGGGTGTAACAATAGCTCGAATATACTCTCTTACATCAAAGACTGAAAACTGTTGATTTTGTGTTTCAGAAATTGCCAGATTCACAAAGAACGAAATGTATCCAACTGATGTTTGTGGTGGAAAGGAAGCAGCTGGATTCACAATGTTTCTTCCCAACGAACATTCATGTTTATTTATTACGACCTATATACACAATTCATATTTGAGTTCGATATTCCAGATTTGTTAGATATTGTCCAGTAATCTGGTACATTTTAATTTGCATTAAATGGTAGTAGTAGCTTTCTTTTTTTTTTCTTGAATGCGATGTAACTGAGATGCAAATTCCAAGTTTTCGACCACGGCTGAAAAAAAAATTGTTAAAATTGTGTTTTTCAATAACCTGATGTCGTCCCCCTACGAACGGCAACCCTCAGAAGTCGAAACTTGTGCGGGCTAAGGAACAACGAGGTCTTACCTTTCAACGTGCTATTCCTAGCACGACCCGAGAGAATAGATCTCGAAAGAAGGTCGTCCGTCGTCAAACCATAATTCCGCATCACATTGCTTGGCTTTGATATCGATGATCAAAAGCAACAAATACTCTTCCTCTATATATATATAAGGTGAAGAATTGCTTCTGACATCTACAGTCAAATAGCGGAAACTTAATTTGGATCGAACCCTTGACCAAAGACAAAGGATCATCCGTTACATTGACAGGCCGACAACTGTTTAGTTATACTGACCAACCTGAAGTTCCATAAAGTTTCTAGTGCGTTAGGAGGAATGCAAAGACAGTATAAAGGTGATACAGATATAGGTGAAGAGAAAGAGTTTTCGATTTAATTCACAAGAGGTCCACCATCCACCGACAGCTGTTTCGTGGTCTACCACTCGTCAGGGAGGCTTCATGGAGTATCTTGGAATTAAATCGAATACACTGAAATAGTTGTGCACTAACACAAAGAAGAATTGCTTCTGACATCTACAGTCAAATAGCGGAAACTTAATTTGGATCGAACCCTAGACCAAAGACAGATGATCATCTGCTTCATTGACAGGCCGACAACTGTTTAGTTATACTGACCAACCTAAGGTTCCAAAAAGTTTTAGTACGTTAGGAGGAACGCAAAAACAGTATAAAGGTGATACAGATATAGGTGAAGAGAAAGAGTTTTCGATTTAATTCACAAGAGGTCCACCATCCACCGACAGCTGTTTCGTGGTCTACCACTCGTCAGGGAGGCTTCATGGAGTATCTTGGAATTAAATCGAATACACTGAAATAGTTGTGCACTAACACAAAGAAGAATTGCTTCTGACATCTACAGTCAAATAGCGGAAACTTAATTTGGATCGAACCCTAGACCAAAGACAAGATGATCATCTGCTTCATTGACAGGCCGACAACTGTTTAGTTATACTGACCAACCTAAGGTTCCAAAAAGTTTTAGTGCGTTAGGAGGAACGCAAAGACAGTATAAAGGTGATACAGATATAGGTGAAGAGAAAGAGTTTTCGATTTAATTCACAAGAGGTCCACCATCCACCGACAGTTGTTTCGTGGTCTTCCACTCGTCAGGGAGGCTTCATGGAGTCTCTTGGAATTAAATCGAATACACTGAAATAGTTGTGCACTAACACAAAGAAGAATTGCTTCTGACATCTACAGTCAAATAGCGGAAACTTAATTTGGATCGAACCCTAGACCAAAGACAGATGATCATCTGCTACATTGACAGGCCGACAACTGTTTAGTTATACTGACCAACCTAAGCTTCCATAAAGTTTCTAGTGCATTAGGAGGAACGCAAAGACAGTATAAAGGTGATATAGATATAGGTGAAGAGAACCTATATATGTATCTATACCTTTCTCAGAAAGTCTTTAATAAGAATGGTGTTGAAATAAAATGCCACTTTTGACACTTGTATCATGAATAACTATTTTTTGTAGTCTGATAATGAAATATTCCCATATATTGCAAACATTATGCCAACACTGTACCTATATGAACAGATGAAAGATCCATCAATCTCCCGTTGATTTTTTAAATTTTTTAAGCAATATGAAACATTTTGAAGAGGAAGTCTCTTTTACGCGCAGGAAGGAATCTTTTCGTAATGACTGTGAATCTGGCCGCTACTCAAACCAGATCCAATTTCCTTTAGAGATTGGAGATTCGATTTCAGCTTGAACTCGGGTTTCCTTTCATTAAAAGTTGAATTGTATTCGACCCTTATCCCGATCATTTTTGAATGTATTTTGTTTTTATTCGTGCATAACGGTTATTTGATTGATTACTAATCGAACGAAAATGTGAAATACGGGTAACGAATTTTGATGACGGTGAGTTGAAATTTACCGGAAGGCCCGCTAACGTTGATATATCATGGAAAACTCCATAACTTTTAATAATATTTGGAATTAGCTCGAATAAAATGAAAATCGGTTTCAAGAAGTGCAAGAATAATAGAACGGTGTTTGACGGCTTGTTTGACGGACCGTGGTCTACCAATAGACGATTTTTAAGGTAGGCACCCACCAGTACACTCTGTAAAATTTTCGCGGTAGCCTTTTGCATCGTCTTTGGAAATGTCCACCGCATATGTAGACGAAACTACGAGAAGAAAACTAATAGAAATGATAGCAAAACAAAGACTCTTAAACTTCTTTGAAAAATATGATTATTTGAACAAAAACCAGTTTGCATTCAGAAGCAACTGTTCTACAGTGAAAGCTATTTCTAGAGTAGTACAAGGTGTAGTCGAAAGACTTGAAAAAGGCGAGCATACTTCAATAACAATATGTGACCTTAGTAAAGCTTTCGACTGTGTCTCACATGACCTACTCCTGGAAAAATTGAACTACTATGGAATAAGAGGCGTGGCACTCGACTTTTTTAGATCTTACTTGAAAAATAGAACCAAGTCAGTATACCTGAAAGATGTGTCTTCAAAATTTCGAAATGTCGACTATGGTGTGCCTCAGGGCTCTGTGCTGGGGCCACTGCTAGTTATAATTTATCTAAATGACTTTTTTCATTTTATATCTCCGGTTTTCTGTGTGTGTTATGCTGATGATACTACCCTGATTCAATCCCACAAACATTTAACGGTACTTGACGAAATGACAGTTAGTATTGAAATGAACGCAGAAATATGGTTCACAGCAAATGATCTGAATCTCAATAAGGAGAAAACACAAAAGCTTACAATCTCATCAAACAGAAACATTAGTGAATCTAGATCTGTAAAATTGCTAGGCTTGACTCTTGATGATGGCTTGAGCTGGCAGCCTCATACAGAGGTCTTAAGCAAAAAACTATACACCCAACTGTATCTACTAAGACGTCTCAAAAATTCAGTGAACCATCCTACTTTATTATCAGCATACCATGCACTATTTCACTCCCATTTGAGTTATGGAGTTCTTTTATGGGGAAATTCCCCGCACTCTATAAGAGCTTTTCACTTACAGAAACGTGCTATACGCTTGTTAGCTAACACACCATACAATGCTTCATGTCGGAAAATTTTCAGAGAACTCAAAATAATGTGTCTTCCCTCCATTTATTTATATCAAAGTTTACTAGAGATACACAAAAGAAAAAATAAAATTGATAAAAATCATCATTATCATAACTATTCAACTAGAGATGTTGACCACTTGAGACCTCCAAGGTACAAGCTTGCAATCTCAGAGCGGAATTCTCTGTACTTGCATCTATTTAACAAAATACCACGTGTATGGAAAAACCTTGATTTGATTTATTTTAAAAGAAAGGTAAAAAATCACTTTGAAACTCACAATTATTACTCGGTGGATGAATACTTGGACTATGATATGTCTAATTTGGATGAATGATCGTACCATTTGGGTTTTCATCCAGTTCTATAGTGTCATAGAAAGCGCTTGTTGCTTTAGGTATATATTTGAACTATAGTGTCCTAGAAAGTGTTGTTTCTTCCTTATATATTATATATATATTTTACTTTTATACATGTTTTACCCTGCCATGTTTTTGATTGTTTTTGCTTTTACTGTGTTTTACCAATTAAGAATGTGTTCTCACATATGATTTACCTATCAAGTACTTGAAAATCAAGCTATCCACTTGATTTTTCTTGAAAAACTAGTACCTTTTTTGTATTAATCTGATCAACTACCAAAACGCACTAACAATAGAAATATATGGATGCAAAACAAAACTGGATTTAGATAAATACAGTACAATGATATTCACGTCATAATGTCCTACTTTCAAATGGCAAAGAGGTTATATTTTTGAAATGCCCTGCACAAAAATTTATAGCATTTGCCACAATTTTTAGTATTTAGTATTCAGTGTTTTTAGTAGATATTCAAAATTAAAAAAAAACAGCAACACTACTTGAAAAAAAGTTACCGACCTCTCTGCAGCATCATACCAGAAAAAAAAGCATGAATATTCCTTTCCATATCAACACATCCAATCTCCTTAAGTCCGCTGGGTATAGACGAGACCACTCGTGGGATAACGCACATACTTTTCAACGCCACAATTCCATCAATTGTCGACTCGTCTGGAAAAGAAATCTCGTATTTTTTCTTATGGGCTGGTCCCTCGACGATACACAGATCCGATGCGACTTTTACTAGCCAAAAAGTTGATAAATCGGAATCTCGACAGTTATTTCGAAAGTTCGAAATATATTGTACGCATATAGCAAGGAATAGAAACTGGGAGAGGTCCGAGCTTATGTGTCTTGAACAAATCCATTCGTTTCAAGGCATCTTCTTAGGCCAGTACGAATAGACCATCATTTCATGATAATTCCAAAAGTTTTCAAACTTTGATACAAGGTCGGGAAAGGTTTGAAAACATAATTTGCTAGTATTTGAGTACCTAAAATGTGTTTAGTCGCACTTCACGGAGGTGTTTGCGGATGATCCGAAAATCATACTAAAGCAGCAACCCATACCCTCTTTGGACTATATGCAACAATTTTTCCTGCCTCATTTTCAAATTAACCATAAAATCGGCCTTCTCTTCAGTAAATGTTGAAAATAATCGCTTATTCATATCCTGCATATATGTTTAAAAACACTATTGTGAACCTCAAGCTTGAAATTACATACGTCATATTTTATGAGCGATTATTTTCACCATTTACTGAAGAAATTGCCAGGATTATGGGTGAGTTTGAAACTGAGGTAGGAGTTAAACCCAGTTTTTTCTTTAGCTTGTATAAGTGAGACTTCTCTTAGTAGCCTTAAATCGTTGCATATGGTCCAAAGAGGGTACTGATTCCTGCTCCAGTATAATTATTTCATATCAACTAAAATATCCATGACTTTCGGATCCTCCGTAAATATCGTAAGGGTTATGTGAAGTGGGACAAAACACATTTTAGGTACTCAGATACTCACATGTTATATTTGCATGAGGAAGTAGAAGTCTTCAGGAACGATATGCACTTTTTCTTTTCCTTCTATTATAATTTTTAGCAAAGTTATGACAAATCTAATTTTTGGCCCTGTCTGAACTTGCAGTGGCGGGTTAGCGCGAGCATGAAATGTGACGTTGGCTCCAAACCACGTTTTCTGAGGAAACGAGCGTATTCCATGAGGCATTACTGAAAATCATTCATGTGGAGAATTGAATTATCTGTCAACCTATCGAAATCATCTTTTGATAAAACTTATATTTTCTGAAATAACAACAAAAATAAATTATATTTTTTTCAAATGATAAATTTTCTAGGTTCCACCCCTGATTTTTTGGTAATATACATGATGTCGAGATGTCATGTGCCGAGTTTAAGAGTGTTACAATTCATTCTTCACTTTTTGCTCGAGTTTGTCTGTCGTTACTGGATTAGAAATGAAGAGAAACAGTATCAGAAAATGTCTCCCGTGAAATAAGTGAACAAAATCGAGTTGCGTATATATTTTCTTCAATTAGATCACTATCAGAAAAATTGCAAAAATCCCGTCTGGATTCACACATCATGGATTGGTTGAGTGCTATCTAATCAAATCAAACGAAAGAGTTGAATTCCCCAACCGAAACGCCGGGAAATCAAAATGAAATGAAGTCAGGTGTGAATGTATTTCATAATCCATTGGGAGACGTGATTAAAAATATCACCCGATTTCAACCAATGCATAAATAATTTGATGCTCTGCATGAAAGAAATCCAATTGAGAGAGTTCTCCATATTCGACGGAAATCCAGACGAAAAAATTGGATGATGATTAAATTTTGACAAGAATAACATCAAATTCAAGATAATGGGTCTAATGAATAAACCATAAGCAAATGCTTTTACTTAGATTTCTTGAAACAGACCTATCTATTTTATTAACTAATGAGAGAGACAAACCTATAGTAAAAGCTTTTGCTAGTTTTTATTCATAACACCCAATATCCAATGGAGTTTTTTACCTCAATATCCGTTGTCAGTTGCTTCAATTGCATTTTTAATCCATTGATATATCATTGGTATTGGTATTGGTAGGAGTGGATGGTGACTGATGCGCTGAGACCTGATTAGATCTATTGTGCCCCATCTTTTTCTGCTATCACAATGTGATCTTGTTCACAGCAGCCCTTCAAGCCTCTATTACTTCAGGAATTTTAGGATTTCGAGGAGGTCTACTCGTGGTATTTCTCCCACAGTCAGCTGGTATGATCCCAGTATATTCAATCTTTCATGATGTACAGCGTAACACTCCATCAATATATGGTGGGGTGTTTCTGGATGTTCTCCACAAAATCTGCGGTTGTTGTCCTCTTCTGAGCCTAGATTCCTTTGGTGTTCTTTGAGTCTGCAATGCCCCGTTAGAAATCTAGACGAGTTTTGCTGAGGTCAATCAGTGTCTTCGATCTTGCTCGGTTGAAATTGCTGAGGAGATCTTTGGCCTGCCTCAGCCCTGGAAGTTTTAGCCAGTATGTTGCTTTCAGCGCTTCTTCAGATTTTTTTGAATTTTTCTCGGAAGTAACATTTTCCAAGTCTGCAGAATGGTTCTGGGCCGATCAGTGGCGTTGCTGCGCCTTTTCGTGCCAGGGTGTCTGCTTGGTCATTACACTCCACTCCGACGTGCCCCGGCACCCAGAGGAGGGTCACCTTGTTGCTCCTGCCTAGATCATTGAGCTTGTCTAGACATTCCCAAACCATCTTCGAATTGATGTTAGAAGAGCTCAACGCTTTGATGGCTGCTTGACTATCGGATAGGATCACGATTTCTTTGTTCCGGTAATTCCTGTTGAAGTTGAACTGGCGTGAATTTCCGCTTGATATATCATATTATTTGGAAAAAATATATAAAGTTTTGATATATTGAGATTATACGCACCTAAAGCAAACTCGTCAAAATCAAAACAGTTCCAAAGTTACAAGTGTGAACTTCACCCTGAAAAACCACCTTACAAGCATTGCTGTTGTTTTCACGTTTTCCTATAGTCGCCAAAAAATTTTAATCATATTGGAAACGATCCTCATCAAACTCAGAACATTTATGTGACGGTAATTGGTGATATTTAGTTTCCAGTTTACTCCATATTTCAAAAATGTCTTTTGGGTGCTATAGCACCAGGCGGTAAAATCTTTATGGTGGTTCGCGCTAAAGAAAACTGTAGAAATAAAATGAAGATTGTTCGACATTTTCGATGTGAATCCAATTAAAAAAATCAGTAGGTATAATATCTCCAGTTGGCTTGTTGGAGAAGTAGCCGACGTCGGCTGATTGTCTTTGATTTGACTCTTTGTCAAGTCGATGCTGCGTCTGGCGTCCGCAGGTCGCATTGCAAGTGGTAAAAATATTTGGCGGCGTGTTTACACAAAGAAAATAAAGAAATACACGGGTGAGGCGGTTCCAAAATAAAGTAATAAACAGTGAAATGTGAGATATATAATATATTTAATATTCCTATTTTCTTTATGTGTTCATCAGTAGTACAGTAGTCAGTAATTCAGTTTTACTTCAGAATTAGCAGAGTATAGTTGTTTTGTTCTTTATGTCGTGGTTGTGAGTTTGTATGACTTTGTGAGATTGAATTCTGAACTTTTCAAGTAAGGTATGCCACTCGGTGTATACTATTCGGTGTATGCCACCAAACACAATATTTGTCTTTTCCTCGCGCACTGGTAAATTATGCCACGTATGGTAATTTATTTTGCATGGCGTTGTCGAATTTCTATTTTCTTTCACGACGACTCATTCCCACAAGACTCAAATACCAACTTTTCAGACTGCATAACTCAAACATGAAACTCTTATGGTTATATTATTCTCGAATAACATTACGAGCCAGGAAATGGATGTTGTTTTCACTCTCCTAGTAGACAAAAGGCGCCAGACACATTTCAGCCACACTACTGAAAACACCATTTGTTTGTCTTATATTTCCAACAGCAAATATATCCGGAACGATATATTCTTTCTCAATTGTCAACTTGTGAAAGTTACATTTGAGTGTTCTTCGATGGAGGAAAGAATTGGTTACATAAAAGTATTTTTGAATTGTTGGGAGAATGAAAACAAGTCAATTCCGTGAATTTGATGGAACAGAACAAAAAAAAACAGTTATTTTATGTGGCAAATGAGATGTAGACATTATCAACGCATGTATGAGCGGATCACATGAGTTCATTGATAAAAATGCGTACTTGAATCAGAATAAGGAATAAAACACAGACCTCAACATATTATTATACAGGGTGTTTCAAAATTCAGTATCAAGAATTAGGGGGCGTATATATCAGGTCAATATAAGACTGTATTTCCTATAAAAATATGTCCGCAACTGCTTAATTTCTAAGATACAGGGTGTTATAATTTAACAAAAATGATAATGATACGCTACTGTTTTTTTTTTGAATATTATCGAAAAAGTTGCAAAAAATCATTAAAAGTACCAAGTTGTCGCACTGTGTACGTAAAATTTCATGCTCATTCCAAAAATGTATGATTTTCTATGCTCAGATATAAGATTTAGCCAGAAAAAGGTGTTTAAGATAAAATATTAAATTTTCTGAGATTTTTTATTTTTCTTTTGTCGAATTTAAAATTTTTGTGTTCGGACGTATTTTGACGTGATGATTTTGAATCTTTTAACAATAATGTCGAAAAATCATCATAAAAATTTTTAACGGCAAAAAAACATCTAAAAACTGATTTAGAGCTGTCCAATTCGAGAACGATTAGAGATAGACAAATTCTGCGAACGCCAATCGATTCAGAATGGTCGAATCAGTATATATTGTGAATTTCATTAATTCGAAAAAAATTAAAAATTACTCGAAAAAGTTGCAAGGGGTTCACCCCTAAAAATCATTTAAAGTACCAAGTTGTCACATCGATTCGAAATTCGCACTGTGTACGTAAAATTTCATGCTCATTCCAAAAATGTATGATTTTCTATGCTCAGATTAAGATTTAGCCAGAAAAAGGTGTTTAAGATAAAATATTAAATTTTCTGAGATTTTTTATTTTTCTTTTGTTGAATTTAAAATTTTTGTCTTCGGACGTATTTTGACTTGCTGATTTTGAATCTTTTAACAATAATGTCGAAAACTCATCATAAAAATTTTTGGCGGCAAAAAAACATCTAAAAACTGATTTAGAGCTGCCCAACTCGAGAACGGTTAGAGATAGACAAATTCTGCGAACGCCAATCGATTCAGAATGGTCGAATCAGTATATATTGTGAATTTCATTCATTCGAAAAAAATTAAAAATTACTCGAAAAAGTTGCAAGGGGTTCACCCCTAAAAATCATTAAAAGTACCAAGTTGTCACATCGATTCGAAATTCGCACTGTGTACGTAAAATTTCATGCTCATTCCAAAAATGTATGATTTTCTATGCTCAGATATAAGATTTAGCCAGAAAAAGGTGTTTAAGATAAAATATTAAATTTTCTGAGATTTTTTATTTTTCTATTGTCGAATTTAAAATGATCGTTTTCGGACGTATTTTGACGTGCTGATTTTGAATCTTTCAACAATAATGTCGAAAACTCATCATAAAAATTTTTGGCGGCAAAAAAACATCTAAAAACTGATTTAGAGCTGCCCAACTCGAGAACGGTTAGAGATAGACAAATTCTGCGAACGCCAATCGATTCAGAATGGTCGAATCAGTATATATTGTGAATTTCATTCATTCGAAAAAAATTAAAAATTACTCGAAAAAGTTGCAAGGGGTTCACCCCTAAAAATCATTAAAAGTACCAAGTTGTCACATCGATTCGAAATTCGCACTGTGTACGTAAAATTTCATGCTCATTCCAAAAATGTATGATTTTCTATGCTCAGATATAAGATTTAGCCAGAAAAAGGTGTTTAAGATAAAATATTAAATTTTCTGAGATTTTTTATTTTTCTTTTGACGAATTTAAAATTTTCGTTTTCGGACGTATTTTAACGTGCTGATTTTGAATCTTTCAACAATAATGTCGAAAACTGATCATAAAAATTTTTGGCGGCAAAAAAACATCTAAAAACTGATTTAGAGCTGCCCAACTCGAGAACGGTTAGAGATAGACAAATTCTGCGAACGCCAATCGATTCAGAATGGTCGAATCAGTATATATTGTGAATTTCATTCATTCGAAAAAAATTAAAAATTACTCGAAAAAGTTGCAAGGGGTTCACCCCTAAAAATCATTAAAAGTACCAAGTTGTCACATCGATTCGAAATTCGCACTGTGTACGTAAAATTTCATGCTCATTCCAAAAATGTATGATTTTCTATGCTCAGATATAAGATTTAGCCAGAAAAAGGTGTTTAAGATAAAATATTAAATTTTCTGAGATTTTTTATTTTTCTTTTGTCGAATTTAAAATTTTCGTCTTCGGACGTATTTTGACATGCTGATTTTGAATCTTTTAACAATAATGTCGAAAACTCATCATAAAAACTTTTGGCGGCAAAAAAACATCTAAAAACTGATTTAGAGCTGCCCAACTCGAGAACGGTTAGAGATAGACAAATTCTGCGAACGCCAATCGATTCAGAATGGTCGAATCAGTATATATTGTGAATTTCATTCATTCGAAAAAAATTAAAAATTACTCGAAAAAGTTGCAAGGGGTTCACCCCTAAAAATCATTAAAAGTACCAAGTTGTCACATCGATTCGAAATTCGCACTGTGTACGTAAAATTTCATGCTCATTCCAAAAATGTATGATTTTCTATGCTCAGATATAAGATTTAGCCAGAAAAAGGTGTTTAAGATAAAATATTAAATTTTCTGAGATTTTTTATTTTTCTTTTGTCGAATTTAAAATTTTCGTTTTCGGACGTATTTTGACATGCTGATTTTGAATCTTTTAACAATAATGTCGAAAACTCATCATAAAAACTTTTGGCGGCAAAAAAACATCTAAAAACTGATTTAGAGCTGCCCAACTCGAGAACGGTTAGAGATAGACAAATTCTGCGAACGCCAATCGATTCAGAATGGTCGAATCAGTATATATTGTGAATTTCATTCATTCGAAAAAAATTAAAAATTACTCGAAAAAGTTGCAAGGGGTTCACCCCTAAAAATCATTAAAAGTACCAAGTTGTCACATCGATTCGAAATTCGCACTGTGTACGTAAAATTTCATGCTCATTCCAAAAATGTATGATTTTCTATGCTCAGATATAAGATTTAGCCAGAAAAAGGTGTTTAAGATAAAATATTAAATTTTCTGAGATTTTTTATTTTTCTATTGTCGAATTTAAAATGATCGTTTTCGGACGGATTTTGACGTGCTGATTTTGAATCTTTTAACAATAATGTCGAAAACTCATCATAAAAATTTTTGGCGGCAAAAAAACATCTAAAAACTGATTTAGAGCTGCCCAACTCGAGAACGGTTAGAGATAGACAAATTCTGCGAATGCCAATCGATTCAGAATGGTCGAATCAGTATATATTGTGAATTTCATCCATTCGAAAAAATCATTAAAAGTACCAAGTTGTCACATCGATTCGAAATTCGCACTGTGTACGTAAAATTTCATGCTCATTCCAAAAATGTATGATTTTCTATGCTCAGATATAAGATTTAGCCAGAAAAAGGTGTTTAAGATAAAATATTAAATTTTCTGAGATTTTTTATTTTTCTTTTGTCGAATTTAAAATTTTCGTCTTCGGACGTATTTTGACGTGCTGATTTTGAATCTTTTAACAATAATGTCGAAAACTCATCATAAAAATTTTTGGCGGCAAAAAAACATCTAAAAACTGATTTAGAGCTGCCCAACTCGAGAACGGTTAGAGATAGACAAATTCTGCGAACGCCAATCGATTCAGAATGGTCGAATCAGTATATATTGTGAATTTCATTCATTCGAAAAAAATTAAAAATTACTCGAAAAAGTTGCAAGGGGTTCGTTCACCCCTAAAAATCATTAAAAGTACCAAGTTGTCACATCGATTCGAAATTCGCACTGTCTACGTAAAATTTCATGCTCATTCCAAAAATGTATGATTTTCTATGCTCAGATATAAGATTTAGCCAGAAAAAGGTGTTTAAGATAAAATATTAAATTTTCTGAGATTTTTTATTTTTCTTTTGTCGAATTTAAAATTTTCGTTTTCGGACGTATTTTGACGTGCTGATTTTGAATCTTTCAACAATAATGTCGAAAACTCATCATAAAAATTTTTGGCGGCAAAAAAACATCTAAAAACTGATTTAGAGCTGCCCAACTCGAGAACGGTTAGAGATAGACAAATTCTGCGAACGCCAATCGATTCAGAATGGTCGAATCAGTATATATTGTGAATTTCATTCATTCGAAAAAAATTAAAAATTACTCGAAAAAGTTGCAAGGGGTTCACCCCTAAAAATCATTAAAAGTACCAAGTTGTCACATCGATTCGAAATTCGCACTGTCTACGTAAAATTTCATGCTCATTCCAAAAATGTATGATTTTCTATGCTCAGATATAAGATTTAGCCAGAAAAAGGTGTTTAAGATAAAATATTAAATTTTCTGAGATTTTTTATTTTTCTTTTGTCGAATTTAAAATTTTCGTCTTCGGACGTATTTTGACGTGCTGATTTTGAATCTTTTAACAATAATGTCGAAAACTCATCATAAAAATTTTTGGCGGCAAAAAAACATCTAAAAACTGATTTAGAGCTGCCCAACTCGAGAACGGTTAGAGATAGACAAATTCTGCGAACGCCAATCGATTCAGAATGGTCGAATCAGTATATATTGTGAATTTCATTCATTCGAAAAAAATTAAAAATTACTCGAAAAAGTTGCAAGGGGTTCACCCCTAATAATCATGAAAAATACCAAGTCGTCACATCGATTCGAAATTCGCACTGTGTACGTAAAATTTCATGCTCATTCCAAAAATGTATGATTTTCTATGCTCAGATTAAGATTTAGCCAGAAAAAGGTGTTTAAGATAAAATATTAAATTTTCTGAGATTTTTTATTTTTCTTTTGTCGAATTTAAAATTTTCGTTTTCGGACGTATTTTGACGTGCTGATTTTGAATCTTTCAACAATAATGTCGAAAACTCATCATAAAAATTTTTGGCGGCAAAAAAACATCTAAAAACTGATTTAGAGCTGCCCAACTCGAGAACGGTTAGAGATAGACAAATTCTGCGAACGCCAATCGATTCAGAATGGTCGAATCAGTATATATTGTGAATTTCATTCATTCGAAAAAAATTAAAAATTACTCGAAAAAGTTGCAAGGGGTTCACCCCTAAAAATCATTAAAAGTACCAAGTTGTCACATCGATTCGAAATTCGCACTGTCTACGTAAAATTTCATGCTCATTCCAAAAATGTATGATTTTCTATGCTCAGATATAAGATTTAGCCAGAAAAAGGTGTTTAAGATAAAATATTAAATTTTCTGAGATTTTTTATTTTTCTTTTGTCGAATTTAAAATTTTCGTCATCGGACGTATTTTGACGTGCTGATTTTGAATCTTTTAACAATAATGTCGAAAACTCATCATAAAAATTTTTGGCGGCAAAAAAACATCTAAAAACTGATTTAGAGCTGCCCAACTCGAGAACGGTTAGAGATAGACAAATTCTGCGAACGCCAATCGATTCAGAATGGTCGAATCAGTATATATTGTGAATTTCATTCATTCGAAAAAAATTAAAAATTACTCGAAAAAGTTGCAAGGGGTTCACCCCTAAAAATCATTAAAAGTACCAAGTTGTCACATCGATTCGAAATTCGCACTGTGTACGTAAAATTTCATGCTCATTCCAAAAATGTATGATTTTCTATGCTCAGATATAAGATTTAGCCAGAAAAAGGTGTTTAAGATAAAATATTAAATTTTCTGAGATTTTTTATTTTTCTTTTGTCGAATTTAAAATTTTTGTGTTCGGACGTATTTTGACGTGATGATTTTGAATCTTTTAACAATAATGTCGAAAAATCATCATAAAAATTTTTAACGGCAAAAAAACATCTATAAACTGATTTAGAGCTGTCCAATTCGAGAACGATTAGAGATAGACAAATTCTGCGAACGCCAATCGATTCAGAATGGTCGAATCAGTATATATTGTGAATTTCATTAATTCGAAAAAAATTAAAAATTACTCGAAAAAGTTGCAAGGGGTTCACCCCTAAAAATCATTTAAAGTACCAAGTTGTCACATCGATTCGAAATTCGCACTGTGTACGTAAAATTTCATGCTCATTCCAAAAATGTATGATTTTCTATGCTCAGATTAAGATTTAGCCAGAAAAAGGTGTTTAAGATAAAATATTAAATTTTCTGAGATTTTTTAATTTTCTTTTGTTGAATTTAAAATTTTTGTCTTCGGACGTATTTTGACTTGCTGATTTTGAATCTTTTAACAATAATGTCGAAAACTCATCATAAAAATTTTTGGCGGCAAAAAAACATCTAAAAACTGATTTAGAGCTGCCCAACTCGAGAACGGTTAGAGATAGACAAATTCTGCGAACGCCAATCGATTCAGAATGGTCGAATCAGTATATATTGTGAATTTCATTCATTCGAAAAAAATTAAAAATTACTCGAAAAAGTTGCAAGGGGTTCGTTCACCCCTAAAAATCATTAAAAGTACCAAGTTGTCACATCGATTCGAAATTCGCACTGTCTACGTAAAATTTCATGCTCATTCCAAAAATGTATGATTTTCTATGCTCAGATATAAGATTTAGCCAGAAAAAGGTGTTTAAGATAAAATATTAAATTTTCTGAGATTTTTTATTTTTCTATTGTCGAATTTAAAATGATCGTTTTCGGACGTATTTTGACGTGCTGATTTTGAATCTTTTAACAATAATGTCGAAAACTCATCATAAAAATTTTTGGCGGCAAAAAAACATCTAAAAACTGATTTAGAGCTGCCCAACTCGAGAACGGTTAGAGATAGACAAATTCTGCGAATGCCAATCGATTCAGAATGGTCGAATCAGTATATATTGTGAATTTCATCCATTCGAAAAAAATTAAAAATTACTCGAAAAAGTTGCAAGGGGTTCACCCCTAAAAATCATTAAAAGTACCAAGTTGTCACATCGATTCGAAATTCGCACTGTGTACGTAAAATTTCATGCTCATTCCAAAAATGTATGATTTTCTATGCTCAGATATAAGATTTAGCCAGAAAAAGGTGTTTAAGATAAAATATTAAATTTTCTGAGATTTTTTATTTTTCTTTTGTCGAATTTAAAATTTTCGTTTTCGGACGTATTTTGACGTGCTGATTTTGAATCTTTTAACAATAATGTCGAAAACTCATCATAAAAATTTTTGGCGGCAAAAAAACATCTAAAAACTGATTTAGAGCTGCCCAACTCGAGATCGGTTAGAGATAGACAAATTCTGCGAACGCCAATCGATTCAGAATGGTCGAATCAGTATATATTGTGAATTTCATTCATTCGAAAAAAATTAAAAATTACTCGAAAAAGTTGCAAGGGTTCACCCCTAAAAATCATTAAAAGTACCAAGTTGTCACATCGATTCGAAATTCGCACTGTGTACGTAAAATTTCATGCTCATTCCAAAAATGTATGATTTTCTATGCTCAGATATAAGATTTAGCCAGAAAAAGGTGTTTAAGATAAAATATTAAATTTTCTGAGATTTTTTATTTTTCTTTTGTCGAATTTAAAATTTTCGTCTTCGGACGTATTTTGACGTGCTGATTTTGAATCTTTTAACAATAATGTCGAAAACTCATCATAAAAATTTTTGGCGGCAAAAAAACATCTAAAAACTGATTTAGAGCTGCCCAACTCGAGAACGGTTAGAGATAGACAAATTCTGCGAACGCCAATCGATTCAGAATGGTCGAATCAGTATATATTGTGAATTTCATTCATTCGAAAAAAATTAAAAATTACTCGAAAAAGTTGCAAGGGGTTCGTTCACCCCTAAAAATCATTAAAAGTACCAAGTTGTCACATCGATTCGAAATTCGCACTGTCTACGTAAAATTTCATGCTCATTCCAAAAATGTATGATTTTCTATGCTCAGATATAAGATTTAGCCAGAAAAAGGTGTTTAAGATAAAATATTAAATTTTCTGAGATTTTTTATTTTTCTTTTGTCGAATTTAAAATTTTCGTTTTCGGACGTATTTTGACGTGCTGATTTTGAATCTTTCAACAATAATGTCGAAAACTCATCATAAAAATTTTTGGCGGCAAAAAAACATCTAAAAACTGATTTAGAGCTGCCCAACTCGAGAACGGTTAGAGATAGACAAATTCTGCGAACGCCAATCGATTCAGAATGGTCGAATCAGTATATATTGTGAATTTCATCCATTCGAAAAAAATTAAAAATTACTCGAAAAAGTTGCAAGGGGTTCACCCCTAAAAATCATTAAAAGTACCAAGTTGTCACATCGATTCGAAATTCGCACTGTGTACGTAAAATTTCATGCTCATTCCAAAAATGTATGATTTTCTATGCTCAGATATAAGATTTAGCCAGAAAAAGGTGTTTAAGATAAAATAATAAATTTTCTGAGATTTTTTATTTTTCTTTTGTCGAATTTAAAATTTTCGTTTTCGGACGTATTTTGACGTGCTGATTTTGAATCTTTCAACAATAATGTCGAAAACTCATCATAAAAATTTTTGGCGGCATAAAAACATCTAAAAACTGATTTAGAGCTGCCCAACTCGAGAACGGTTAGAGATAGACAAATTCTGCGAATGCCAATCGATTCAGAATGGTCGAATCAGTATATATTGTGGATTTCATCCATTCGAAAAAAATTAAAAATTACTCGAAAAAGTTGCAAGGGGTTCACCCCTAAAAATCATTAAAAGTACCAAGTTGTCACATCGATTCGAAATTCGCACTGTGTACGTAAAATTTCATGCTCATTCCAAAAATGTATGATTTTCTATGCTCAGATATAAGATTTAGCCAGAAAAAGGTGTTTAAGATAAAATATTAAATTTTCTGAGATTTTTTATTTTTCTTTTGTCGAATTTAAAATTTTCGTCTTCGGACGTATTTTGACGTGCTGATTTTGAATCTTTTAACAATAATGTCGAAAACTCATCATAAAAATTTTTGGCGGCAAAAAAACATCTAAAAACTGATTTAGAGCTGCCCAACTCGAGATCGGTTAGAGATAGACAAATTCTGCGAACGCCAATCGATTCAGAATGGTCGAATCAGTATATATTGTGAATTTCATTCATTCGAAAAAAATTAAAAATTACTCGAAAAAGTTGCAAGGGTTCACCCCTAAAAATCATTAAAAGTACCAAGTTGTCACATCGATTCGAAATTCGCACTGTGTACGTAAAATTTCATGCTCATTCCAAAAATGTATGATTTTCTATGCTCAGATATAAGATTTAGCCAGAAAAAGGTGTTTAAGATAAAATATTAAATTTTCTGAGATTTTTTATTTTTCTTTTGTCGAATTTAAAATTTTCGTCTTCGGGCGTATTTTGACGTGCTGATTTTGAATCTTTTAACAATAATGTCGAAAACTCATCATAAAAATTTTTGGCGGCAAAAAAACATCTAAAAACTGATTTAGAGCTGCCCAACTCGAGAACGGTTAGAGATAGACAAATTCTGCGAACGCCAATCGATTCAGAATGGTCGAATCAGTATATATTGTGAATTTCATTCATTCGAAAAAAATTAAAAATTACTCGAAAAAGTTGCAAGGGGTTCACCCCTAAAAATCATTAAAAGTACCAAGTTGTCACATCGATTCGAAATTCGCACTGTGTACGTAAAATTTCATGCTCATTCCAAAAATGTATGATTTTCTATGCTCAGATATAAGATTTAGCCAGAAAAAGGTGTTTAAGATAAAATATTAAATTTTCTGAGATTTTTTATTTTTCTTTTGTCGAATTTAAAATTTTCGTCTTCGGACGTATTTTGACGTGCTGATTTTGAATCTTTTAACAATAATGTCTAAAACTCATCATTAAAATTTTTGGCGGCAAAAAAACATCTAAAAACTGATTTAGAGCTGCCCAACTCGAGAACGGTTAGAGATAGACAAATTCTGCGAACGCCAATCGATTCAGAATGGTCGAATCAGTATATATTGTGAATTTCATTCATTCGAAAAAAATTAAAAATTACTCGAAAAAGTTGCAAGGGGTTCACCCCTAAAAATCATTGAAAGTACCAAGTTGTCACATCGATTCGAAATTCGCACTGTGTACGTAAAATTTCATGCTCATTCCAAAAATGTATGATTTTCTATGCTCAGATTAAGATTTAGCCAGAAAAAGGTGTTTAAGATAAAATAATAAATTTTCTGAGATTTTTTATTTTTCTTTTGTCGAATTTAAAATTTTCGTCTTCGGACGTATTTTGACGTGCTGATTTCGAATCTTTCAACAATAATGTCGAAAACTCATCATAAAAATTTTTGGCGGCAAAAAAACATCTAAAAACTGATTTAGAGCTGCCCAACTCGAGAACGGTTAGAGATAGACAAATTCTGCGAACGCCAATCGATTCAGAATGGTCGAATCAGTATATATTGTGAATTTCATTCATTCGAAAAAAATTAAAAATTACTCGAAAAAGTTGCAAGGGGTTCACCCCTAAAAATCATTAAAAGTACCAAGTTGTCACATCGATTCAAAATTCGCACTGTGTACGTAAAATTTCATGCTCATTCCAAAAATGTATGATTTTCTATGCTCAGATATAAGATTTAGCCAGAAAAAGGTGTTTAAGATAAAATATTAAATTTTCTGAGATTTTTTATTTTTCTTTTGTCGAATTTAAAATTTTCGTCTTCGGACGTATTTTGACGTGCTGATTTTGAATCTTTTAACAATAATGTCGAAAACTCATCATAAAAATTTTTGGCGCCAAAAAAACCATCTAAAAACTGATTCAGAGCTGACCAACTCGAACAGTTAGAGATAGACCAATTCTGCAAACGCCTATCGATTCAGAATGTCTGAATTAGTATGTATTGGGTATGTATTTGGGAATTATTTTATGACTTTCTGGATCTTATTTTTATACAAAAGAGTTAAATTATGTCCATATAACGTATCCGCGTAATTGAATGGTAATTATCTTTCAGTGCCCCCTAAAACTTTTTCATTATTTTTCATTAGAGATAATTACTTCACTGATTTCATTAGGTGTACAAAAAATGACTAGTTGTTTCCGCCTCTTTGATAGCGATTCGTGAAATGCACACCAAAGCGTCAAAATAGGGGATTCACCGAGGTTTCAGCAAGCAGGCTCCCGATTGCTCAATGACGACGTGCTGTTAAATAGTAGAGCAGCGTTGATCAAGGATAAAAAGTGGTGGCTAAAGAATAATGGTTTATGTCTGATTCAAGTGATTTGTCCGTAATGGAATTTGAACCTTTTCAAAGCAGCGGCTCAGAATATATCTTAGATGAAAAAGTGTCAAGATTTGATAAAAGTACATATAGTAAAACGAAAAAAATCACGGATTGTTTCATAGTCGAGCAATATCCTAGGATTAAAAAAAAAATTGGTAGATCCACCCCACCTATTTCCGAGGCAAATGCCTCTACAGGTTCAAATAAGCGTAGCACAATTTCAGTTTCGAGTTGGCTTGAGAAGGTAAAACAATAACTAGCTATAACTATGTAGTAGTTTATGACACAATTGAGTAAACGGTGGGTCGAAAAAATTACCACGTCTTATTTTCTTTAATAATGTAGCTAGTTTTTTATAAAATTTAGGAGGTGGGAAATGTGTTAAAAATGTTGAAAGTTGCTCCAAACGCTTGAAAGTGCGTTCGTGGCAGAATCGAGGAGCGGTAGTGGGGGAATTGCATTGTTCAAATCGCCGCGCGCCGCGCGGTTATACTCTCCTCTTCTCGATAGTAGGTAACAATTGATGTTGTCATGCCGATCAATACACAAATTTGTTTGTAATGGTCAGAGTGACAGACAAAGCGTTACTTATATAAAATTTTCGATTCAGTGAAATTGACACAATAGATTATTCATCTGATGTAGAACTTCCACAAGAAATCGTGCAAGCAGCTACAGATGCGAACTTAGAGTTATTGCCAACGAAATTTAAACAAAAGTATGAGAAGCAATACACGAGTTTTATTGAATACAACAACTTATTTTCTAGAAATGTCTAAAACATGGAAGCCGAACACTTTATGGGCAAGATATTCAATGTTGAAGAGTGTATTCAAAGTAAAGCAAAATTTGGATATTAGCAAATTTTACAAAATAATTGCATTCATTAAAAGACAGAATGTCGGTTTTCGACCGAAAAAGGCCAAAATCTTCATTCAAGAAGACGTTTCAAAATTTATGACTGAAGCACCCGATGACATATACCTCATGATTGAGTTAGTAGCAATTTTTGGATTAGCTGGTGCTTGCAGACGAGAAGAGCTGACAAAACTCACCATTGACGACATAGACGACAAAGAAAACCTGATAATTGTTAATATCAAGGATTCCAAAAATCATTCCTCTAGATCCTTTGTGATATCTGAAGAAGCAAATGATGGTTATTTTTTGAACGTATACAGAAATTATGTACATTTATGTCCAAAAGAGACTCCTCACCGTCGTTTATTCTTGTATAACAAAAGTGGAAAATGTACTGTGCAATGTGTAGGAATCAATACCATAGGAAAGATACCCTCCGAAATAGCAGTATATCTGCGCCTTCAAAATCCAGAACTTTACACTGGTCACAGCTTCAGGCTTTTCTCAGCCACTTTACTGACTGTGGTGTGGGTATAACTAATATCAAACGCCTAGGAGGATGGAAATCGACTTCAGTTGCAGAGGGGTATTTAGAAGACTCCACCAATCGAAAAAAAGAAATGTCCAACAAAATTCTCAATTTGAACACTACATCGTCTTCCGGGTGCATTTTAGAACCATCCACTTCTATATCGATCGGCGACGATTTGATGCCTGTGCCTGCACATTCGATTTCTTTCGATAATGTATTGCCCGAGTTACCTTCTTCTTCAGGAAATCAGCCATCTTCAAAAAATATGCTGGCTTCCGCTATAAATTTACATAATGCATCAAATTGTACATTTACAATAAATATTACGAATAATTAGTGGATAGAAAATGTTACTCTTGTTAGTTGTTTCCATTTGCATGAATAAATAATTGAAAAAATTAATTTGTTTCCTACGCTGGTAGAAAAAGTATTGTTCCTAACTCATGCGGAAAGTGTCTTTCCGCACTTGTTAGGAAAATTACTATTCAATTTTAAAAAATTCCACAAAGCGACTTTGCTGGGGCGAAAACCGGGGATTCCATTGACGAACTGTCTTATAAAAATCAGCATAGGACATCTGCGTCTATATTTTGTGGTGAAAAAACTTCTATAGCCTGGTCTATAAGTCACACCTATCTGTTCTGGAATACCGTTTCCACGTGGAGAGCATGAAACTAAACACACAATGAAACCAGATAAAAGATAATTTGCTGTATAAATATAATGAGCAATCGCAACTGAGTCTTCTCGGAAGAACGTTCCACAGATATCTGTCAGATGTAATTCAATGTCCGTCGTGGTATCAGCCAGGGAAGTAGTTGTTTTCTGTCAGATTTTTGCCTCATATTTTCCACATGGTGGAAATATTTGGAGAGAAGGGCACTTCGACAGTGGCGATTTTACTATTTCATTTATTTGATACTCTTCGGCAAAAATTCCCGAATATCCATTCCGATCAATTGTGTGACAGTTTCTGGAAAATGGCATCGATGATACAAGAAGGGGAAGTGTCGTGAACCATTAAACATGTTGCTTGTTGTTTTGCGATAATTGGAAACTAACGAGTTGTTGTGAGTTGCATTTCGCACGACTTGTTATTGAGTTCGAAGTTCATTATGCAGTTATAACCCCGCAGAGAATACAAATAAGCATTTATAGTTTATATCGCGATATAATTGCTTATCCTATCTGTCAACAAACATCCGTTGGGAATGATGAAATGAAGTACAACTTATTATTAGTCGATGGTATCGAACGCGGGCTAAATATATTAACTTCCTTAATTATTCATGAAGAGGATTATAATGAATTGAATTATAGACAAATTATTACCCCATAACACTATATTCAATAATGATGAATAAGTTGTACAAATTAGAACTTTCACATAAACCAACACAATGGATGAGGTGTATCTGTCAAAAACTTGAACACGTCTACATAGCTTTAGACCAGGACCCCCCCCCACGCCTATTTTCAAAAATGATTCCCCACTTTTTCCTCTACGAAATGTCTAGATTGTGGTAGCTATTAAACTGCGCAGGCGTCATTCATGTCGATTTGATGAATGCAGAAAAGTCAATAATAACAGTTAGTTTTCCAGTTGAACCTCGAGATAATTCGCCAAAGTACTCGAAAAAACTTTTGTCCTACAAAATGGATGGT
Organism: Chrysolina haemoptera; assembly: GCA_958298965.1. Lineage (NCBI taxonomy): Eukaryota > Metazoa > Arthropoda > Insecta > Coleoptera > Chrysomelidae > Chrysolina > Chrysolina haemoptera. The sequence continues at coordinate 28,100,487 of OY282598.1, forward strand.
AGGAATGAAGTCCCCCACTCCCAACATGTACCAATGACGTCATAAGACATTATTAGTAACCAGCGATTTTTTTTACAGTTACTTGCTTTATATTTGTATAATTGAATGGTTATATTGTCCTACAAATTGAATGGTAGGTGTTTCCAGTCCTACGCTCAGAAATTGTCAATTCCATGGTAAAAAAAAAATATTAGTACTGTAGGAGAATGATAACATATGAAAGGTTAGTGTATTCTTCATCTAAATAATACAATGTCCTACAAAAGAAACGGGTATGTATCGCTGGTCCTACAAGAATTATTCAAGATAACGAATTAATCAAGCTCTGAGTGACCTATCGATCAATGATGAAGGACCCCGCACATTTACTACGTAAACTGGTTTCTGGCTAATTTTGATCAACATTTGATATGTTGTAGATCCTGTTGTGTATCCTTATTATGCAGTCTAATTTACAGACCAGTTTCTGAGCAACAGGGTGTCCAAAAATTCGATTTGTGCTATTTCGATAGTTGGTTAGAGCATGGCCTAGCAATCTAGAGGTCGCAGGTTCGATCCCTGCTCGAGGATATTTTTTTCTGGAATTTAATCTGAACGCCGCGATTCATTTATATTTGAATCCGGACTCTTTTCACTTCACTTTGGCTAACGTACAGTGTGCAACAAAAAAGCAGCCTGTTGGAGCGAACTGACAAACATATATCACAGCTGGTAAAGGAAGAATGTATCCAAATGTTCCAGAATGATCGCCAAATTTGCAGTAATGTATGGCGGTGAGCGGTACAAAGAAAAAGAATCAGGTGAAATTTGTTTACGAAAAATCAACATTGAAATGTACACATTGTGGTCACTGTTCAGTCACTTTCGATACATTCTGGGACCTTTCTCTTTCGATTTCAAAAAGAACAGGCCAACTCAGACTCTCGCAATGTTTAGATTCATTCACTAGGGAAGAAACTATGGGTGGTGATGAGAAACCGACACGTTTGAATTGTAAAAGAAAAAGAAAATGCACAAAGTCTCTATCGATTCAGAAATTCCCCAAAATTTTAGTGATCCATTTAAAAAGATTCTCTCAAACAGAAAGATTTAGAGGTAAATTAAATATAACCATTGATTTTCCTCTGGAAGGTTTAGATTTGAGCAACTACAGTGCAAACAACGTAGCCCCTTGTCGCTATAACTTGTACGCATTGACGAATCACAGCGGGACTACCAATAGCGGACACTACACTGCTTACTGTAGGCATCCATATACAGGCACATGGCACGAGTATAACGATTCCCTAGTTTCGCCGATTCATTCAAATTCCCTTGTGAGCGGAAAGGCATATATACTCTTCAGAGGAGCAGCAGGACACTTCATCACATGTTCAAAATTATACTTAGTTTTATTTTATTAATATTATTATTCTATTTTATTGAGCGTTAAATAAATTCAATTTCAATTACTTGAGCATGGTGTCGCTCAGGTACGTGGTTTCAAATAATAGACCGTCAGATGATGAAATATTTTGCTGACTCATTTTCTCTCTTCTAGGAAAAAATCAAAATTTACTGATTGGACGTGTGCTAGACATATGAAAAAAAAAATAAGTAAATTTTCCGGCAAAAAAATTTACTTAAACAGCTGACTGGCTTATGAGAATTTTTTTTCGGATATCAAATTTCATTCTGTTGATTGCCATAAGCGAGAAAATGCGTTATCAACCGAATAGTCTCTCACCAGATGACTCCTTTATTTCAACCCTTCAAGGATGGGAAAACCTTATGGCTTTGGTTTTTCAGTTTTGGAATGTTTATACCTGGTAATGTATTAAAATTCCATGAATGTGAGAAAAAAAACAATGTTGTTACCTAGGGAAATTTAATTTTCAATATGCCACGTCGTATTGCCAAATTTTCATTATCTGACGGTCTATATAAGCGCTGCATGACTTCTGGTGAGAGAATTATTATTATTACGTTATATCATAGAATATCAAAGTCTCATCAATTTTAGGTCAGTATCGTGAATATGTTCATGTTCTCGGAACTCCCCATGACGGTTTTAAATTTTGTTGAAGGTAACTGTAGAAACCCTAAAATATCTGTGGAAAAGCAAATTTGATAACAGTTCAATTTGTTGAAAGAAAACGATTGATCTGTGAATGAAATCAATTTTTGACTTGTTCATTTTTGTCCTTTTTGATCAATATTTGAGTTAATTGTATAGTTTGTGTTTACCATGTCACACTCAAAGTAAACATACAATTGAAAATATGGATATTCCACTTTATCTGTTTCCTCCATTATATTCATTAACACAATCTTGAATATTGTAAATACATTCTTCCCAGTGGATTTTTTTTCAACATTGGTCTGTCATACAATATATTCATCAACCCGACATATTTGATCCAGGTTCGCATCCTATTTCCCTTTGCCTTTCATTCAATTCAACGAGACTAAATAACAGCTCATTAGTCTAGTACGACTGAAAATTATGAAAACATAATTGAATTTGTTTCATGAAGTTATAATGAGATTCAGTTTTTTCGTAGCTCAAAATATGTTTAATAAACTCCGCTTCGTGATTAAGAGATGCCACAAAATATGGGGTCAGAAAATTTCATTTGGTTTTTCATTTCATTAGTGTTTATGGGAATTATGAGCTCACTAATTGAAAGTTATCCTCAATCGTGAGATGAGCTAGCAGAAATATACTATACAGTAAAATGCACGAAATAAGCGCTTCCCCCATTACTGAAGTTATTGATAATTCTGGATGAATAGTTGTTATATCGTTAAAAATTCTATATAGTTATTGTTTAGGCAAAATTAGTCAGGTCAGGTTAGATTGGCTAATAATTTACTGTTTCTTTTTATTCAAACATCCCTATGTTACAGTGACTGTCTCAGAAATATAACACTGTTTATTCGATATCTGGACAATCTCTTTCTCTTTCTCTTTCTTTAAAATGATTAATGTTATGAAAATATTACTGCTACTTCACAATAATGTGATGAATTTAGTCAGAAGGTACGTGGACTTAAATGGCGAGGTCGCTATCTAGTGAAATTTTGGCACAGAAAAAATTTATATAAAATTTTCCACCTGTTTCCCTAGGTAATAAAGTCTATTAATCCAGAATATGCTAAATTTAATTCTGCACAAAGCAACCAACCTATTAAAACAAGATATTGTGCTTTGGAATTTAAAAAAAAATCAATATATCGACGTCTTGTAACGTTTCCAATTGACACCCAGGTTATATCAGCATGCAATCCCAAGCATATCCAGGCAGGGTGTAAAATTATGCGGAGTCCAGTCCATATTTCTTGGGACTTTTGGATCAAAAATTTCCGAAAATATCAGCCAAAAGCATAATATCTGTTTTTATATAAAGGTCGCTGTATTCTCCCAAATTTCTCCCAAACAACTTGGGCATGATTATATTCTTCCACTTCATTTTCGATATCATTTAATTTATTAGAAAACTGCTCAATTGTCGGCAGTTGTGCATCATTGAGTTTCTCAATGTGCGTGATATATTCATATGGACGAACATCTTTTCGAGTTGATAATTTCAAACATTCGTCATTCACTTTCGAAAATTCTCGTCTCGAATTGTGGAAATCGTTTTGTTCTAGAGTTGATACACGGGAATCGAGGAAAGTCCCCAAAACCTGAACGAATCAATGAATCTAAATTCTATTTTTGCATCCATATCATATTTGGTCATTGAAATATATTCACTTTTTTCATTGGCAGTAAACTTATACATCCACTTTGAGCTAAATCTTTGATCCTAATATGAAATGGCTATCATAGCTCGAAAAATTGTGAGATATCATTGGCACCAAGAAAGATTGTTTGTACGCAAGGTTACATTGTACATGCGTGTAGCCCCTGAAGGCACCCGTAAAATGATTATGGTCCCTAGCGATCGCATCTTGTTCATTGCTCTAAGCACTTTATGGAACGGCTGAGTGCTTAATGCTCATAAAAATTGCTCGCGAGTACTCGAAAGAACTCGCGAGTACTCGAAAGAACTCGCGAGCACTCAATGTTTCTCATCCCAAAAACTCCTATGCTCCTACGTACTGATTTTGAATACGATCTGCCCACAAATGACAAACTTGTTACCTATACGAAGCCGCCATTTCATTTCATCATCATATAAAAAGTCGTCTCGCATTGTCACTAGAATTATGAACATTATTCAACTCTCAAGTAAGATTGTACATGTATGTGGCCCCTATAGCTGAAAATAAAATCCGTAATAAGGTCATTATGACACGTCGCAGTACAATGTATTTCAAACGTTCATCATAATAAGAGCTAACTTAAGTTATGGATAATGGAAAAGGAGCGCATTTTTCCGTACGATATTTTGGGCTTTACTCACCGTGCTCTAGGGGTCAAAGCGTTCATCCAAAATTACATTAGGTGTTCTTTTTGTAGGAAATTCAATATACCTTCTTAAGTTTTGTGTGGAAAAATCTGACTCGAAAATTGCGTAGCTATATGTGCTTTTGACAAAAAACTGAAAAAAAGTCGAAGATTTTAAGGAGTTTTGATATTATCATTGTGAAACCATATCCGTGAGGGGTAGCAGAGTTGAAATCTGGACACAGAACTAAAAAAAAAAAAATTAACAAGTGGGACAAAACCCATATTTCTGTCCTAGTCAAAATACCGTTTGATCGGACTAATACCCTCATCGCCCTTTGAGCACTTGCCCTTGTTTCAATATTCCGTCAAGTATAGGTTGGGTTAAACGTACACCGGAGCACGTTGAAAGGGCATCAGCAGTCCTTCACGTGGCACGATAAACGCCGGAAGGAGAATCGATTCATCATATTTGAGGAAACGATTTTTAAACGTGAATAATGAACAAACATGCAATGCTGTTATCAATAATGACGGGAGGATTTGATTGATTGGTGACGCTACACCCACTTTGTTAGCAAATTAGATTGTGTCCAATCGATACCTTCCAATTTATTTCGTGGGAAATGATAACACTGATACTTCTTTCGAAGACAAAAGAATGAAATAATTTAGTGAATAGAACGGAATTCATAACACGGACAGTATTGATAATTTATAAGATATTATTTTTGACAGATATCCTAACTAGGTATTATGACCTTGAAAAATCCATATGTGAATTTAGTTGAGTTATGAATCCACATACAATCTTCTTCAAAATGTCGGCATCATTCATGCAAAAAGCAAAACTTTATTGAATTATATTTAGTGGAAAAAGAAGTTCTTTATTGCACTAGTGCAATAAAGTTTTTATTGCACTCATCTGTCATTCTACTTCAACGTGCTGTCATCATGACAAACATAAACGTTCAAACTCACTACATATTTAGCAGATTGTCTCCGAAACCTGTGAGATTTTTCAATAAAACTAACTTATTATTGAAATTATATTATATAATAAATATTATTATATCAATATAAAGTTAGTAATCAATCCAAGTTTAGAGCAGGTAGTTTCTAATTTAAAGTAAACAATTCGAGTAGATAATTGAGGTAGGTAGAATAAAGGGTTAGTTAAAATAGATAATGACTGCAATTAACCACTCCGATATGTAGTAGGCAGAGCTGATCCAAAGCACAGTGCTTAGTGCTCGTGAAAATGCTCGAAGCCCTTTTGTGCTCTTAAGCATTGTGCTCCCTAATTCAGTGCTAGTGCTTCGAAGCATTTAACGAAAAGGCTTAGTGCTTAGTAATCCCGAAAAGTGCTCGCAAGCACTCCAGTGTTCCGAAGCACTTTTATTACTGAGCACTAAGCCTTTCCATAAAATTTAATCTTGTCGAAACATGAAGTCGCGGCAGATGGCACCCGGCGGCACCCTCCACCAAAAAATCAATTTTCTACGATAATCAATATTCCTATAATCAATATTGGGTGTTATGAATAAAAGCTAGCAAAAGCTTTTACTATAGGTGTGTCTTTCTCATTAATTAATAAAATGGATAAGTCTGTTTCAAGAAATCTGAGTAAAAGCATTTGCTCAAGGTTTATTCATTAGACCCATTATATTGGAATCAAATTGTTGATTTCAGCAATTCTATTTCAAAATAGTACATTATGTTAGAGCAGAGTTATACACGTCTTTCTGTAACGACTATTTTATCATGAGTGCAGCGTTGCGGAACGACTGTTTAAGAAACAATTGTCTCGAAGAGTTCATCAATGCTTTACATATACCGTACATTTTTTACGAATTCATATTATAACCACAAAATTGTATGTTATTAAGTTGATATCTTTTTTTATCATAACAGTTCCAATTGACAGGTCAAGAACTATCCGCTCTCTCATGGTTTTTAAACTCTGAAATCGATGTACTTCAAAAATGGAGTTGCCATGGTATTATCAAAAAAAAACGTGACGTAGTGTATTGTAGTGTAGTATGGTGTAATGCAGTAGAGTTCAGTGCAGTGCAGTGCAGTGCAGTGTAAGGTACTGTAGTGTAGTGTAGTGTAGTGTAGTGTAGTGTAGTGTAGTGTAGTGTAGTGTAGTGTAGTGTAGTGTAGTGTAGTGTAGTGTAGTGTAGTGTAGTGTAATGTAGTGTAGTGTAGTGTAGTGTAGTGTAGTGTAGTGTAGTGTAGTGTAGTGTAGTGTAGTGTAGTGTAGTGTAGTGTAGTGTAGTGTAGTGTAGTGTAGTGTAGTGTAGTGTAGTGTAGTGTAGTGTAGTGTAGTGTAGTGTAGTGTAGTGTAGTGTAGTGTAGTGTAGTGTAGTGTAGTGTAGTGTAGTGTAGTGTAGTGTAGTGTAGTGCAGTGCAGTGCAGTTCAGTGAAGTGTTGTGTAGTGTAGCGTAGCGTTTCGTACTGTAGTGTAGTGTGATGTAATGTAGTGTAGTGTAGTGTAGTATAGTATAGTGTAGTGTAGTGTAGTGTAGTGTAGTGTAGTGTAGCGTAGCGTAGCGTTGGGTAGTGTGGTGTGGTGTGGTGTGGTGTGGTGTGGTGTGGTGTGGTGTGGTGTGGTGTGGTGTGGTGTGGTGTGGTGTGGTGTGGTGTGGTGTGGTGTGGTGTGGTGTGGTGTGGTGTGGTGTGGTGTGGTGTGGTGTGGTGTGGTGTGGTGTGGTGTGGTGTGGTGTGGTGTGGTGTGGTGTGGTGTGGTGTGGTGTGGTGTGGTGTGGTGTGGTGTGGTGTGGTGTGGTGTAGTGTAGTGTAGTGTAGTGTAGTGTAGTGTAGTGTAGTGTAGTGTAGTGTAGTGTAGTGTAGTGAAGTGTAGTGTAGTGTAGTGTAGTGTAGTGTAGTGTAGCGTAGGGTAGGGTAGTGTAGTGTAGCGTAGTGTAGTGTTGTGCAGTGGAGTAGAGTGCAGTGCAGTGCAGAGCAGAGCAGTGCAGTGCAGTGTAGTGTAGTGTGAGGTAGTGCAGTTCAGTTCAGTTTAGTGTAGTGTAGCGTAGCGTACCGTGGCGTGACGTAGTGTGGTGTGTTGTAGTGTAGTATGGTGTAGTGCAGTAGAGTTCAGTGCAGTGTAGTGTAGTGTAGTGTAAGGTAGTGTTGTTGTGTAGTGTAGTGTAGTTTAGTGTAGTGCAGTGCAGTTCAGTGCAGTGTAGTGTAGTGTAGTGTAGTGTAGTGTAGCGTAGCGTAGCGTAGTGTAGTGTATTGTAGTGTAGTGTAGTATAGTGTAGTATAGTGTAGTGTAGTGTAGTGTAGTGTATTGTGGTGAAGTGTAGTGTAGTGCAGTGCAGTGCACATGAAGTCGCGGCAGATGGCACCCCCAGGCACACCCCACCAAAAAATCAATGTTTACGATAAGTACTGTATTTAGAAGATTACTTTCTTGAAAAAAAGTACAATTTTGTCAGTTACTTTTCCTATCTTAAAAAATAAATTCAAAATAATTGAATATTTCTTCTTCTTTCCAAACTACGTTGACATATCGAAGACCAAATCTGTCTCCGTTATCAAAACCTTTGAAACAATTTTTTTCTTATTATCGAGTAAAATTGTTATTTAAGTCAAAAAAAGTCTTCAAAAAATGTCTTATGACATTTGCTATCTTGATACAGGAATTTGCGGTATGTCAATTACCATTCTTTTATTTCAAACTTTTTTTCTGTATAACCATATGCGGCCCATTTCGATTTGATTTTGATTTACACGTTTTGGTTCATTTTCAACACTCAAGAAACGAACATTCAATTAATATTCCTATTTTATTGACATCAAATTGTTGATTTCTGCAATTCTATTTCAAAATAGTATATTATGTTAGCAGAGATGTTATTGTTGAGCGTTATCTGGCAAGATAACTGCGGCCACACGTGTAGCGCGAATCTCTGTTTCCATGGGCTATGGAAACAAGTTCTTTACATGCACTTAATGCAACTGATAATCGCTCGAGTAAAAATTTTGAGCCGCGCGTGCTTCATATCATCGACGGATAAAAAAATGCACGAGTCATATACATGCAATTAATTTAAACGCGTATTCAACTTGCTAATTAGAAGATTTTGGGGGAAACGGACCTCGGTTTTCCAAGTTACGAACAAAATACTCCACGTAGGCAAATTTAAAAAAACGAAAATGTTGGAGGATTATCCACTGATGAATTAGATATGAAAGTTGCCGAAGGACTGGGAACAAAACCCCATAAAAATGGCTTTCAGATTTTTTTTTATAATTTTTGTATATTTTGTTCGGTTCAAGGCACTAAACAATTTGAGTAAGTAGAAGTAGTGAAGGGGATGAATAATAAAAAATGTTGTGAATCAAAATACTGCGTCCCGTTAAAAAAAAATTAGTTCTCGATCACCACAGTATTTCACGCATGAGATGCAAACAAAATGTTTTTCTACAAACGTCAAAAAATAAAATTAGGTATTATAAAATTTTGTCACAATTTGAAAAGTGTTAAAAAGCGTTACTTAATATAGGTTTAAATGTGAGTGAGCCCATATCAGGCTCTCCACTGCGGCCAATGGCCCCTTACTTAATATAGGTTAGAATATGAAAATCCCATATAGTTTACATGCAGTGTACGAAATAGGTATTTCGCACATTACTTCACGCCAGAGCTGTCCCCAAGCACTAAGCACTGTGCTCGAAGCACTTTTGTGCTCCTAAGTACTGTGCTCCCGAGCACTTTCCTAATGCAGTGCTTAGTGCTTAGTGCTCCGAATCATTTATCGAAAAGGCTTAGTGCTTAGTAATCCCGAGAAGTGCTCGCAAGCACTCCAGTGCTCCGGAGCACTTTTTGGGAACACTAAGCACTAAGCCTTTCCATATAAATTAATCTTGTCGAAACATGAAGTAGCGTCAGATGGCACCCGGAAACCTTTGAAACAATTTTTTTTATTATTATCGAGTCAAATTGTTATTTATGTCAAAAAAGGTCTTCAAAAAATTTCGTATGACATTTGCTATCTTGATACAGGGGATGTGAGATATGTCAATTACCAATTTTGTTATTTCAAACTTCTTTTCTGTGTAACCATATGCGGCCCATTTTGATTTGATTTTGATTTACACGTTTTGGTTTATTTTCAGACTGTGCGAGGTTAAACACTCAAGAAAAACACAAAACCAAATATTCAATCAATATTCCTATTGTTGATTTCAGCAATTCTATTTTAAAATAGTGTATTATGTTAGCATATGTTAGCAGAGTTATAAACGTCCTTTCAGTAACGACTATTTTATTCACGAGTGCAGCGTTGCGGAACGACTGTTCAAAAAACAATTGTCTCCAGGAGTTCATAAATGCTTTACATTTTTTTGGCATGTATAAGTGGTACTTGTTACACTAGTTTAAAATTGGATAGGGTCAACCTGAAATTTTATGTCGGCGTTCAATTACGTTTTCCGGGTTTTCCTGCAGCTGAAAAGTGAATACGCCACCAAAAATCAGTAAGTCGCCCCGGAGCGCCACGGCAAATAATATTAATAGCCGTCCTCTACCCGCACAGGCCATGCCTTTGGGTACACTCTACGAGTGTTTATGAGGGAGTATTATCATTATATTATTATCATTTACGTGTTTAAATCTATTCATGTATTTTTGAAGGAAAAAAATATATATTCCACCCCTGGAATTTCTGTAAACAATTTTTTTTCGTGTTTATCATGGTTCCAACTAATAGCATACCATGTTTGGTGGTGCTACAATCGATTCTTGTCTCAAAACCCAATCATACTGGATTATTATGTTTCCGGGTAGTCGGTAGTGAAAACACTGACAGGATCTAACTTTCAGTTTACAAGTACTCACAATCAATATATCCGTCGACTGTCTTTCGATCAAATTTATTAGTTTTTGGTTATTTATTTCTTCAAAATCTAAAGCAAAGACTGAAGGAGTAATAATTCTGAGGTACCGAAAATGTTCCTAATTATATTAAGTCTGCCACAGATGAGGTTATTTTGAATATGTTAACAAATTAGTCTGAACCAACGATTTTCATATTCACACTAGTATCGATATGAATCTCATATTCACACTTGCGCAAATATGACCGTCATTTTAACATTCAAAATGTAAACGAAAAGTCGCCATACTGTAACAAAATTACAAAAAATATTGAATACAATTACAGCAATGCTGTTATCAATAATGATGGGCGGATTTGATTGATTGGTGACGGTACACCCACTTTGTTAGTAAATTACGTTGTGCTCAATGATACCTTCCAATTTATTTCGTGGGAAATAATAATACTGATACTTCTTCCGAAGACAAATGGTTGGAAACATTGAAACGTGGGTAGCAACTATTCTAATGTAATTCATTTCACTGTTTGTATATGGTTGAATATATAGAACAGAATTCATCGACAATTTGTATAATTTTGAAAATGGTTTTCTTCATACCATTGGCATTGTTCACATGATTTTATTGACCGTTTTCAGTTCATAGATATTTCCTTTCAGATATGCTTTTGCAATCAGGATAGATCCATTCCTTATTCTACATACATAATTTTTGAAACTAACTGTTTTTTTCAGTTAATTTTCTAACGGATAATAAATAACCATCTATATCTGAAACGTATAGCACATTTTTCATTTTATATTCATATAGATGTAACACCCGGCGTTGCCCGGGTAAAAAATATATGATCTTGGACAATTTCACTTGGGTGTTTTTTCCCGTACGTTCTAGAACCTTCCGAATATACTATTCTGGTTCATTTCATGATTTCCACGAATTTTCTAGAATTTTATAGAAATCTCGAAAATATTCCAGATTTTTATTTATTTTTCCAGAAATTAAGTACCTAGAAAATTTCATTACCATGCTCTTCATCCTGTTCAACGAACTTTCGACAACTTCACTTTCTTCTTCTTCTTCACGTTTCTTCACCACGCATTCTCCCTGATGGCAGACTTTTCAAAAATTGTATTTAAGGGTCTTTTTAGTATGTTAAAAACATTATGAAAGCTCTGTTCAAGTTCATTCCACGAAGATCTCGAATTTTCTAGAACTTTCCAGAAGCTACCGTAATATTCTGGAATTTTCTTTCTTATATTGTAGGAATGTCATATTCTAGAATATTCCAGAAAGTTACATCACCACGCCCTTTTCCTGGTTTGAAAACTTACTCAGTTGTATTTTCAGTAAGTTCTATGTGCTAGCTTATCCAACGAAGATCTTGATATTTCTAGTAGTATCTAGAAGCTTCGAAAACATTCTTGACTTTACTTTCTCATATTACAGAAATTTCATTTATATATTTTAGATATTTCCAGGAAGTTTCCTACCCACGCCCTCTTTCTGATAGCCGAACTTTCGAAAAATACACTAGAGGGTCTTTTCAGTATGCTATAAAACATTACGAAGACCCTGTTCTAGTTTATTCCACAGATATTTTGAATTTTCTAGAAGTTTCCAAAAGCTTCATGAACATTCTAGGTTTTTTTTTTCATATATTATAGAAATGTCTTTTTTATATTCTGGGATATTCCACCTCGATCTCTACCCGGTGACCAAACTTTTAAACACTGAGTTGATTGTATTTTCAGTATGTTCTGGGACATTACGGAGACTCTGTTCTAGCTTATTCCACGGAGATCTCGAAATTTCCGGAATTCCTTAGAAGTTTTCTTCGTATATTCTAGAAATTTATTTTTTATATTCTAGAGATTTCCAGAACGTTTCCTCATCACGCCCTCTCCATGATGGCCATCTTCTCAAAAACTACGTTTAATTGTCTTTTTAGTATGTTATAAAGCATTACGAAGACTTTGTTTCAGTTTATTGCACGGAGATCTCGAATTTTCCAGAACTTTCCAGAAGCTTCAAGAACATTCTGAATTTTCTTTATAATATTCCAAAAAGTAGAAGTATCTCATCACACATTTTTACCCCATCTAGCGATAGATTTCAAAATGCGCGTTCGATTATGTTAATAGAAATACTGCGCCATCTACCAGATACCTGTAAAATTTAGATGCCAAACCGCCATCTATTAGGATTTTATAAAACTAACCGATCAATACACACTAAAGTCGTATAATAAACATTTAATTTGCAATAACAAATATTGAGATCAATAATTGAGATAAGAACTACCCTTTCTCCCAAGTTGGACCAAATTACAAATGCTTACAAAATTTGATAAAAATTGGTTCAGTAGTTTCGGAGTTTATCGCGAACATACACCGTGACACGAAATTTATATATATATATATATATATATATATATATATATATATATATAGTGGGGCTTTGCAGCAAAATCAAAGAGTACTACTTTAAAGTTTGTCCAAGCTTTCGGAAATTTAATAAATCATTTCCATCATCAGGGATAATCTTTGTTGAGATTGTGAGACGCGATGTTATTCAACAATAAGTGACACATTGTGCAAGATGAAAGTTGATATAAAACATGTAAAATTGGAAGGATGTCTTAAAATTTTTTATAAAATACGTTACATTTAAAATTGTTAAAATTACTTTTATTTTGACCACACCAGGCTAAATCAATGCTCTTGGTTAGGAGAAGACAGACAGTTGACCTAACCAAGAGCATTGATTTGGCCTTTTTTTCCAATTCAAATTCCCTACAAAATAGTTGTTTTCAATTATTTTCAGGGGTAAATAAGTGGTATGATTATTACCGATAATTTTTTGGAATATTAATGAATTGCAATCCCAAAGCTGAAAATACGAGTTGTATTTTCTTGAACTGGTATTGCCAATGAATTGATATTCCAAAAAAATAATAGGTTTTTAATCATACCACGGATTATATTTAGGACGACAATATATCGCTTTGAAATAAAGAAAAATCGTGTCACCTGGTAATTGATGCTTTACTTCTAGCCGTATTCAACGGAATACTCTTTCCCACGGCCTCATCTATGATACCAATGGACATTTTTCCCCAACGATCGCTCATATTGATAAATAAAGATAACTAGTCAAAACACATAAATTTGACGTTTATAATTTAAATCATTATTTTCACTTGACAAATAGTAAAACAAAAACTAAGCAGGTTTATCACCGTGAAAATACAGCGACAAGCTATATTTTCACTGTAGTTCCGATTGCTGTATTTCAAAATTTCAAATCCACTGATTGGTTGTTAAGCAAGGAAATATATTGTCATTTTTATTGGTCACGATTGGGCTTTGAAAAAGTTGGAATAATCTTTCCGATCGAATGCGGATTCCAGTGAGTTCTGCTTCTCAAAACACCAACTATGAAGGAACACTCAGTATTTGGAATCGATCGCAGTCTGAAACGTTCGGTGAAATTTATGTCTGGAACATAAAATTACTTCAGAATCCGATATTCAGACACTTGCAGGGGCTTGTCCCTGACCGAATTTTTCATTCCGCGGAAGTATTTCCCGCGCACGATGCTGCCATCTAAAATATGGCTGTAACATTACTACTCATGCTGTCCGACGGACTGTTTGATGAATTGTTTCTTCTCTAGCTATCAAATTATCCACGAAAGGCCTTGATCTACCGGGGTAATATTTCTGACAAGATGGGGTATAAAGGCTGCGGACTTATAATTCATACAAAGAACTGATATACAATAATATTAACTGTACATATCTTCAAGAAAGAGAAACATAAATAAAATAAAATAAAATAAATAACGCATCAAACTTGTGATTTGCACTTCAACTCGTTGAAGCCCAGGTAGCACCTCATGTTGGCTGAATCTTGTTTTCATATTTCTACCTGTTCTGATTGTATATTGTTTCATAAAATATTGGGTCAAAATTGGTTCAATAATGTTCACCAATATTCGATGGAGCGATATTTCCTACATATTGTTTCCAGCATCTAGCTCCAATATTGCGATTTCAATATTACTCTCATCGATTTTAGAGATAAAAAACAATATTGTATATCCAAGTTTGATAGCAGATTGGCGTAATATTATTTAATCCATATTCTAAAAATTATATTGGCCCTATATTGATTGAGATTGTTACAAAAACCTCACAACAATATTCGAAAGACAATATTGATACAATATTACAAAATACATTTATCACTAGGATTGAAATTTGAATATTGGCCGAATATTCAATAAACAATATTGAAATGAATCATGACTGAACTTGGGTAAGAAACCGCTAGGTGGCCCCACATATGGAACAACAGCTGAATCATAGTAACATATATTAAATGAGGCTTCTCACAATGCGTTTACAAGTCAATCTACTCTGTGGTAAATTGAAGTAGAAACGAAATTGTAGAATTTTCAAATTATTCGACATTTTCTAGAAATAATTCATCAATGTTTTCAAGGCAACATGTTCACTTTGAATATTTTACCAATATCCCTAAATATTTTGGGGCCAATATTGCTTCTTCAATATTTCACTAATATTATTTTTATAATGTCCAAGTAATATTCTGCCAATATCCTGAAATAATTATAATTTTATCTCGCCAATATTGCGTTTGAATATTTTGCCAATATTTTACCAATATTATTCCAATGTAAGTATGCTATAGCAATATTGTACTAATATCGCCCAACATCTTGAGGCCAATATTGCTTCGAGAATATTAGACCAATATTAGTTTTGGACCAATATCGTCGAATGTTCACATTTTTTCCTGCCAATATCATTATTTGAATATTTCGCCAATATTTCCACAATACCAATATTGTACCAATATCGTCCCAATATTGTCCCGATATGGGTGTGCTACTTGGGAGAGAACATATGCCCCTTCACTCACAGTGGATTTAGACGTAACTGGTGTAACAAAGGAATCATTATACGCGTACCATGAGCCAGCGTAAGGCTGTGTAGTGACCGCTATCAGTAGAACCGCTATGATAAGAAACTGCATATAAACTGTACTGACAAGGGCCTGCTTCTTCGTTCGAAGCACAACAGCTCAAATCCAAACACTCCAAGGGTCGTGACATCCAACTTTCTCCAGAAACATTTCGAAGAAAACCGTTTCCAATGAATCACTGAAATTTTTGAAAATTTGTAGATCGAAAGAGATTTTGTGTACTTTCTTTTGACTTTGCGCAGCGAACACATTGGTTTAACGTCACCATCCAAAACTTCTTCCTTGGTAAAAACATCCAAACATTGTGACAAACACAGTTGTCCTGATTTTTGTGGTATCGGTAAAAAGAGATCCCAAAATGGATCGAAGGTGACTGAACAATGACCACAGCACGTACATTTCAATGTAGATTTCAGCTGACTGACAAAGATATCTACAATCGTAGAGTTCTCAACACTGAGGAATCTAGACCATGATTCTTTAGTTTTTTCACTTTCATCCAAATCATCATCTTTGTCTGCCGAAGATGGATTAGGTTTCTCCGATATTCGGTTAATACCTGCATGTAGTCCTTCAAGTAAATACCGTAAAAATTCATGAAAATCCTGTTTGGGTTATGTTTTTTCATTCATATTCATTATGGATGGGTGTTAAAGAATATGCGGAACCAAAAAATCATCCAAGAGTATACAGTAGCACTTTTTTGAATAAATATTGCTGCAAAAATCATTATTGAATAAACTTAAGAAGAATTTCCAATGTGATTACTAGAATGTCAAAAAAACGTGGGTGCTCTTGACCTAGATTCTTATATTATTAATTTCAACTTCACAATACGTAGCGTTCAAGACCTCAAAAGAGAATTCATGTCGAACACCCCACGACTTTGAGTATATTGAGTTTTTTTTTTAACTTTTTGCTAATAATGGGGTGCACAGGACTCGAAGAAAGAGAGGCTGGAACGTTAGTATTCATCAAAAGGAAGGCTGAACAGAACAATCATTTTCGTGTTTTGATTTTTGTTCAAAAATATTAATAGTATAATATTTGCAATATCTAACAGAAAACAACTACTTCCCCGGCACAAGCCACGCTGGACATTGAACTACATCTGATAGATATTGTGAAAAGACTCTAACTGAAAAGGAAAGAAAAAATCTGAAAGTGAAAATTCGCATTTTCATTCAGATAACTGATTTTTTTAATTCTTTCTAGTTTTCATTGAAAAAAATCATCAAATAAGTCAGATAAGGAGAATGTTATTAAAAGAATATCACTCACAGAAATCGTTCATTTCATTGAAGCAAGGTTCGCTTCTCTCGCATTTAATCCCCAATACATTTTGATCGACAAAAATCTATTTATTTATTGAATCTTCAATGAAAACTAGAGATAATTAAAAAAATCAGTTATCAGAATGAAAATGCAAATTTTCACTTTCAGATTTTTTCTTTTCAGTTCACAATATCTATCAGTTGTTTTCTGTTAGATATTACAAATAAATCACATTTTTCATTTTTCAATTTTCATGGAGAATGTTCCCCTTTTCAACAAGAATACCTCCCAAGAGGTTATCTTGAAAGATGGAAAATGGCGACTAAAGCTTGTCTTTCAGTCGCAGATGATTCCACAAAAGATTTCATGAATGTCCTATTCATATTTTCGTACTAAAATCCTATTTATATTTTTGAACAAAAATCAAAATGCAATGCCCATGACAGGTTTATGCCAAAAAATAACTTCATTCTCCCTATCTAATTTATTTATTGAATCTTCAATGAAAACTAGAGATAATTGAAAAAATCAACTATCTGAATGAAAATGCAAATTTTCACTTTCAGATTTTTTCTTTTCATTTCACAAAATATCTCTCAGATGCAGTTCAATGTCCAGTGTGGCTTTAGCCGGGGAAGTAATTGTTTTTTGTTAGATATTAAAAAAAACACACATTTTTCATTTTTCAGTTTTCATGGAGAATGTTCCCCTTTTTAACATACCTCCCAAGAGGATATCTTGAACGATGGAAAATAGCGACTAAAGTTTGTCTTTCAGCCGCAGATTTTATGAATATCCCATTCACATTTTCGAACAAAAATCATCACATTCTCTTTCAGGCGGTATCAACATAGTTTGGTAAAATTTGGATAAAAATTCAATAGATTGGCAAATCGATGAGTTTTTCAAACAGTGCTTACATTAATGTCACGTCCAAATGTTAATATTAATACCCATATTGGTATTAACCGTCAACTTCTTTTGAAATTCATTTATTCGACTACCTATCCGATATTTTCCACTGTTTTCTCAGATTTTTCAAACTATGGAATTTTTGCGACTTTTGTCATGGCCAAATTTTTTTTTTCGTCATTTTTTATATCGGAAACCTTTGGGAATATTCCTATTTTAATTTCCCGAGTTTTCGCAACTTTTTTTGAAAAAGAGTGGGGTGTTGGAGAACCCTGACCAATATTTTTTTCACCGTGATTTTTCATGTTCGAAACATTTGGAGAATGTTCCATCAAGAGAGTAACATTTTCTAAAACTGAATATTTCGATGGACAGTAATTCCGAGTTATCGCAACTTTTTTGAGAAGGAAGAGTGACGCAATATTTTTTTCATCATAATTTGAAGCATTTTCCAAATTCCTAAGCATTTTCTTACTACAGCCTTCGATATTTTTCAGATTTTCGGATTTTAATTTCAACAGTATTTCCTAGTAGGTAGATCATTGGCACACTGATTAAACATACTATTTAATTAAACGATTGAGAAAGATATACGCTCTTCTCTACTAGATATTGGGGATAACATTCCTATTGTGCGAAAAAGTACAAACTATTTGCTACATCAAGTATTGCCAATACCAACTCTCCATACCTTGAATTCATTGATCAGCTTCAAACAATTCCAAACTTCATTTGCTTGTCTGAAGCAGGGATTCTGTTGAGTAAAATAAAGTGAATACCTGGAATCGTTTTTGATTAATTGAACTTGTTTCGTTTATTTGTGCATTCTGGGAGTCCTACAGATAAAACCTTACAAATTGAACAACTTTTCGGTTGAGGATTGGAATACCTCAACGAGGAGCAAAAACTTTTTTATCAGTTGTAATCCATGTCAACATTTGTCGAATACTCTCGAGAACTTTGGAATGGGACGAAATGTCCCTTTATTCATTGTATCCGATCCAAGGGCAATTTGTTTGTCACTATTTTAAAACTATTCATTTTTGAATACAACTAAACTAATATGTATCATATTTTGATTTTTGTTCGAAAATATGAATAGGATATTCATAAAATCTATTGTGGAATCTGCTGCTGAAAGATGATTCCACAACAGATTTTAGACAGGTCTATGTCAAAAAATAACTTTCAAAGTGTTACCGTAGAAGAAATATTTCCCTCATATTCATCCCTGATGTGTATAATTGCTTCAGAAGAGCCTGTTTTTTCAATCCTATCAATCTCCCTGATGAGCGAAATAGATTTTCATCGACCTAAATGTATTGGGGATCAGATGCCAGAGAAGCGAACCTTGCTTCAATGAAATGAACGATTTCTGTGAGTGATATTTTTTGATAACATTCTCCCTATCTAATTTATTTAATGATTTTTTAATGTCCAGCTGTCTTGTGCCGGGGAAGTAGTTGTTTTCTGTTAGATGTTATAAATAAACCACATTTTTCAATTTTCATGGAGAATGTTCCCCTTTTCAACATGAATACCTCCCAAGAGGTTATCTTGAACGATGGAAAATAGCGACTAAAGTTTGTCTCTCAGCCGCAGATGATTCCACAACACATTTTATAAATATCCTATTCATATTTTCGAACTGAAATCAAAATCTGCATCAATATTACACTACATACGAAACCACGTATAAGCAATAGTCCTTCCCAAGTAGCATTTTGGCGACAACAACCACATAATACACCAAAATTAACGTTGTAGTTGGTGTAGAAGTTAGTCATTTATGAAACGACGCTCTCTAAACCACCGGTCAACGTTGTTTTAACGTTGAACATGATATCAGTCAAGCTTCGACGTTGTCATAACCTATACTCAACCGACTACAAGTAGTAAATATTCTGGGAATGGAAATAACGTTCTAAAACCGTTTAAGTGACAACTTTAGTTATTTTAAACGTTTTCCCGACAGTAAAAGAACCGTATTTAGTTCACGCTTGAATCGATATCAACATTGAAAATTGTTTATGAAAATATATATTTCTTATTCTTGACATTTGAAAACTTCGCAACAGATTGAAAGCCCACGTGTTTTTTAGCATGAAACAATGGTATATTTGACAGTAAAATGTAACGCGTTGGCAATTTCTGTTTCGTATTCGTTATTTTTCGGTAATATTGAGCATGAAATATTTCGATATTAACTTGCGGTAGTAGTTGCCAGAAAGTTTTTTCTTAGTGTCCATTTTGGCCATCAGTAATTATTTGGTTGATAAATCAACTATTTTCTGAACACCATAGAAAATAAACTGTCATTGTTGCTTGAGAGGGCGCTGGTGTGCAGTTGTTCTTAAGTAAATTCAGCAACGTTTAGGAAACGACCAACTGCTACCTACAGTTGCAGCAGAAACGTTGTAAAAATCCAAAAATGATTGACCAAATTGGTGTAAAACAGGGTTGTGACAACGTTGTGTTGACGTCGGCAACGCAACTTATGTTTGGTTGCACAACTTTTTCGAACACGTTGCCGCAACGTTGAATTGTTACTTGGATTCGGAACTAAAGCTTCTGTAGTAACAGTGGTACAACTTCCCTTATTGTATAAACATTTTTTGTTTCGTAGTGAATAAACTCTACTATTATTATTATTATCACACAAGCAATTGTACTATCAGGTATATTATCGGGAAACCCACTCCTATCTGCCATTAAGCTTAGCAAAAGGCCAGTTCAGAATTTGTGTACACTAGGTAAAATGGCCGGGAAACCAAGTTGGGGCACTCACATTAATTAAAAGTTATCAGTAGTTGGAGTGTTAGTTCGACGACTTTACTGAACTGAACAGAAATTTCTAATAGCAACAGTGCACTCTCGGAAACTAATAAGGAATAGGTAATAAGATAAGCGTATCTTTCGTGGAATAGATATTAGATTAGGAAACTCAAGTACCGACCAGGGTTAGTAGTTCATTGTTGTCAAAACTTATAATACCCAGCGGAGTTATGATAAAAATAAATGACCTTCATTTTTTTCTTGGCGGAGTTCAGCTCTTCTGTTACTCAGCCAAGAACAGAAATACAGAAATTAAGACAGTGTAATAATTCCAAACAGCCGATCACTACTCTTGTCACCAGCTTTCGTCATCGATTGGAGGAATGTCGAGGGACGATGCGCGTGAGCATATCTTGTTCAGTAGTAGTAGACTTCTATCAGGTTCCTATGTCATTCATAACATGAAATGAATGAAGTATACTGTGGCGCTTTCTATTCGAAAATTTCCGAACTAACCCAATGGGCACAAGGACGTTGAAATAACGTTGTGAAATGGCTGAACTGAAAACCGAACGTTTTTTCAACGAAAAAATGTCGCGTGAAACAACGTAATATTAAACCAATTGCTTACTAATTATCGACTTATTTCCGTTTTCATTCAGGTTTTTTGAACATCGAAGATACTCAATAAAACAACATTGTTTTGGCCAAATAAAAGGTTAAGGAAGGTATCATAAACATTGATAAATGAATCGCAAAAGCAAGTTTGATTAAAAATTATTTTTGAATTAACATAACGATTGTTAAACGTATATTTAACGACTTGTTGAGGAAGTAACGTTGAAAACACATCTTTATAACGTATTTTTTCAACGTTGAAGATTACACTAAGTTATTGCCGTTGAAATTTTCAACCAGAAACGTTTATTCAAGCAATGCCACGTTTATAACACGTTTAAAAAACGTACGTGTGCCCATTGGGAAGAAATCACTAAGAATGTTGGTAAAGTAGGAAGTATTTTTCGCAATATGTTTGAATTTGGCTATTCAACGCTCATTTCGTATTTGGAATTAGTCTCTCGAACGACATTGTCGAGAAATTCGCTTTGAATGGCAATTTGCAAAATTTTTATGGGTCTTCCTGATGAAATAAAATAAAAGCAAGTATTGGCTTATTTTCTTCAACTGCCAATCAAGAAAATCTCAATTTTCGAAATAAAATCAATCTCAATGTATTCAATAGGTTCTCCAATCTTTTTGGAGTTTGCCTATCAAATTTGAGTTCTCCAAGTGCAACCGTTTCTCTATGCTACTCCAAATGAAAATATACATTAAACGCCCACCTTAATTTATAAGATTAGAACGAAAGAATCACTGTCTTTCAAATATCACCTTTTTAGTTGTTTGAGGGACTTCATACTTATACAGGGTGTTCCTTAAAGACATGCTAATATTTGAGGGGGTGATTCTTTGACTTATTTTAAGGAAAAAACTTTCTATAAACGTATGTCCTAACTTTTGAATCAGTTTTTTAATAATAACTGAGATAATATTGTAGACGTTTTTATAAAATTTGGTACATGTCTTCTATGCATCAAGGTGCATTTTTTAATGCACAACCATTTTCATTTTCTCAACCAGTGGCATCCGTACGGGTTTTGCATTGAATATTTTTGGAGAAAAAAATACTACGCCACTGCTTTCTCCTGAAAAAAAAATACTTTTGAGATCCTCATTTATTTTTGAGCAAATTTGATCTCCTGAGTTTTCTTTGTCCGCCGCATGGTTTTCGCTTAAAAAAATAAAAATCGTTTCATTTCAGGATCAATTCTTCAAAAATCTGATGCGGTGTGGAAATGTTTGTGCATCGACTGAAAGCGGAGGACCTCAGCAATGGCCAGCAAGATCCCCTGATCTCAACAGTTTAGATTTCTTTTTATGGGGGCACCTTAAAACTCTAGTGTATGAAACTCCCGTTAATACTTTAGAAGATTTAAGAGAGCGAATAGTTGCCTCGTGTGAAACTATTCGAAATACGCCGGGAATATTTCAACGTGTGCGTAATTCCATGCGTAGACGGGCGGAAGCATGCCTATTAAGTGAAGGTGGCCATTTCCAACAATTTTTATAATCAGTATTAGTATTGTCAATAATTAATGAATTTGATCCGTTCATTTAAACTTACTTTTATAAAATAAAATAAAATTCGTTTTTGTACAAGCTGAAATCCATATTTTTTTGATTCTCATTCATTTTGGAACAAATCTGATCCCTTTATTTGCTTTAAGTCGATGAACAATCATTTCCACACCACTTCAGATTTTTGAGGAATTGATCCTGAAGTAAAACGATTTTTATTTTTTTAATCGAAAACCATGCGGACTCTTAGGACATACGTTTATGGAAAGTTTTTTCCTTAAAATAAGTTACCCCCTCAAATATTAGCATGTCTTTAAGGAACACCCTGTATATTTGGAGGATCTGTTGAAAGGTATTACTTATACAGTATCGGAAAGTTTTCATCGGGGGTGTAGACAAATATATGCGAGCAACAAGGAACGCAATGATATGATAATACCACATAAATAAGAGAGAGGCACTACTGTATGCTTCCCCTACTACCTCGTCCGATGAATTAACAGCCACGTCGATATCTCTTGCTCTAGCGAGTCGAGGAGAAATTGTAATGCTCTCTCAACATAATAGCAAGCTATTCTCTACGCTCCTATGAAACCAGCATACCCCGATGAAAACTTTCCGATGCTGTAGATAGGAAAAAGAGCTTGCACTGCACTGTTTTGAATCTTTGGTGGAATAATGAATACACTGCAGTTTTACCACAACACCAAACCACTGTTTCTGATACCTGGACACGTGTTCCAGGGGGGTGGAGGGGATAAATACCCCCCCCCCCCAAGCCCATTCCAAATTACTCATACTGCCGTCCTGAGGTCGGAGAATGAACGCAGTTTGTTATGTTTTTTTCTTGGTGTGTTGACATCGACTGCTGTGGTCATTAGCCACGTGTTCTGGATAGGCCTTGTTACTAACTCCATACGCCACCTTAGGAGCAGCACTGTTAATTATTTACGCAACAGTGAATCGTGGAGGATTATCCCTAGCCCAGCAACAAGATTCAATCACTCAGATTCACATCTGAAACTGAAAATACTTGCCCTGCCTGGAGATCGAGCCAGCGACCCTTCGATCACGAAGCCCCGGCGTTACCACTGCGCCAATTCCCGCTCCTTTTATGTTCTTATTGATTGTGATAAATTTATTTGTGTATTTTGTGTGTATTTTTGTATTTTTATGAAGACATGTATGTTTATATTATAGACAAATATTTGTCAGTTACGTATTCCTTCAGACAATAATAGTTGTTGTCGCAGTAATATCCAGACCTGGCGCCATCTAGGTGGAGAAGAGCAAAATGATAACAGCGGCATGAGTGATCACGCCGCCTATGGACGAAGAACGGTTGATCAAGCCTAGAAACGCCCGGAAGGATGGCAGAGTTCTCGAAAGATCTGGAAGCTGAGTTTCTAACTATGAGAGGCCATGTGCGTCGCTGTTGGGAAGTCTAAAAGTCGACTGTTTGTACTTTGAAGATGAATACAAATAGTCCAGTGAACCGTAGTACATATAAATTAGGTTCTGTTTACTTGTCTTGAATGACATTAATGACAGTCATAACTGTCATGTGTTGGATATAGTATTTTATGTAACTATCTTGGTTTGGTTCGCAATTAGAGAAACATGTTATTTTTTTTGACTCGTCTCAGAAACTGTGGCAAGAAAAACAAGTGAATCGATAATTCATCTACATGTGGAAAACTTATATTGTGACTCTCTCCGACTGAGAAATATAATTATATCATCATGTATGGAGCCATTTCATCTCTTGCAACCTTCTTACCGGAATCATGTGAAATGTGGAAAAACAACACTTAACTGATCAGACCCAACAATAACCTAACTACACTAGACAAGCCCTAAACATGATCACCATCCACCCGAATATATTCATAGGCTATCAAATCCCACACAAGTATAAACCATCATCTCCACAACGTCATAACCATATCAATAAAAAACGATGTGTTAACCTAAACGAAACTGCCGATATCGTCTGGAGATAAAAAGTATGGATATAACTACTACGTTTGATTATATTTATGAATTATATCACGGTAAATGGTCAATTTCCACTGTCTGTGCTCACGCTTTCCATTATCGGCGATTACTGCCTTCGTCGTGCTTTTCTTTCTGTCTTTCTTGTGCAGATTATTCTTCTAATGAAGTCTTTGAGTACGCTTTTTTGTAAAAGCACGTTGGATTGAGTACTATATTTCAGTATCTCGCAGTCACTCTAAGAGTGGAGTCTGGTATGGTGGTTTCATGAGAGCGTAAAGGATAGCTTGCTAAATGTTGAGAGAGCATTACAATTTCTCATCGACTCGCTCGAGGAAGGGATATCGACGTGCGCTGTGTGCGGTGTGTCGCATTGCCACGTGGTCAGTTGGTGCGTCGGGTAGGGTAACAAGAGAGGCGTACAGTAGTGCGTCTTCTTGTTTATGTGGTATTATCATATCATTGCGTTCCTTGTTGCTCGTGTAGATTTCTGTCTGTACCCCATATAAATTGTTTCCGATACTGTATTCGTTGAATATTGACGCGCATTAAGGTAAATATCCCAATTATCGACAGTGTTTCAATTATTCACACTATTTTTTTTTAATTTTCACTTGAACATATTCTAGTTTTTTTTTTTCAAAACGTATGTTAATCCAGTAACGACAGACAAACTCGAGCAAAAAGTGAAGGATGAATTGTAGCACTCTGAAACTCGGCACATGACATTTCGACATCATGTTTTATTAGAAAAAAATTTGTTTGCAAAAAATCAGTGGTGGAACCTAAAAAATTTTTCATTTAAAAAAAATATAATTTTTTTTGTTGTTATTTCAGAAAATATAAGTTTTATCAAAAAACGATTTCGGTAGGTTGAGAGATAATTCAATTCTCCACAAGAACGATTTTCAATAATACCTCATGAAATACGCTCGTTTTCTCAAATAACGTGGTTTAACGCCGACGTCACATTACATGTTCGCGCTAACCCGCCACTACAAGTTCAGGCAGGGCCAAAAATTAGATTTGTCAAAACTTTGCTAAAAATTATAGTAGAAGAAAAAGAAACAGTGCATATCCTTCCTGGAGACCTCTTCTTCCTCAATCCAAATATAACATGTGAGTATCTGAGTGCCTAAAATGTGTTTTGTCCCACTTCACATAACCCTTCTACGATATTTCCGGAGAATCCGAAAGTCATGGATATTTTAGTTGATATGAAATAATTATACTGGAGCAGGAATCAGTAACCTCTTTGGACCATATGCAACGATTTGAGGCTACTGAGACAAGCCTCACTTATACATGCTAAAGATAAAACTGGATTTTACTCTTGCCTCAGTTTTTAACTCACCCATAATCCCGGCAATTTCTTCAGTAATTTATGATAGAGTATTTATTTATTTTTAAACGAAAAAAAAAAACGCAAAAACGCAAAAATACTTTTATAAATGTTTACGTTAGCATGGGAGGGGGGGTAAGAGCTTTGCGTACTTTCGCTGACGATGAGGGGGGGACAGGCAAAAATTACGAAAAATCTGCTTACGTAATATTTGAACGGCCCCTGAACTGAAATAGAGAAATTACTAACACTCAAAATCTTCACTTTCATCTGGTTCAAATCCAACGCATACCTCATTATATCAAGAAGGCCGTAGGCCTTATATGCCGAAAGTGCCTTGGGCCATGTTACCCAAAAGGTTTACTTATATTTCTTGCATAACTTACTAACGCAGCTGCCACGCCGATCACCAATAGAACAAATCGTAATGTCAAACTTCCCGTAAAAACTACATCGATGCAAGAAAAAACTGAAAATGATCACTCTTCGAACTGCAATTTTGGACTAAATGAGCGAGAAACGGCAGCACAACAGGCATCGGTTGATTTTATTCTGGGCAAAAGAGCACACCTGCCGAATTGTCAAACCTGTCTTTAAATTCGGTAATAGATACACTGGGCCATATAACCCGCTGGGCCATATTTGCCTCAACTACCTCATGTGCAAATTTTCTGTCGTTGCCTCCCGGGCTGCATGTAAGCAAAACGTACCACGTTTCAGTCAATGGAAGATATTCTAGCTCTCTGATTGGTTGTGACAAAATACAGATGCATTTTGCCATCCAGACTAAAACGTGGTGCACTTTGTCGCCCGGAAATTTATTCGAAAAAATTCCTTGTGGTGAACAGGCAAGACAGATTAGCTTGCTCAGGTAAGGATTGTGTGTGAATTACGAGCAAAAAACTAACTCACGCATTTTCGACTCGCAAGCTAGGTTAGCTTGCTCAAGTTAGGTTTGTCTGTCAAGCGCGAGCAAAAAACGAATTCACGGATATTCGACTCGCAAGCTAGATCAGTTTGCTTAGGTTAGGTTTATCTGTCAAGCGCGAGCGAAAAACTAATTCACGGATATTCGACTCGCAAGCTAGAAAAGCTTGCTCAGGTTAGGTTTGTGTGTCAATTGCGAGCAAAAAACTAATTCACGCATTTTCGACTCGCAAGCTAGGTTAGCTTGCTCAGGTTAGGTTTTTCTGTCAAGCCCGAGCGAAAAACTAATTCACGGATATTCGACTCGCAAGCTAGAAAAGCTTGCTCAGGTTAGGTTTGTGTGTCAATTGCGAGCAAAAAACTAATTCACGCATTTTCGACTCGCAAGCTAGGTTAGCTTGCTCAGGTTAGGTTTTTCTGTCAAGCCCGAGCGAAAAACTAATTCACGGATATTCGACTCGCAAGCTAGATCAGTTTGCTTAGGTTAGGTTTATCTGTCAAGCGCGAGCGAAAAACTAATTCACGGATATTCGACTCGCAAGCTAGAAAAGCTTGCTCAGGTTAGGTTTGTGTGTCAATTGCGAGCAAAAAACTAATTCACGCATTTTCGACTCGCAAGCTAGGTTAGCTTGCTCAGGTTAGGTTTTTCTGTCAAGCCCGAGCGAAAAACTAATTCACGGATATTCGACTCGCAAGCTAGATCAGTTTGCTTAGGTTAGGTTTATCTGTCAAGCGCGAGCGAAAAACTAATTCACGGATATTCGACTCGCAAGCTAGAAAAGCTTGCTCAGGTTAGGTTTGTGTGTCAATTGCGAGCAAAAAACTAATTCACGCATTTTCGACTCGCAAGCTAGGTTAGCTTGCTCAGGTTAGGTTTTTCTGTCAAGCCCGAGCGAAAAACTAATTCACGGATATTCGACTCGCAAGCTAGATCAGTTTGCTTAGGTTAGGTTTATCTGTCAAGCGCGAGCGAAAAACTAATTCACGGATATTCGACTCGCAAGCTAGAAAAGCTTGCTCAGGTTAGGTTTGTGTGTCAATTGCGAGCAAAAAACTAATTCACGCATTTTCGACTCGCAAGCTAGGTTAGCTTGCTCAGGTTAGGTTTTTCTGTCAAGCCCGAGCGAAAAACTAATTCACGGATATTCGACTCGCAAGCTAGATCAGTTTGCTTAGGTTAGGTTTATCTGTCAAGCGCGAGCGAAAAACTAATTCACGGATATTCGACTCGCAAGCTAGAAAAGCTTGCTCAGGTTAGGTTTGTGTGTCAATTGCGAGCAAAAAACTAATTCACGCATTTTCGACTCGCAAGCTAGGTTAGCTTGCTCAGGTTAGGTTTTTCTGTCAAGCCCGAGCGAAAAACTAATTCACGGATATTCGACTCGCAAGCTAGATCAGTTTGCTTAGGTTAGGTTTATCTGTCAAGCACGAGCGAAAAACTAATTCACGGATATTCGACTCGCAAGCTAGATGAGTTTGCTTAGGTTAGGTTTATTTGTCAAGCGCGAGCGAAAAACTAATTCACGGATATTCGACTCGCAAGCTAGAAAAGCTTGCTCAGGTTAGGTTTGTGTGTCAATTGCGAGCAAAAAACTAATTCACGCATTTTCGACTCGCAAGCTAGGTTAGCTTGCTCAGGTTAGGTTTTTCTGTCAAGCCCGAGCGAAAAACTAATTCACGGATATTCGACTCGCAAGCTAGAAAAGCTTGCTCAGGTTAGGTTTGTGTGTCAATTGCGAGCAAAAAACTAATTCACGCATTTTCGACTCGCAAGCTAGGTTAGCTTGCTCAGGTTAGGTTTTTCTGTCAAGCCCGAGCGAAAAACTAATTCACGGATATTCGACTCGCAAGCTAGATCAGTTTGCTTAGGTTAGGTTTATCTGTCAAGCGCGAGCGAAAAACTAATTCACGGATATTCGACTCGCAAGCTAGAAAAGCTTGCTCAGGTTAGGTTTGTGTGTCAATTGCGAGCAAAAAACTAATTCACGCATTTTCGACTCGCAAGCTAGGTTAGCTTGCTCAGGTTAGGTTTTTCTGTCAAGCCCGAGCGAAAAACTAATTCACGGATATTCGACTCGCAAGCTAGATCAGTTTGCTTAGGTTAGGTTTATCTGTCAAGCGCGAGCGAAAAACTAATTCACGGATATTCGACTCGCAAGCTAGAAAAGCTTGCTCAGGTTAGGTTTGTGTGTCAATTGCGAGCAAAAAACTAATTCACGCATTTTCGACTCGCAAGCTAGGTTAGCTTGCTCAGGTTAGGTTTTTCTGTCAAGCCCGAGCGAAAAACTAATTCACGGATATTCGACTCGCAAGCTAGATCAGTTTGCTTAGGTTAGGTTTATCTGTCAAGCACGAGCGAAAAACTAATTCACGGATATTCGACTCGCAAGCTAGATGAGTTTGCTTAGGTTAGGTTTATTTGTCAAGCGCGAGCGAAAAACTAATTCACGGATATTCGACTCGCAAGCTAGAAAAGCTTGCTCAGGTTAGGTTTGTGTGTCAATTGCGAGCAAAAAACTAATTCACGCATTTTCGACTCGCAAGCTAGGTAAGCTTGCTCATGTTAGGTTTTTCTGTCAAGCGCGAGCGAAAAACTAATTCACGGATATTCGACTCGCAAGCTAGATCAGCTTGCTTAGTTTAGGTTTATCTGTCAAGCGCGAGCGAAAAACTAATTCACGGATATTCGACTCGCAAGCTAGAAAAGCTTGCTCAGGTTAGGTTTGTGTGTCAATTGCGAGCAAAAAACTAATTCACGCATTTTCGACTCGCAAGCTAGAAAAGCTTGCTCAGGTTAGGTTTGTGTGTCAATTGCGAGCAAAAAACTAATTCACGCATTTTCGACTCGCAAGCTAGGTTAGCTTGCTCAGGTTAGGTTTTTCTGTCAAGCTCAAGCGAAAAACTAATTCACGGATATTCGACTCGCAAGCTAGATCAGCTTGATTAGGTTAGGTTTGTCTGTCATGCGCGGGCGAAAAACCAATTCACGGATATTCGACTCGCAAGCTAGGTTAATTTGTGCAGGTTAGGTTTGTCTGTCAAACGCGAGCGAAAAACTAAATCACGCATTTTCGACTCGCAAGCTAGATTAGCTTGCTCAGGTTAGGTTTGTGTGTCAATTGCGAGCAAAAAACTAATTCACGCATTTTCTACTCGCAAGCTAGTTTAACTTGCTCATGTTAGGTTTTTGTGTCAAGCGCGAGCGAAAAACTAATTCACGTATATTCGACTCGCAAGCTAGATCAGCTTGCTTAGGTTAGGTTTGTCTGTCATGCGCGGGCGAAAAACCAATTCACGGATATTCGACTCGCAAGCTAGGTTAATTTGTATAGGTTAGGTTTGTCTGTCAAACGCGAGCGAAAAACTAAATCACGCATTTTCGACTCGCAAGCTAGATTAGCTTGCTCAGGTTATGTTTGTGGGTCAATTGCGAGCAAAAAACTAATTCACGCATTTTCGACTCGCAAGCTAGGTTAGCTTGCTCAGGTTAGGTTTTTCTGTCAAGCGCAAGCGAAAAATTAATTCACGGATATTCGACTCCCAAGCTAGATCAGCTTGCTTAGGTTAGGTTTATCTGTCAAGCGCGAGCGAAAAACTAATTCACGGATATTCGACTCGCAAGCTAGAAAAGCTTGCTCAGGTTAGGTTTGTGTGTCAATTGCGAGCAAAAAACTAATTCACGCATTTTCGACTCGCAAGCTAGGTTAGCTTGCTCAGGTTAGGTTTTTCTGTCAAGCCCGAGCGAAAAACTAATTCACGGATATTCGACTCGCAAGCTAGATCAGTTTGCTTAGGTTAGGTTTATCTGTCAAGCACGAGCGAAAAACTAATTCACGGATATTCGACTCGCAAGCTAGATGAGTTTGCTTAGGTTAGGTTTATTTGTCAAGCGCGAGCGAAAAACTAATTCACGGATATTCGACTCGCAAGCTAGAAAAGCTTGCTCAGGTTAGGTTTGTGTGTCAATTGCGAGCAAAAAACTAATTCACGCATTTTCGACTCGCAAGCTAGGTAAGCTTGCTCATGTTAGGTTTTTCTGTCAAGCGCGAGCGAAAAACTAATTCACGGATATTCGACTCGCAAGCTAGATCAGCTTGCTTAGTTTAGGTTTATCTGTCAAGCGCGAGCGAAAAACTAATTCACGGATATTCGACTCGCAAGCTAGAAAAGCTTGCTCAGGTTAGGTTTGTGTGTCAATTGCGAGCAAAAAACTCATTCACGCATTTTCGACTCGCAAGCTAGAAAAGCTTGCTCAGGTTAGGTTTGTGTGTCAATTGCGAGCAAAAAACTAATTCACGCATTTTCGACTCGCAAGCTAGGTTAGCTTGCTCAGGTTAGGTTTTTCTGTCAAGCTCAAGCGAAAAACTAATTCACGGATATTCGACTCGCAAGCTAGATCAGCTTGATTAGGTTAGGTTTGTCTGTCATGCGCGGGCGAAAAACCAATTCACGGATATTCGACTCGCAAGCTAGGTTAATTTGTACAGGTTAGGTTTGTCTGTCAAACGCGAGCGAAAAACTAAATCACGCATTTTCGACTCGCAAGCTAGATTAGCTTGCTCAGGTTAGGTTTGTGTGTCAATTGCGAGCAAAAAACTAATTCACGCATTTTCTACTCGCAAGCTAGTTTAACTTGCTCATGTTAGGTTTTTGTGTCAAGCGCGAGCGAAAAACTAATTCACGTATATTCGACTCGCAAGCTAGATCAGCTTGCTTAGGTTAGGTTTGTCTGTCATGCGCGGGCGAAAAACCAATTCACGGATATTCGACTCGCAAGCTAGGTTAATTTGTATAGGTTAGGTTTGTCTGTCAAACGCGAGCGAAAAACTAAATCACGCATTTTCGACTCGCAAGCTAGATTAGCTTGCTCAGGTTATGTTTGTGGGTCAATTGCGAGCAAAAAACTAATTCACGCATTTTCGACTCGCAAGCTAGGTTAACTTGCTCAGGTTAGGTTTTTCTGTCAAGCGCAAGCGAAAAACTAATTCACGGATATTCGACTCCCAAGCTAGATCAGCTTGCTTAGGTTAGGTTTGTCTGTCATGCGCGGGCGAAAAACCAATTCACGGATATTCGACTCGCAAGCTAGGTTAATTTGTACAGGTTAGGTTTGTCTGTCAAACGCGAGCGAAAAACTAAATCACGCATTTTCGACTTGCAAGCTAGATTAGCTTGCTCAGGTTAGGTTTGTGTGTCAATTGCGAGCAAAAAACTAATTCACGCATTTTCGACTCGCAAGCTAGGTTAGCTTGCTCAGGTTAGGTTTTTCTGTCAAGCGCAAGCGAAAAACTAATTCACGGATATTCGACTCCCAAGCTGGATCAGCTTGCTTAGGTTAGGTTTGTCTGTCATGCGCGGGCGAAAAACCAATTCACGGATATTCGACTCGCAAGCTAGGTTAATTTGTATAGGTTAGGTTTGTCTGTCAAACGCGAGCGAAAAACTAAATCACGCATTTTCGACTCGCAAGCTAGATTAGCTTGCTCAGGTTAGGTTTGTGGGTCAATTGCGAGCAAAAAACTAATTCACGCATTTTCGACTCGCAAGCTAGGTTAGCTTGCTCAGGTTAGGTTTTTCTGTCAAGCGCAAGCGAAAAACTAATTCACGGATATTCGACTCCCAAGCTGGATCAGCTTGCTTAGGTTAGGTTTGTCTGTCATGCGCGGGCGAAAAACCAATTCACGGATATTCGACTCGCAAGCTAGGTTAATTTGTACAGGTTAGGTTTGTCTGTCAAACGCGAGCGAAAAACTAAATCACGCATTTTCGACTCGCAAGCTAGATTAGCTTGCTCAGGTTAGGTTTGTGGGTCAATTGCGAGCAAAAAACTAATTCACGCATTTTCGACTCGCAAGCTAGGTTAGCTTGCTCAGGTTAGGTTTTTCTGTCAAGCGCAAGCGAAAAACTAATTCACGGATATTCGACTCCCAAGCTGGATCAGCTTGCTTAGGTTAGGTTTGTCTGTCATGCGCGGGCGAAAAACCAATTCACGGATATTCGACTCGCAAGCTAGGTTAATTTGTACAGGTTAGGTTTGTCTGTCAAACGCGAGCGAAAAACTAATTCACGCATTTTCGACTTGCAAGCTAGATTAGCTTGCTCAGGTTAGGTTTGTGTGTCAATTGCGAGCAAAAAACTAATTCACGATGGTGCAAAATGCACCACGTTTCAGTCTGGATGGGCAAAATGCATCTGTGTTTGGTCACAACCAATCGTGGTACGTTCTGCTTATATGCTCCCGGCCTATCACAATTCCTTGAAATGTTTGCTAATTTTTCTACCACCGCCCTGTTATTAGTTGAAACCCCCAGAAGAAAGCATTTCTTTCATCCAAACAATACAGAATCGCGAGGTATACATCGCTCCACAATGCATTTCTTCGGTTCTTTTATGTATCAAGCAGCTTATGGAACTGTTGTGTTATCGCTTCACAATGGCTTCCAAGATTTTCCCAACCCCGCGGCATTGTTCAGCAATCTACTAATGCTTTAGTTGTGTTCGCTGGAAATGTAGGAAATATATTCACTTCCTTTATAGTTTCCAACAAATTAATATGTATTCCTGTATCGCTGAGGCTTAATGCAGCCTTCTTTCAGCAACTCGCTCGGATGTTGTTTCACTTGAATATAAAGGTTCCCTTTCAGGAATTATGGAATAGTATGTTTGCCGCGGAAGAATGGGAAATTGGAATCGAAGTGAGAGCTCTCACAAAAGAAAACACGGATCTATTGTTGGAAGGCTTCAGTTAGGATTAAATGACACGAATCCATATAACTGGGCATAGATCAAAACACCATTCGGCCATTTTCGGATTATATCTGATATAATACAATAGAATGGTGCCTGTATGTATCAACTGACAGACTTAAACATTGGCGCAGTCAGGGAGGAGGCTTTGGGGCTGCAGCCCACCCAAGCGCCCAAATGACTATTAATATGATGGCGTAGATTACGGGAAAAATATTATAAAAATTCTAGAACTTCCGGAAATATTTTTTTTGCGGTTTTATGTGCTACGACACCTTTTCCATTTTTCGCATTTTGCGAACATAACGAGACACATTCGTTATAGGTGGTTTTGTGTGCAAGGAGGCCGGATTCGTGCGATACAATTTTTGTTGCACATTTATCTTTGTTTTATGGTACACCGTGTATCCGAACATATTCAAATCATACATTTTCGGAATCAGCATAAAATTTTGTGTATATCGGTGGTGATTTCGAGTGAATCTGATGACTTTGGATTTTTGGCCATTTTACCCTTTGATGTTTTTTCAGCTGAAAATTCATTTTGTGCCGATTGACTTGAAAATCACAGCATGTACTGATTTCGGCATGCTGAATCGATTGGCCTTCACAGAATTGCTCTATCTCGATTCGGTCGTTGGTTGAAAATGTTATCTAGAGGTTTCAGGTGCCGTTTTCCCGCCAAAACTTTTTTAAGTTTTTTTCTATATGATATTCGTTAAACTCAATATTTTTTCTATACGCTGACCGAATTTGAAATATATTGCTAGTCAAACATAGATTTGGTGGGCGTTTTTACGAAAGTGTGCACTTTGAGTTGGACCGATTTTCAAATTTAATTTCTGAAATACTCCGTTATAATAAATGGACAGCCGAGAATACGGAAAAAATATTTAAAAAATTCTAGAATTGTCGGAAGTATTTTTCTTTGGCGGTTTTATGTGCTAGGACGCCGGATCCTAGCGCACCTTTTACATTTTTCGCATTTTGCGACCATTTTGAGACACATTCGTTAAATACATAGGTATACAAAAAGAAAGCTAAGAAAATTTCCTACAAGATGATGTTATTGTTCGCGAGCTTAACAGTTCGCTTGTAAGTGTTATTCATAACATCCGGCTGACGAAAAAAAAAAGCTCTGGTAACTGAAATCCTGGCTGCGCCACTGGTCTTAAAACATGGAGTGAGTATACATGCCGTTTCTTTTGTTCTGTGGGCAAGAGTTGTGGGTGCGAAAAAGTTGAATGAGGAAAATACAGTGTTTCAGGAATACATTTTTCAAGAAATATAAACCACTCAAAACTACATCGATTTTTCACTTGACGCATTCTTTCAATTTTTTACTCTAATTATCTACTGGAATTGGTTACTTTTATTTTTAGAATTTACTTGCTCACAATTTTCACAATATCGCTGTAGTTCATTGTAGGTCATTGGAATAATAATATTGTTGAAATATCATAAAAATATTGCTAAAATATTCTAACGTAATATTGGCAAAATAAAGTTATAATTATTTCGGAATATTGGTACAATATTACTTGGACATTAAATAAATGATATTAGTGAAATATTGTGGAATCAATATGTTGCCAAGGAAACATTGGTGAAAAATTTCCAGAAAATCGAATTATTTGAAAATTCTACAATTCCGTTTCTACCTTAGTTGACCACTGAGTAGATTTGAATTTTATGAATATTCTCTTACAAATATTGGCGTGAGATTTTCGCAACAATCTCTATCAATATAGCTTCAATATGATTCAATGAATATGGATGGAACAATATTCAACCGATGTGTTAGGAAACTTGGATATTCAATATTGATTTTTATCTTTAAAAATCGATATGAAAGGAATATTGAAATCGCAATATTGGAGCTAGATGTTGCAAACAATATGTAGACAAATCACTTCATCAATGTTGATGAAAATTATTGAACCAATGTACATTCAGAACAAGATGAGCCAATATTCCACCAATATTATTGATGAAATATTGTTTTTCCAATATGCACCCATATTGGTTCAATATTATTTTTCTATGTACAATATATCTATATTGGCCCTATATGAAATCAAAAGTCAGCCAATATAAGGTGCTGCCTGGGATGCAGAAACAGATGCAGGCAGGTATAGGAGTCCTGCACTGCTGTCAGCGAAAGAACCTGAGATAACAACGTCCGTGAAAGGTTTTCTCTTTCGCTGCCTGTTCTTTTTTTTCAATATGAAATAGGTTTTTTTCCTCCATGGGGCAGAACAAAAACTGCATTCATTTATGTGACTTTGTTCTATTATGCAGCCCACGCTGTTTATGAAGCCACATCGAGCAATACCTAATTTCTTGCTTTCATCTGCATAATGGGCACCTGCTGTACATAATTTATATTCAAAACTATACAACTTCCGCCGCATTCGGCTTCTCCATTCCATATTACTATCGATTTTCCATTAATTTTAGGATGCTCATTATGATTATTACCGAACTTCTCTTGAAACCTTTCATCGCATGGACAGTGTCATACTAAAATTCATGAATAATTCAGTTTCATTACTCAAGTAAACCCCATTCTACTTCCTTTTCCACCGAATTGGATAGAATAGAAGTCGGTGAATGTGTTTTCGTTACGTACATTTCGATAGCGAATGAATCTCTCTGGTCAATCGATATCTTGAACGAGACAAGGAGTTGTGGACAAACCAATCATATTGAGTGCGCTAGAAACATCATTCTCTGTGGCATTCCAACAGATACATTTGAAAATTCCGGATAAGGAAATGGCTTATCCGATTTAGCTGTCAACAAATTGACAGGTTGAACAAATGACGAGATATAAAAATTATGATGATAAAAGATTATACAGTGAATTCGAAAATGAGTTTTTGGCATAGAAAATCAGAACTGAATTAAAATTCGATTGCGCAGATGTTAGTGCATATGGCCGGACACCATAAGACCTGGGTTCGAATCGCGGTCGATCCACATTTTTTTAATTTAGTTCTGATTTTCATCTTTTCATCTCATTTTCGAATTCAATTCTACTACAGGCGTAAAACATATTTCAATTATGCAGTGAGTTTCAGAAAGTTTGCACCATATGGAAAACTTTTTTATTGTCCATTTGTCAGGAAATTTTATTCGTCACTAAAACTGGTGCATCGCGATAAACTTGTATTTGAGTCATCAAAATTCCGAATTTTGAAACTGAGCATGAAAAAGTGGTATTTTGATCAGGATTGAACTACCCTAATTTTTGATATTATCAAAGAAGTCTCTTGAGAAAAGTTGTTTAGAATTGAAATCAATATTTAAATTTGAAATCACAGCCACTTACGAAACAAAATAATTTTTTCCCATTTTATGTTTCTCGACTCATAAAAAGTACTTGTATCTCATATACACCTAAGGCGGCTATATTCCTATAAAAAAAGTCAATAAAAAATTTGGACCAGTTTATCAATTGAACTGAAATATCGACCTTTGATGAAAACGATTTGAATTTTTACCAGTTTTTTTATGCAAATTCAATATTTGACACATATCCATAATAACTATCAGTATGATTTTATATCAGAAAATTATTGAAGAAATCAATTAATTGAATATTTCTGTCAATTTTGAACAACTTTTCTCAGTTGACTTTTTTTATACTATCAAAAATGAGGGTTATTTACTTTTGTTCAAAATTCTTATTTGTTTATGCTTCCCTGTACACTGTTCGAAAATTTAGAATTTTTATATCATGAGTACAAGTTTTTCGCAAGGTACCAATATGTAATGAAATTTTCTGACGAATCGATAATGAAAAAATTTTCCATATGCTGAAAACTTCTTGAAACTCACTGTAAACCGGGTTTCAAATCGGTTTCAAATTTGAAAATTCGCTAAAGTACTTGGAAATGCATATTTTGACGCAACAACTTATAGTTATTAACAACTTCCGGTCTATAAGTCTTCATTATTCAACTATAATAATCGCTGGGCAGCTGGAAGACAAGGGACAAGATAATTAAATAAAATCTGATGCTGGAAAGTACAAAATTAAATAAACGTGAAATTATGTAATGCAGTGCAAAATGCACTGAGGACAAAAGAGGAATGGTTGAAAAGGGAAGGACCAAGGGCAAACCCCAGCACAACCACACTCATTCCCTTCCCGTAAAATAATTCTGGGAATTCTTTGGCGAAACACTTCAAGTTGCTGACCATGTCAAATATTAAGGGCTGTTCCTGGAAAAGAAACTAATCTGGAACATGCATCTGCAACATGTTATCAACAAAAGCAAATCATCAGTCATGATGTGCCGAAGAGCTTTTGGAAAAACCTGAACCGAAACCAAAAGTCATGAACTGGCTTTACACCGCAAATATAAAACATGGTATCATATACTGCTCACTGTTGTTGTGGCCCAAAGTGAAACAAAGACAGGCAAAACTGATCCTCGGTGAACTTCAAAGGCTCGTTTGCCTTTGTATCGCGATAGCTATGAGCAGCTCTCCGACCGTTACTATGGAAATCATCCCAAACCTCCCACCCTTGAACCTGTGAAATAAGTTCATTGTGTCTCGAAGTAGAGTGGTATTTTTCACGAAGCAGAAAAACTGAAAGTCATCTCTGGTGGTTGTATTAAATTGTGGAGATGACTTTGGGTTTTTCTGCATCGTGCTCCCAACCTTGGACATCACAGTATATGGAAAGGCGAGGATGAGTGCATACAGACTCATACAAACAAGTAATTGGAGATCCCAACCACAAATTCGGCACACCAAAATCTCTCATGAAGAATCACATCATTTTCGAATTGTTGCAAACAGTTATATGATAATCCCAATTTCGGAAAGGAGGTTTCTTGAAAATATTCGGGCAGCCAAACTCAGTGCCATGTATTCGGCTTCTGTTGTAGATAAAGCAACTGTGGTTTGTTTTTTAGAAGTTCAGCTCATAGCTCCTCCCGATGAAATATAAACAAAACCTGTAGTTCATTTCCTGTCATCAATATCACCAGCCCAATCCAAGTCGCAGTAGTCACATAGATTGTAGATTGTAGGGGGGTCGTACAGGCTGTGCAGCCTCACAAGCACTTCGACCAATAAATTCTTTTGTGCGTGACCCTCAGTCTATTCGAGGCCCGGGATTCTGAGACTTCTTGTGAAGTTTATCAGTTTCCTGGCAGCTGAGTTGCTGATGTCGGAGGGCGTAAATGTTCTGCAGTTTCCGCGAAGTTCTCGCGATAGAAACTATCACTTTCTGATTTATCCATATTTTTGAGGTGGTACCCCAGCGGGCGGTTTCCAGTAAGGAGTCTCGTTACCATCTTCAAGTCTTTCTTGTCCAACTCCAGAAGCTGTTTAGCTTTCTTTGGCGATAGGCACACTAGTCTTTCTGCTTGTCTTTGTCCTGACACTTTATTCCAGTGAGATTTCATTTCATCGATTTCCCAGCGTCGGAACTCATCTTTCAAGTGGGCCTGGGAGAGTCCACAGAAGGGTTCAGGGCCGGGAAATTGTGTTTGCCCCTTCTTT
Source organism: Chrysolina haemoptera (assembly GCA_958298965.1). Lineage (NCBI taxonomy): Eukaryota > Metazoa > Arthropoda > Insecta > Coleoptera > Chrysomelidae > Chrysolina > Chrysolina haemoptera. The sequence goes on from OY282598.1 coordinate 28,139,357, forward strand.
GGCAAGGCAATCTGCTACTTCGTTACCTTTAATTCCTCTGTGACCTGGCACCTACATCATGGTGACCTGATTCTTTGCTGCCAGTTGTCTCAGGGATTTTTTACAGTCCCAATTCAGCTAAGACTCACAGGTGTATGACCTCAGAGCCTTCAGTGCTGCTTAGCTATCTGATAGTATATAGATTTCTGCCCTTCGAGGCTTTCAAGGCATTCCTGGACACATAATTGTATAGCATGTACTCCTGCTTGGAAGATGGTTGGGGTGTTACCAAGGGGTTTTGAGTTCCTGAAATTTGGCCCTGTAACGCCCATTCCAACCCTTTCATCCATCTTAGATCCATCTGTGTACCACACATTGATCCATCCGTAGTAGTCACATTAGTCTTCATCTGATTCTAATTTTTTTTAATACACACTCATTTTTAAAACTATTGTGTACCTTCATTTCATTCTGGAAAAATTTTGGTAAGATTTGTAAAACTTCCGAAAGAAATCATCAGTAGACTTGAAATTGTGGAAACACATTAAGTGGGTATGATATTATCATTATGACTTTCCCTACGAAGAGCTAGCTATACAGCCCTTAGGTAAGCAGCGGTTGGGTGTTTCTAATCGACGGCAACCCCCCATATAATGAACATAATGCTTTAAAGTGCTCTCATGAAGCTTTTATTTGTGTCAGCTTGGGTTGTTTAATAGTGTTGCGTGCCAAAAAGGCGAAAGGGCAAGGTAAATTTCCATATATCTTTGTGTCCAATTAACAATGGAATAAGTTACTTTTGAAGTGATTGTGTAATTTAATTAAAGAGTGAAACTGGCTTCTATGTAGTTTATAGAGCACTGTGAAATACAGCTTTCAAACTGATCAATTGTGGGCACGCAATACCACACAATAAAGCCATGTGTGTGATACAAGGGCGTGGTAATATCTAGTTAGCCCAGGGCGGTAATATGGATAAATGAGATATAACGTTTCGGTAACATCGAATAATAATTTATATGTAATTGCATTGTGAAAATTTCAAGCACTACTAGTTCCCTCTAATCGAATGGGTTGAAGGAGTCGCATTCTTCTGAAGATTTGCATTTTCCATTTGGAATATTCTTTGTCGGTCACCCAAAATATGAATGCAGTTCATGATATAAAACCGAAAATGCTGCAGGATTCCTAGGTTTTCCGACAGCTGAAAAGTAATTACAATAATAGGCATCGTCTTCCTGCACAGTGTAAGAAAACGTACATTCTAAATATATTTAAAATATTTCTTGAACTTTGTGGACAAAAAAGTCATGTTGTCCACATCTGCAACCACTTAAATTAAACTTTCAGTTTTGACCCTTCCTTGAAACGACCATCGGTCACATTGAAAGATAAAAACTATTTTCACCTGATGTAGTTCAATATCCAGCGTGGCTTCAACCGAGGAAGTAGTTGTTTTCTGTTAGATATCACAACAAAATCACATTTTTTTATTTTAATAGAGCATTTTTCCCTTGTCGAAATAAATCGTATTATTTCGATCCATATTGAATTATCACACACACGAAACACACGAAAAACACACAAAACACACACAAAACACACACAGATCACACACAAAACACTCACAAAACACACACACACAATACACACAAAACACACCCACACACCCACAAAACACACACACAGCAAACACAAAACACTCACAAAACACACACACAACACACACAAAACACACCCACCCACCCACAAAACACACACACAACAAACACAAAACACACACACAACACACACCAAACACACAGATCAAACACAAAACACATACACACAAGACACACAAGAACACTCAAAATAAACACACACAAAACACGCACACGCACACACGACACATACACAACACACACAAAACACACAAAACATACACAACCCACAAAATTCACAAAACACACAACACACAAAACACACACACTTAAAACACACAATCAAGAGACACAAACAAAACGCATACAAAACGCATACAAAACATACACAAAACACATGAAAAACACACACAAAACACACACACAACACGCATACAACACACACAAAACACACACCCACACACACAACACACACCAGAACACATGACACATATACAACACACAAAACATACACAACCCACAACTCACAAAGCACACAACACACAAAACTCACAAAGCACACAACACACAAAACACACACACTTAAAACACACAAACAAGAGACACAAACAAGACACACACAAAACGCATACAAAACATACACAAAACACATGAAAAACACACCCAAAACACACACAAAAAACACACAAAACACACACAAAAAAAATCTACGATATACAGTGTTGGCATTTGAGTGAGCAGCATATGGTAATTTTCTGTATTATTAATAATAATATATAATTATTTCAGGATTTTCATAACAAAGTCACAAACATTCATTTTGATCACGTGGTGAGGTCCGAAAATGAGTAATATCACAATAAGAAACTTTGGAAAAAAATAGAGACTTACAAAGTTCTATCTTTTGTAGAGAGCATATCACTATTAGGATATAACTGCCTCGGGGTGTTTGTTATAAGATATTTTACATAGATATTTTACATAGATAATAGATAATAGTTAATATATGTCTCGTTAATCTCAGATCAGAATCGACGTATACTCTTAGATTCCTAGATTTCCTCAAGAAATGGTAATTATAGCCTATTTAAAAAGTGGTACTTTTCCCACTTTTTTGGGTCCGAAAAGCATGACTACAGACTTATTGGTATTGGGTATGAGCATATGTGCAGAAGATAGTGTTGTTGCTGTTGTTGAAATTGTTATTTTCATCAACCGGCTGCATCCTAACGAGCTACCTTTAGAAGTCTTCCAGATACTTGTGTGAGCTAGGAAAGATGCAACCCTTACCTTTCAACGTGTGATGCCATGCACAAGGTCGGTGGGCGTGGCGATTCGAACCCACGTACCTTGGCAAAGCAAGAGAGAACACAACCTGTGAGCTACCAAGGCTCATTAGTCCTTGCGAACTGTCACTATAGAATGAGTATTTGAACTGATTCTTGCTGAATTGTACATTCGTGGATTCAGATTGATGTACCAAATTTAATACATTCATACATGATAACAGTGTAGATATAGGGTGCAGTTGGTTCCGGGTCAACCGATAAAAAATCGTTCTAGGTTTGAGTTTCTATGTCTTCAGGAGTAATTTTCTGATAGGAACAATCAATTTCTTTTTTTTATCACATATATTTTATATATTTCTCTGCAAGTTTACTCAAAGTGGTTGTCCTCCGTAGCAAGAAATTAAAAAATGGGGAGAGTACAGAGCTGCGATAGAAGGACAGAAAGGGGAAATTTTTTATACGTATCGTGTTGACAAAATATTAATTCTTATTTCGACCTTGTACTCTTGGAGCTCACATAGTCCAGCTTTACCAGATTATACATATGAAACACACTATATGAGGGTATTATCTGCATCTGAAAAACCTCTGTTTTAAAATATGCATATCACAATCCGCTAATACTGCAAGGAAGTTGTTCGTTGTTATGGAATGTCAATTGAAGTAGAAGGGGTGAACATGACTGTTCACTGAATATGAGGGTTGTGGGGTATTTGCATGCGTCGAATCACTAACTGCATCGCTAGTTTGCATGGAACTCTTCACGCAACGATGAATGCTTGACGCTTCACGCTTTATCGTGTATATACAGCTGACATTCGGATCCATTACGGAAAAATAACTAATCGTGCTGGGGTGAACTGAATATTGAGTTTCATACCAGACTAGAACCGGTGCTTATTGCCGATAGTCCGAGAATATTTGCGGTTATTACGATGGTTGAACCGCCTTCATCTGCAGGTATGGGATCGGTTCCATAATGTTGATGTACCGTCTGGTGTTTTTGACTTCTGCTGGCTTTAATTTTCAAATAGTTGATAAAAGTTTTTTCCACTTCTGGGATTGGCCGTTTTCATCGGCGGCCAACTGTGGTCGGGAACTGAGAGTTTGTTGAAGTACTTGCAGCTGTGGGAGTTGTACGAGAAGCTGAGGTAGGAGTACCCGAGGCTGTGGTTTGGGGTTCAGATGGTATGGATTGTGGTTCTTCCGCTAATGCTGGAATACTTGCAGATTCTTCATTTTCGTCATCTGAATTTTATAATTCCTCAACAAAGCTTTCGTTAGGAATGGCATGGGATACTGTGTGTGATATTGTACTTGTTTGTTGCGAGAGTAATAGTCGCATTTTCGAAAACTATTCGCGGACGGTGGAAGCGTCATCAAGCTTTCTATATATCCTTACTAGTCGGATGTAAACGCCAACAATGACACACGACTATTTCCTTCGTTTATTTTTACCATCGAGAGATAATTATATGCGATTAATGAAAAAGGTTCAGTATTCACATGAATTCATTTGTCTACACTTTTTTTACAAGTATTATGGAAAGTGTGGTGAATATCTTAATTTTGGAATATCAATCGAACGATAGAAATCTCGTCGATACTGTTGAAGATGATTAAATAAATGAATATTTACAGGTAAATAATTATGAAAAATTGACAAACGTAATTGTACATAAACGACATCATTGGAAAGTGTGGTAAACAGGCCGAAGATTATGGAAAGTGTGGTAAACCGAATTTCATAAATTACTAATCATTCATATTGCACATTCTCGCACGAAGAATACATTCTAAATTACATTAGTATTGAATATATAGAAGGGAAACAAACTAATTGGAAAGTGTGGTGAACAGACGAACGATATCAGAAAGTGTGGTGAACAGACGAACGACGTTGGAAAGTGTGGTGAACAGCCAGACGACATTGGAAATTGGAAAATACGATGACAGATTTAGATTCCTTGTAAAAACGTGCCTTGAGGACGTCCTAGTTAAAAACGTCTAGTTCTTTTGGTTTTCGCTTGAAAAAATAAAAACGAAAATTACAAATTTCCGTTTTTTTCCAATAATTCGAAAACTAAAAATCACACATCAAATTTTCTTTCAGATAATTGTTCAGCATGAAAATGCGCAACTTTGCCCTAATTTAACCGACCTCGTATCTCTTATAATAACTGAGATTCCCATTGTGGAGCTCGAAATACGGGCACCCGGTATATACATGTTAATATTTTTCTTGTTTTTTCGAATTTCAATTTTTGTCATATAAATATTAGATCACTTACGAGCGACTTTTTAGACATTTATGTCATAGTAAAGCTTTATTTGTCCCCTGACCTCGTCAAGTTTCAATGATAAATACTGTTTTCCATTATATAGCGTTTTGTGAACTGAAATTTTTATTGATAAAGCAAGCACTCTGACTGTTGATTCGCACAAATCTTAGTATTTTTGATAACAATGGTAACATTTATGTCACAGGTAGGCTTCATTTTTCCACTGACCCCGTCTAGTCTCTAGAATTTGATGGAGAATATTGCCTACATGTTTTATGGAGCTCTGTTTTGGTGAACGGTATGATATTTTTTATAACTTATACTCCACACCAATCCTGATAGGAGTCTACTCCGACTGATTGTGAAATGATTTGGAAATATTTTTCTCAGGCATAATTATTCGAATCTCCCCAGAAAATTCGCAAAATTATCATTTACGTTGAAATAAAATGATTAAAAGGTTTCATCTGAAAACTTCTCTAGAGAGCAGGAATAACAAGAAATTGAATAATTGTTTTACCTGGAATACGTGTTATGCCTAAAAAGGAGTTCAAATCATCCAGCGCCTAATTATACCATTGGGAATTCCTGGAGATATTATTATTCAAAATTGTTGTTGTTCTATTTCGGATACTTCGAAGTTCTTGGTAACGCTTCGCATTATAATGAACAAATGTAAATATAAACATGGAAACAATCATGACAATTCGAGAACGTCAAGACGTTTTGAGGAAAATAAAAGTATCCGATTGAAATTTGGTAGACAATGCTTTGGTTTCAGAAAAGTTCACACTTGTGAATATGAAACGAAATCAATATTCAAATATGAAATGGAAAAAAATTTCAACCTGAAAGGAAAATGAAAAAACTGCTTCATATTGTATCACGTATTTATTTTCATATTGAACAGCCATATTGCCTATATAATCCAGTGTGTATCATCATGAATATGGCAGTGATTTGAAATATCATTGAACTTTTTACATATGGTATGTATAGGAGAAATAAATTGGTTGAGATGGCTCTATTATAGTGAAAGCTCTTAGGGTACCCACCTATAGTTCTAAAATATATATTTGTATAGAAAAATAATATTATGACTTTCTTTCCTTACGTCTAGACTCTCAATATCGAAGTTCAAAATAAAAGTTTTGTATGGTATACCTAGTATGGCATTTTCGGGACCATCAATTTTTAATCACAAAAAGTTCAGGAAGCTATTCAACTCGTTTTATCCTCAACCTGTCACATATCTAGTAATATCCCATATCATAAAGTCATTTTCCTAATAGAGTCATATATCCCAATGAAAATCTGAACTTTACTTCATACAAAGAACATAGATATAGTTTAGAGATTTCTATAAGATTTGCAATTTCAATTCTCAAACCATAGGACTTGAAAGCTCGGTTTTCTTCTACCGAAATCTGGTTGCTACCGAAGCAAACATCAAGGTCCTTGATTATCTCACAACGGATATAGTTTGTGTAGTCTAGAATTCTAGAATTTTCAAAAGTTATATTTTCGTTTATGAGTATTCCAATTGTGAGATTTTGCAGTTGAATAATGAATGATTTTGTTTCTTGTTGTATTTCAAGGATCAAGTCAGTATGTTTTTGAATTGTCAAGTATATTACAGTCGTGTCAGATTGAATTTTTGGCCTAAGCTAATGAAGTCTAATTTCTTTTTATTTATAATGTAACAGTATTATATTCATCACCAAGATTTCATCATATTTTTGTAAATATTACTTATAAGAAATATACCAATATCGCAAATTTTTTATTTTTTGTCAGCCAATATTTCTTATTTTATAAACATTATACCAACGTGTTCGAGATATTGCACCTTTCAATATTCAATACATCTCTACTTCTTGGGAATACCTCCGAAGTAATCACAGTTTTATTTCGTTGGTACCTACTGGAGAGGGGTGGTACATGCAGCATCTCACCATATAAGACGAGAAGACTATATCAATTTTCGGCCTACTTATTTTCATTGAATGTAATGAAGAAAGTTGGAGAAGAATTAGACCCCAACATAAAAAAATTTATGCTCTATAAAAAATACGATAATAAAAATGATATATGGAACATCACAGAAACTACAATTTCTGCCTAGTAGTCTGAGAGTTTTCGGGTGATTTATTTCCTCTGAGTTTGCAAACAGAAATGAAATAATATGGAGATATATGTTGTGAAGTATTCGTCGGGAAAATCGATATATTAATGTTGGTAATCCTGTACTTGTCCAGGGTTTCTTGACGTAGATAGCTTAATTGTTGAGAACAATCAATGTCACTTCGATCTGGAAAATAAACAAAATAGATAGGTAAAACGGAATTGTCTATTCAACATTTTAAAAAAATATCTTCTGGGGTAACTAACTCCGCAGTGATGCTTTTCTCACGAATTCGCCTACTTGTATGGAACACCACAGAAGACGCCCTGCCCTGTATCTCTTCCATAGACCTTTTCTAGACTAATCCTCTTCCCGCATTCCATCAATCGTCTAATAAAGATATTTTAAATAAATTTTGAGGTCTAGCATAGTGGATTCACCCTAATTGACAAACTCATGACATAATGTGACATATCACCTCAAACCAGTTCTGTTTCTCTCAGTTTCACCCTGTTCCCTTCCCTCCTTCCCCTTTTCATACACCCCTCATTCACTCTTTTTAATCTTTCTTCTTTTATATTTTCATATATCTCTCTCTTTCTTTCGCATAGAAAAAAAGTAAATTCTGCTGGCTTGAAGAGTATGTTGACTTGAAGAAAAACAGTTGAAAGTCAAATTACGTTATTATAATAACCAAGAAAAATGAGCGAGGCACTGAAGTTATAAGAATTTCCCATCGAATTGAAATTGCTGATGTATATCTCGGCATGACGATGAGTGTAGTTTCCACAACCCTTTATCGCCCATTTGGAAACTTGACGAATGTCTCTCAGAATGTATCAGACAAACGGCAGAGCTCTGGATCTCATTGGCCAGGAAAGTATTTCCGAGCCTTACCATCCAAGTAACATCTCATTTTGGCTGAATCTTGATCGAACATTGGGCCAATATAGATATATTCAAAACACCAAAACAACGTTAATTAATATTGAATATCAAAACTGGTTCAAATCAAACTATCACGATGAAATCCAAAGAGAAACTGAAATAATTGAAAAGTCATTGATCCGCACCTGAGATAACATATCGTATCAACGGATCAACAAAAAATCAAAACTACGGCGAAATACCTGGATATGGGAATACAGATGTTTTTCGGAATCAACTAAATCCATCCTATACTACAATGTTAGTAAGAAATTAAACTACTGCTCATCATGTCCTTCGAACCATATTCATCAAGAAAAGGAAATACCAACTGCATCCTTCTCACAGGAAATCTGGAAACAAATTTCAGGTTATACTCAGTTATCTTTTCGTTCATCTCTCCTGGCAGATTCGGCCCAAAAAATGACAATGAAGAAATAGCCAGTATTCCGATTCAACTGAGATGTTAGCATTTCTCACACATGCGCTCGAAATCAGTCCTCAAAATCCCACTCTGCACGAAGCCTACTTCAGTTTATCGGCGGTGCTCGCAGGCTTCCGACGTCGCGACGCTCAAAACTAACCGTGACGCTTCTATCGGGGTATATGGTGTCAGACAAGAGTTAGCGAACGAAACCACGATTTTGTCGATAATACTGAAAAAAACTGTCAATGTGAAAAAATCATTCCTTGTCTCCTCAAATGATTACTTGAATGAAGTAAGACATACATCTAGTGGTATAGTGGGTGTTTTCGATAACTGATACATGTGAGTTGATGTTCAAGATGTGGACAATTGAAACATTAGCTGTCATTTTGTCAGGATTCAGTGTTTCAAATTGGCAACCTTATGTTTCTTGTTCAGAAAAATGTGCCCACTGAATAGTTTGAAATGTGGTGGTTATATCTTTTTGGAATTATCCTGTCGGCTAGCGCTGGCAGGGAGGCGTATGAAAGAATAGGTGAGTACTATTTCATGATTTATCGGATGAGGAGGACAATATTTCCGGACTGTAGAAATGTTTTTGATTAAGCTTTGTTGGATTGAATGAAATATTCAACAAGTGGTGAGAGTTTCTTCGCTACTAATATTACTTCACGCAATTATATCCAGATATAAAATGAAATTTATTGAGAAAATACTATCTGGGTTTCAGTGTTTGAGGAGCGAACAGCATAATGAGAATGGGAATTGCTCATCTCCATATTTATTTCGATAAAAATTAGTCACTATTCTTCAATAAAAAAAATTCCTGTTGATCCAAAAAGTTGGGCAAAATAATTGTTTTACCCAGAGCTGTCCCAGCTCGAAGCACTTTTGTGCTCCTAAGCACTGTGCTCCCGAGCACTTTCCTAATTTAGTGCTTAGTGCTTAGTGCTCCAAAGCATTAAACGAAAAGGCTTAGTGCTTAGTAATCCCGAAAGTGCTCCGGAGCAATTTTCTACGATAAGTACTGCGTTAAGAAGATTACTGTCTTGAAAAAATAGTACAATTTTGTCAATTACTTTTCCTATTAAAAAAACAAGTTCAAAATAATTGAATACTACTCCTCCTTTTCAAACTACGTTGACGTATCGGAGACCACATTCGTCTCCGTTATCAAAACCTTCAAAACAATCAATTTTTTATTATCGAGTCAAATTGTTATTTCTTTCTCCACCAAAAATTTCATATGAACGACACTTTCTATCTTGATACAGAGGATGTGCTGTATGTCAATTACCATTCTGTTATTTCAAACTAATTTTCTGTGTAACCATAACTGCCAATTTCGATTTGATTTTGATTTACATGTTTTAGTTTTTTTCAGACTGTGCTAGGTTAAACACTCAAAAAACGATGTCAAGAAAACCACAAAACCAAACATTTAATCAATATTCCTATTTTATTGGAATCAAATGCTTGATTTCAGCAATTTTATTTTAAAATAGTATATTATGTTAGCAGAGTTATTAACGTCCTTTCCATAACGAGTATTTTATTCACAGTGCAGCGTTGAGGAACGACTGTTTAAAAAAAAATTGACTCGAGGAGTTCATATAAATGCTTTACATATATCGTACTTCCTTTACAAATTCATATTATAAACACCCAATTGTATGATTTTGAGTTGATATCTTTTTTTATTATAACAGTTTCAATTGAAACAACCTACTCTCTCAGGGTTTTCAACCACTGATATCAAACAGTTACCCTAGCGATGTACTTAAAAAAATAGAGTTGCTATGGTAATATTTAAAAAAAAAATCTTTAAATGCATAGTGCGGAATATGTGAATAATTGATCATTTATCGTGGTACGCTGAATGACATTTTAGATATGTGAGTAGAAAAAGTAACTTAAGTTTTTTAATCGACCCGGTTTTTACTTGATGGAAATCCATAACACTTCTTAGACTGTTAGAATTGTGAGTTACTGAAACTTGATTTAACACGATAAGATTTCAACAAATGATATTACATCGAGATCGAGACATGTTTCGCTACACTGTAGTTTTCCAAGCGGATGATATAATAACTGCTTGAAGAAGCAACAGTGTAGCGAAACATGTCCAGATGTGATATTATTTGTGAAAATCTTACGTGTTTGATTAAGTTTCAGTAACTTAAGTATCTAACAGTCTGAAAAGTGCTTAGTGCTTAGTGCTCCTTGACTGGGAATTACTTTTTGAAAGTGCTTAATAATCGCGAGCATTTCATAAATAAAAGTGCTTGGTGCTATAGATTACGGAGCACTTTTCAAGAGCTAGAGATTACGGAGCACTTTTCAAGAGTGCTTAGAGTTTAGTGCTCGGCACAGCTCTGCTCTGTATACGTACTTGCTTCTGATATGTTATAAATTTAATGTAATAAATATATTCTGAATTAATTTTGAGGTCTAGCATAGTGGATTCACCCTAATTGACAAACTCATAACATAATGTGACATATTCCCTCAAACCAGTTCTGTTTCTCTCAGACTCTCCCTGTTCCCTTCCCTCCTTCCCCTTTTTATACACCCCTCATCCACTCTTCTTTAATCTTTCTTCTTTTATATTTTCATATATCTCTCTCTTTCTTTCGCATAGAAAAAAAAATCATTCTGTTGGCTTGAAGAGAATGTTGACTTGAAGAAAAACAGTTGAAAGTCAGATATACGTTATTAAAATAACCAAGAAAAATGAGCAAGGCACTGAAGTTATAAGAATTTCCCAACGAATTGAAATTGCTGATGTATATCTCACGCCATAGTTCATAATAAAATTTATGCGCGAATCATACCAGAAATCTGATTTTAGAAACGGATTTATGGTTACTGTTTTGTGTACTATAATGTTGCTCAAGAATTTTTATATTTTGAATCATTATGAAATACTCAGTTCGAGAATTTTTGCCGGAGAGAATCAAATAAATGAAATGGAAAAATCGACAATGTCGAATTACCCTTCTCTCCAAATTATTCCACCATGTGGAAAATATAGGGCGAACATATGACAGGAAACAACTACTTCCCTAGCTAATAGTAATACTACGACTGACATTGAAGAAGCGTCAACATTTCCCACTCGTAAAAAAAGTATCACTTTACTCACTTGATACATAAATTACTATTTTTTTTCAATTTACAATGCAGAAAAACTCAAAGTTATCTCCACAATTCATTGTCACCATCAGATGTAATGTAGTGGTAAAACCATAAAAACTATCAATCAGTTAGATGGTATCATAGTGGTATATGTTTCGAACCTATATAGGTGCATCATCAGCTAAATTATTTTTGAATTATGGAGAAGAAAAAATGTTGTAGACGAAGATAATAAGTATGTATCACATATTACCAATAAAGGGAGTAAGTCACAAACTTGGTTTTATTATAGAAATATGAATATTCAATTATAGGGAGTTTTTATTATAGGGAGGTTATTTTAACATGCTAGAATTTTTTGTTTTTTCAATTTGCCGCCGTACCAGCGATCACGTTACACGTGTCAAAATAGAACAGGCGCAAACTTTTCCCTATCATTTTTTCCCAATACCCTATTTTTCCTCCTACTCCTATAGAAAGTACACACTTTTCTCCCTCAAATCAGGGAAGAAACTCATACTTTTCCTCCCTAGGGAGGCATGGGGGTGGGGTCAAGTGCCACATCGTTGAAAAGATAATCCAATTCTCCTGACAACTATCTAAATATTTAAAAAAAATTTCATGCATTTTTGCTCAATCCCGATCCTTTTGCCTTTCGATTTTTTTTCAATTTGAAGTGACCCTAGCGCCATCTGTCGAGTAATTGCAATGTATCTTCTCTCGAAAAGAAGTAGGGTAAAGTGGGGTAAATGTAATCACGGGGCAAGTGTAATCAGGCACTCTCTAATTTTTGTATTACCGTTTTTAATATTTTTCCAACTATAATTTGAAATTGCAACCCTTTTTTTACCTATATATGATGTTTGTTATCTTTTTCAAGGTCTCTGTTCGAAATGTTAGTTGAGTTATGGATCACCTGCATTTTCACTTGTTATGCAAGTGCCGATTGTAATTTTGATGTTTTTATTACTATGGCAAATAATTCATTAAGGCTTCAATAATTTGCTTCCTTAGGTTATTTTCAACGGGGAATCCGATTCTGCTGTCAGATTTTGATTTTGATGTCCACAAAAACCAAAATAGTGGTGATTACATTTACCCCACCAAAAGGTACATACATACGGGGTAAGTGTAATCACGACCAAAACTCTGCACATTCCATTTTTCATTGGCCGGAACAGATAGATCATTACTCGGTGCCTGTCTCAGACATCGAGTTGATTCTACCTGAATCAAATTTAGGACGGAGAGGAGAATTGATTTTTCCAGTATCTTTTGCTACGTATAACGTCAAATAAGTAAAAGGAAAAAAACGGCATTGTACAGTGTCTTATTGTTCAGTTATTTCATTAAACGTAAATATGACAATTGTGTACTCATTCCAAAAAAAGTTTATAACTTCCTTATAAATTGAGGTGGAGGCAATTTTTTTTTTTTTTTTGATCGAAACTGCATTTTTCATACTTCATTATCCTTGCCCCAAATACTCTAGGATACGATGCATATGAGAATTACAAGCCGTGATTACATTTGCCCCGAATGCTAGGGTAAGTGTAATCAGCGAACCTAACTTATTATTATTGTTTATAACAAATTCACTGTTGCTAGTAGAACGAAATTAGTTAACTCAGTTAGTTGTCTATTAGATAGGTAGTACTACTGTGATAAATCTAAAAGGAAGCTCTTTTGGGTCTCTTGATATTATCATTTAAAGTCCAACTATTGTTTTTCTGATTACACTTACCCCACATCACCCTACCGGTAGTAACCTTCAAAATAAGTTCGGTTTCAGTGTTCCACATTGACCCGTTCAGATTTATCGAGGTATGCGTACCAATCATATCCGCACTCAGAATTAATATTTTCTCGGATATTTCGAATGCGAATTTTGAAAAAATATTAACGAAATGCAAGAAAGTCAAGACGGTTGGAATAGAACTGAATTATCTTCTCAGCGATGAGAAACTTGACCCTCATGCCATTCAAAATTTCTTGAATTAATTGAACTATGCCTTTTAATCGAATATTCGGCGCCTAGCGATGATGTTCCTCCCCCACCCGCCCTTACTTTCTAAAACCGCCACTGAGAAAGTGGATCTTGGTGTCTTTGAAACAAACCGCTATTGAGAACTAAAATCGATTTTTCCATTTGCTGCAAGTCCTTCAGTCCAAAGAGATTTACTTCAAGGTTCGAAATTGGATCGTCATACATTTGATCCTTATTCCGTTTTGATTTTGTTCTGATAAGAGTGTCCTTTTTCAGAGAAAATGCATGAATAACCCATCGGAAAAATAATTGGTTATTATTCCACGTGTACAGTTCCTCTCACGATGATTGCAAGGGCGGGTAAGACAGAATGCCACTTTTTTGTGATGAATTTGTTCAGCTATGAGAAAAATCCATTATACACTGACCGGCAGAAAAAGTGGGACAGCAATATGTTCGTTTCAATTTGAAAGAAAAGGATATATAGTGGTTTGGAGATATTTGAAATTGAGTATCGTGTTGTTCCCAATGTTCGAGTATTTCCTGATTCTGATTTCTGAATACGCTCTTCCTGTAATTCACCTCGAATTTGATTCATTATCAACAACCGCCCACGACGTCTGATCCGTATTCCTACCATATCTCGTAAATGTTCAATGGGGTTGAGGTCAGTACTACGTGCTGGCTAATCGATAACTTGGATTCCAATGTGCTGGAGGTAGTCTCGAACAATTCTGGCCACTTGCGCATGAGCATAAACGTGCTGATCCGTATTCCTACCATATCTCGTATATGTTCAATGTGGTTGAGGTCAGTACTACGTGCTGGCTAATCGAGAACTGGGATTCCAATGTGCTGGAGATAGTCTCGAACAATTCTGGCCACTTGCGCATAAGCATAAACGTGCTGATCCGTATTCCTACCATATCTCGTATATGTTCAATGTGGTTGAGGTCAGTACTACGTGCTGGCTAATCGAGAACTTGGATTCCAATGTGCTGGAGGTAGTAACAATTCTGGCCACTTGCGCATAAGCATAAACGTGCTGATCCGTATTCCTACCATATCTCGTATATATTCAATGTGGTTGAGGTCAGTACTACGTGCTGGCTAATCGAGAACTTGGATTCCAATGTGCTGGAGGTAGTAACAATTCTGGCCACTTGCGCATAAGCAGAAACGTGCTGATCCGTATTCCTACCATATCTCGTATATGTTCAATGTGGTTGAGGTCAGTACTACGTGCTGGCTAATCGAGAACTTGGATTCCAATGTGCTGGAGGTAGTAACAATTCTGGCCACTTGCGCATAAGCAGAAACGTGCTGATCCGTATTCCTACCATATCTCGTATATATTCAATGTGGTTGAGGTCAGTACTACGTGCTGGCTAATCGAGAACTTGGATTCCAATGTGCTGGAGGTAGTCTCGAACAATTCTGGCCACTTGCGCATAAGCATAAACGTGCATCGGATTAAAGTTTTCACCAATGAACAACCCCGCATGTACCACCACATGCTCCTCCAGGATATTCTCTATGAACAAGCTCTGTGCGAGACGCGTACGGAATGCCAGTCTAAACCATAACAGACCCCCCATCAAAGCTCACCCTCTCGCTAGAGTTGCATTGCGCTTATTTTTCTTCTTTCCGTCTCCATGCTCTCTCTCGTCCATTAGGGATCTCAGCGCAGAACGAGACTCATTTGAAAAGAGCATATTGCTCCACTGGCTGATATTCCAGTTGAGGTGTTTACAGTATGCAAAACGAAATTATTTAACATATTCGTTATAAAAAAACAGAGTTTTGCCGAGCACTGACAAAAAGTGCTTAGAGCACTAAGCACTCTTAAAAAATGCTCCGAAATCTCGAGCACTAAGCACTTTTATTTATGAAATCCTCGCGATTACTAAGCACTTTAAAAAAATTCCAGTCAGAGAGCACCAAGCACTTTTCAGACTGTTAGATACTCATGTTACTGAAACTTAATCAAACACGTAAGATTTTCATAAATAATAATACCTTGCGACATGTTTCGCTACACTGTCGCTTTTTCAAGTGGTTATTATATGAACCGCTTGGAAAACTACAGTGTAGTAAAACATGTCTCGATGTTATATCATTTGTTGGAATCTTATCGTGTTAAATCAAGTTTCGGTAATTTTTTTTGTGAGGGGTGCCGCCGGGTGCCATCTGCCTCGACTTCATATTTCGACAAGATTCATATAAATGAAGAGGCTTAGTGCATAGTAATCCCGAAAAGTGCTTTTCGTTACATACTTCGGAGCAATAAGCTCTAAGCACCGAATTGGGAAAGTGCTCGGAAGCACAGTGCTTAGGAGCACAAAAGTGCTTCCAGCACTTTCACGAGCACTAAGCACTGTGCTTTGAGACAGCTCTGGAAAAAACTATAGATTATATGATAATTTTTCTTGCTGTCCCACTTTGTATGTCGGTCAGTGTGGATATAAGAAGGTTGAATCATAGAGGTCAGTCTTCATACCCCTTCGTGGTCACTTTGGGACTTGTCAAGTATGTCATACACTGGGCGTCAAATGAACTGTCGAATACTATACGACTGTTGCGGACCAATTATCACAACGAAAATTCATTTTTCAGTGTGAATAATGGAAAATGCAAGGGTTTCTCGGTGTGTATTATACTATTATGACACCAAATTTCTTAGTCTTATTTTTAAATCTGAGCTCTCAATATGGCTGTCAAAATATCATCAAAAAAGTAATAATAATACCTACCTAAACTTGTGAGACCGGCTTGTGGAGGATATATTATTATGACAATATATTTCCTTGCTTAACAACCAATCAGTGGATTTCAAAGTTTGAAATTCAGCCAATAGAATCGGAACTACAGTGATAATATAGCTTGTCGCTGTATTTTCACGGTGATAAACCTGCTTAGTTTTTGTTTTACTATCTGTCAAGTGAAAATAATGATTTGAATTATAAACGTCAAATTTATTTATGTGTTTTGACTAGTTATCTTTATTTATCAATATGAGCGATCGTTGGGAACAAATGTCCATTGGTATCATAGATGTGGCCGTGGAAAAGAGTATCCCGTTGAATACGGCTAGAAGTAAAGCATCAATTTCCAGGTGACACGATTTTTCTTTATTTCAAATCGATATATTGTCGTCCTAAATATAATTCGTGGTATGATTAAAAACCTATAATTTTTTGGAATATCAATTCATTGGCCATCCCAATGCAAGAAAATACAACTCGTCCTGCGGACTCGTATTTTCAGCTTTGGGATTGCAATTCATAAATATTCCAAAAAATTATCGGTAATAATCATACCACTTATTATATTACTCCAGAAACTGAATTTGTTTCGAAGTTTCATATACATCAAGTCATTGTTCCTAAAAATAATTTATTGACATATATTTTTAAAATTCCTGTTTGTAATATTTTTCTACTCCTATTCTTATCATTGCTATAACTGACAAGTATATGTACCTACTCATGTAACAGTATCGTATCTAGACTTAAGAATTATTTGAAATTTGGATTGTATTTATAATTCAGGTGAAAATGTATTATAGAATTTTTGTAGCAGAAAAAAAAGTGGACGAAAGTGATTATGGTCCGATTTGATTCAAAATTAATATGAGGAGATTTTTGATTAGAGATTAGGATTTTTTGTCAAAATTCATACATCCAAGATGGCGTCTCCAAGGTGGTAGACGAATTGTGTGATTATGGTTAGATTCTATTCAAAATTGGTATGTGGGAGTTTTCGGTCCAGGAAATTTTGATATTTAAGTCAATATCCTTGAAATCAAAATCGCGATTCCTTGTTTGCGGACAAGATTTGATGTTATAGCCATATGTCATGATTTTTGTTACTTGATTTCGCACATTTGCAAGAATTAGGAATGATCATCGAATAAGCTAAGTTCTGTTTTTTTCGTAAGTGTCAGATTATCTCGAAATAATGCAAACGTAAGTATAAAAATAATATAATAAAATTATACTTGAAAAAAAAACAAAAACACGCTTTACTTCTACCATAAACTAAAAATTAAAAAAATATTTTCAATGTCATTACTCAAATATAAAAAAGCGTGGAGTGCTTGACATAAGTTTTCTAAGAATAGGTCGAGAGCACCCAATCTTCTTATATTTGAGTAATTATATTGAAAATTATTTTTTCTACTAGCGTGCGGAAAAATCCACTTTTCCGCACTCATTTTAGTTTTGAAAAAGTAGAATTGTTTAGTTTTTGCGGATTATACTGACATTTAAATATTGCGTCGCAGAAGGTTAAAATAGAAAGCTTACCAAGTATGGTTGTATAGTTTAATATATATTTAATAAAAAATATTCTTTATGTTAACTTTTGGGTGTTTTTTCCGCTAGTAAATAAAATAGTGTACCTAACACGAGCGTAAAGTGTCTTTTCCGAACGCGATTTCTTGTATTCGACACCACGATATGTTTCGCTAACACAGTAGTTTTCTTACGTGACTGTTATGGCTAAAACGGAAAAATGATACATGAAAAATTAACAAAATATTTGTATAATTTCTTTCTCTCGAAATTCAGAATTCAAGTTTTGAACTTTTTTTGTGTATAATAAATGCATTCAGATCCTGCCCTTCTATTCCATCATATACAAATGAAAAGTTGCTGCTCGTTTTATGTACACAGTATCAAACACATCGTGCTCCTTTATAAAAATTTAATGATCAAAAACCAATATTCCCAGTTTCATAAGGCACATCAAGTTTTCCGTTTGATACGGCTATTTGTAATGCAGCCATTAGAAATTCATTAAAAACTAAATCAATCGTCCAACTTCTATATTATTGAATATCAATTCAAAATATTCATTCTATAGTGTATTACTCGTAATGAACAGATATATTAGAAAGTAGAAACGCAGTTACCGTTTTCCATCATGAAAGCAGTTTCTTCAGTTTCAGCTCCATCGAGAGCAAATCAAAAGGGAATATATTCGCGAATTGATCAATTCTCGGCACTAATGTTTTGCTCTTCGATTTCTGCTTCCCTTGCCTTCTTAATTGAGGTTCAGGGCTTCCTGGTTTTGACAAGCGCCATTAATCATATTTCCACAGGCCAAAGGTATGAGGTATGCCATCGAAAACCTGTTTGTCAATTTATTGGTAATCAATCAGTATTTTGCTATACTAAATAATACTCCCAAGAGGTTGAAGTTTCGAGTGGGGTCATAAGTTTGGTGGATGGAGGATGTGTGGAAAAGAGGCAAAAGTAAATATTGATTGAAAGTTTGATTTTGTGGAGGAAATCCAGTTCTTGACATGATTTTTTGGGTTTATGACCTTCCACAATCTGAAAATGAAAAAAAAATTTTTAATCCAAAGAAATCTGTACAAGTGTAGAAGGGTAAATTAATTAATTTGCCCGATAAGTTACTGCGTTCACAAGACTGCTGGCTTGAAAGAAATTAATTTTTGTCAGTAACGTACCCTACACTGAATTTGCTTATCTAAAAAAATGAGATCGAATTAACAAAGAATACTTCTCTTTTTTTGAAAACTGTTGACGTTTAGGAGGCTATATCTGCCTCCGTTATCAAAACTTCTTGGAAAGACGCTGAAAAAAACTGAATTTACAATCGAACAACACAACACACAGACATGCGACATCTCCATACACATCCAACAAACAATATTATACCTTATGTCCCTGGACTGTCTGAAAAGATAAAACGGATTGGCCATAGGTATGATGTGAGAACAACATTTAAAACAACCAATACATTGAGATCAATTAATACTCACACATACAAAACCAAAAAACGCTGGTGAATGTTCAAAAAATTGTGTTTACAACATACCTTGTTCGTGTGGTAAGAGTTATATAGGTGAAACATCAAGACCATTGATTGTGCGCCAGGAAGAACATAAAAGTTACAAAAGTTGAAGGAAACTGCGTGCATTCTTTTATCGAACAACTGCTTTTCAACTAATTCCATCGAAATGGACCGCACCTGGTTACCCCTCCTCAGAGATGAAATAAGAACTAATAGAATGGTGATTGATACCGAACACCCTATGTATCAAGATACCAAATGTCAATCAAAAGAATGTATGACAGATTTCATTTGACTCTGTCAAAGAAAGGTCTTATTACCAAAATCGCAATTCAAATTCAGTTTTTTTTCAGCGTCTTTCCAAGAAGTTTTGATAACGGAGGCAGATATAGCCTCCGAAACGTCAACAGTTTTCAAAAAAAGAGAAGTATTCTTTGTTAATACGATCTCATTTTTTTTTAGATAGGCAAATTCAGTGTAGGGTACGTTACTGACAAAAATTAATTTCTTTCAAGACAGCAGTCTTGTGAACGCAGTAACTTATCGGGCAAATTAATTAATTTACCCTTCTACACTTGTACAGATTTCTTTGGATTAAAATTTTTTTTTTCATTTTCAGATTGTGGAAGGTCATAAACCCAAAAAATCATGTCAAGAGCAAAAGTAAAATTGATACTTCTAGATAATTTTGTTATTTTCATTAAAAAAAATTTACGTCATCAGTTTTTTTTTATCTGGTGGCACTTTATTGTTGAAATCCAAAAAAAAATTCTCATGGCTATATCTGTTGATATGGGGTGTTTTTTGTGACTGTTAGCTGTGTGAGTTTTCGAATTTTGAGTTGCCATAACTTTGTTATTAATTCATATTTTTCCATGAAATTTTGGTTACACCTGTTTAGAGGCACTCTGAATCCAGTGGAGTAGTGATTTTTCCAATAAAAAATCGCTAATAAAAAATCCCGATTTTCGACAAATAAAAAATATCGTAGTATGCCCTGAAAATTGGAATAAACATTTCAAATTTTGTCCCAATGTAGACCTTTTAGTACTTGACATTTCAAAACAAAAAATTAGCAAAATCGGTTTACAACTTCAAATTTTAGGGGGGGTGTTTCCAATAAAAATGGGTCACACTGTATAAGATCTATATAAGCGTTCTGAACCTCATGACCGGGATCATGGGATTTAAAAAGCATACCCTCCTTTATAATAAAAAAATATCTAATTTTTATATATGGATTAAAAATAACCGTATGCAAGTTTTGAATGTGGAAACCATGATTATTCGACATTTCACTTGCCTTCGTTCTTCGAATCAGCGTGGATTATAAATGGCAATGATTCGATGAATCAATAACTATTAACCCAATTCCTGGAAATTCATGTGAAATAAGTGATTAGTTACTGCATTATGTCAATCAATATCCAAAATATGCCTATAATGATTTAATTAAGCCCCTTAAAATCTGTCAGAATGTCACTGCTTATATCTGATTTCATGCTACACGGTAAAATTTCCTCTATTATTATTGAAGGGATAAAGGGTTTGGTTTGATAACTACAATCCACGAACTGTACGTGTAATCTGAGAAGGGCAATTATGAAAGGTTCAAATCTATGTTGACGGATGCGGGTAGTTGAATTTTGTTTGTTAATGATTTGGCGAAGTCGCAGGTTCTTTTGTTCACATCGGATTCGATTTCCTTGTTCCTTGCTACGATGTAAGTACAGGGTGAATCCAGTTCAGGATGCATACCGTGTTGTACTGTGTGGCACAGATTCATGGTACACCCCCGTTTTCTCCGTTGTTTCTCTAGCTATATTTCTGAAACTTTAAATATCGGATAGGCTTCCTAGACGGCACTTTTTGGCAAATTTGAAAAAAAAATTGCACGAGCAAAATAAAATCACTTTTAGCAAATGATATAATATGCGAGTATTTGAGTACCTAAAATGTGTTCTACGAGCGTGCGGAAAGTTGTACTTTTTCGTACGATTTTTGTATTGTTGATCTATGTAACTATTCTGTCATATTAGTCCTCCGCTCCGCATCGTTCGTGCAACTGCCGTCGGGTGCGGAAAAGTACTACTTTCCGCACTTGTTAGGTAAATAACTATTGTCGCACTTCACGGAGATGTTTGCGGATGATCCGAGTAGAACCCAATTTTTCCTTTGGCATGTATAAGTAGGACTTGTCTCACTAGCCTTGAATCGGTGCATATGGTCCAAAGAGGGTACTGATTCCTGCTTCAGTATAATTATTTCATATCAACTAAAATTTCCATGCTTTCAGATCCTCCGTAAATATCGTAGAATTTTAGGTACTCAGATACTCACATGTTATATTTTAATGAAGAAGTAAAAGTATTCAGGAACGATAAGCACTTTTTTTTCCTTGTACTATAATTTTTAGCAAAGTTATGACAAATCTAATTTTCGGCCCTTCCGGAAGTTGCAGTGGCGGTTTGCGCGAGCATAAAATGTGTGATATCGGCGTTAAACCACGTTTTGTGAGAAAACGAGCGTATATCTTAAGGTATTACTAAAAATCATTCTTGTGGAGAATTGAATTATCTCTCAATCTATCAAAATTGTTTTTTGATAAATTTTATATTTTCTGAAATAACAACAAACATTTTTTTATTTTTTTCAAATGAAAAATGTTTTAGGTTCCACCCCTGATTTTCTGGTAAACAATTTTTTTCTAATAACACACATGATATCGAGTTTCAGAGTGCTACAATTCATTCTTCACTTTTTGATCGAGTTTGTCTGTTACTGGCTTACTACTTGCACGAGAATTTTCATATTTCACAAAGCACTTTCACCAACCAAATTTTTTGATGGTTTCAGCGGGATGCTGACGTGTAGTGTTCCAACATTCTACTGACTGATTATGTCCACATAGTTTGTTAGTTGTCTTACTATCCACAGAATAATTTTCAGATTTTATACAACATTTGCGATACGCGCGTTTTTTCACAAGTTCAAAACTAACCCCGCGCGTGTTGTCCCAAAAACTGGCTGACTGACGGCAGGTTGATAGGTTTTATTAAACCTATTTCTGACCTACCTAATATCAGAATATCTGTCTTTATAAAACTGTTGCATTTTTGGTCACTCTGCTCTCCGACTAGGTATATCGATTTGACACCATTTCTTACACAACTAATCGGATTAAAACGTTCAGATCCCATACCACGCCACGCTCCTTTCTGGGTTCCCAAATATCCCTTTTGATGAGGATTCGAACCTCGCGAAGCAAGTTTAGAAAATCTTTAGTTGGCAACTCAGTTAATTGGAAGCTAGTCGTTCGTTTTCCAGACATTTTGAACGATAGCAATACTAATCAGAAAATCCAAGACAGATCTAAAACTTTTAAGAATGTATTAAGCTGGATTAGAGTGGAGAAAAGTGATCACGTCAGACTGTATCATTGAACAATTTGGAATTATTTCATGGTTTTCATTTCGTGTAATGCAAAACTCATTCAGGTGTAGAGACTTTTCAAGTTGCGAAGTTAAAGTGAAACGAATTGAAATAATTTTATCTGGTGGAAGAAAATGGGATTAAATTATTATTCCACTTATCAATTTCTAGGCTCGATAAGATCATTTTATTAAAATACGCAATCATATCCATGACAAAAGGAACGAAAACTTGATAAAAGGAATAAAAGCTCGATAAAAGAAAAAAATCATTGATAGAAAAACCGAACACATCATTAAAACCACGATCGATAAATTAATTTCTCCATAACCTTTATAAAATTTGCCAGTTCTGCAATCGCGTGCGGAAAAGTATCACTTTCCGCACTTGCTAGGTAATTGAACAAACTCGCAGGATATGTTAGCTTGCTCTGGTTAGGTTTGTATGTCAAGTGCGAGCGGAAAACGAATTCACGCATTTTAGACTCGCAAGCTAGAAAAGCTTGTTCTGGTTAGATTCGTGTGTCAAGTGCGAGCGAAAAACGAATTCACGCATTTTAGACTCGCAAGCTAGAGTAGCTCGCTCTGGTTAGGTTTGTGTGTCAAGTGTGAGCGAAAAACGAATTTACGCATTTTAGACTCGCAAGCTAGGAAAACTTGCTCTGGTTAGGTTCGTGTGTCAAGTACGAGCGGAAAACGAATTCACGCATTTTAGTCTCGCAAGCTAGAATAGCTCGCTCTGGTTAGGTTTGTGTGTCAAGTGCGAGCGAAAAACGAATTCACGCATTTTAGACTCGCAAGCTAAAATAGCTTGCTCTGGTTAGGTTTGTGTGTCCAGTGCGAGCGAAAAACGAATTCACGCATTTTAGATTCGCAAGCTAGAATCCCTTGCTCTGGTTAGGTTTGTGTGTCAAGTGCGAGCGAAAAACGAATTCACGCATTTTAGACTCGCAAGCTAGAATCCCTTGCTCTGGTTAGGTTTGTGTGTCAAGTACGAGCAAAAAACGAATTCACGCATTTTAGACTCGCAAGCTAGAATAGCTTGCTCTGGTTAGGTTTGTGTATCAAGTGCAAGCAAAAAACTAATCTACGCAATTTCAACCCACGTTTGCCTTCTTCTTGTCTTTCATTTAAACGTCGTAAACTTATAAATGTATCAAGCATATTAATATATCCTTCTTATCACGCAAATGTGATTTCAATATAAAGTACTGCTATTGTGTGTTTGCATTATTTAATATATTATTTTCCAATTTTTCATTATGTAAAAGTGTATCGAACATAAAACGCTTCATTCCTACCAATGTCGATGAGATCCATGTAGGTTCTTGAGAGACTGCTTTGGTATTGAAACCCACGTGTCATTTTCACTTTTTTAAAATATTCTTATGGAGTGTTTTGATTAGTTTTGAATAGTCGTGTTTGAATATTGATTTCGTTGAATAGGATGCATACTTTATTCATCACGGTAATATGATATTGTGGTATCGTTAGTCATAAACTCTCCATTAGTAACGAATATATCTGTAAATAAAGGGACAAATATAATGTAAACATAATTCGTCCCCTTTGTTTATACAACTGACCCAATTGCTTTCCGATTTGATTCACTTACAGAAAAATTAAATTTGTTTTATAATCATTTCATTTCATGGTCTAGTATACCTATTTTTAAATTGAATGAGCGTATAAGTAGTAGTCTGTTTTAGAGTTCCTCATATTTTATTACTAGGTTTGGAAAAAAAATTGAAACGTATAGGTAATCTACTTAAAAAATGTAATCCGACCACAATGAATCTAAGGCTCAATTTATGCTGTCTCAATCATAAAATTGAATTGAAACTGTACATTCCAGTAAGAGCATTTATGCAATTTTAATTTTCAATCATAATCATAAGAACTGAAATGTAGAGTTAAATTTGATTTTATGATTAAGACAGTGACTATGATTAGGACCATCAAAAACTATAAAAAACTGGTTATGAAGAAAACTGGAAGAGGGCGGTATGTCAGATGCAAAATATCTTTCGGAGCAGATATCTGTACCCTACAGATGTACATAATATATGAAAATATGTGGAGATTTGTCAAAAAAAATTTGTTTCATACATCATTTCTAATACCTAATGATAATAAGTTCAGCTCGTCTCTAATGGTTTCGGATAGGAAAAACATTAAAATAAATAAAAGGAGATCATTTCTAGAGTAAACTATCATTTACAAATTATATCAAACGCAGTAAAACAATTAAAGAATGGCAGTCATAACCATATTACCTACTGATTTTAGTTCGAAAATATGAATAGGATATTCATAAAATCTGTTGTGGGATCATCTGCGCTTGAAAGAAAAACTTTACTCGCTATTTTCTATCGTTCAAGAGGTATTCATGTTGAAAAGGGGAACATCCTCCATAAAAATTGAAAAATGAAAAATGTGATTTAATTGTAATATCCAACAGAAAACAACTGCTTCCCCAGCTGAAGCCACGCTGGACATTGAACTATATCTGATAGATATTGTGAAAAGACTAACTGAAAAAAAAAATTAATGTGAAAATTTGCATTTTCATTCAGATAGTTGATTCTTTTAAATTGTCTCTAGTTTTCATTGAAAATTCATTAAATAAATTAGATAGGGAGAATGTTATTAAAAAATATCACCCACAGAAATCGTTCGTTACATTGAAGCAAGGATCGCTTCTTTCGCATTATAATCTTGAACCAAGAGGTTATGCGAATTTTCACAATATCTATCAGGTATACTTCAATATCCAGCGTGGCTTTAGCCAGGGAAGTAGTTGTTTTGTGTTAGATATTACAAATAAATCACATTTTTCAATATTCATGAAAAATGTTCTCCTTTCAAACATGAATACCTCCCATGAGTTTATCTTCAAGGATGGAAAATAGCGACTAAAGTTTGTCTTTCAGCCGCAGATGTTTCCACAACAGATTTTATGAATATCTTATTCATATTTTCAAAGAAAAATCAAAATGCAATGCCCATGACATGTCTATGTCAAAAAATAACTTTCAAAGTGTTACCGCAGAAGAAATATTTCCACTATTTCCATCCTTGCTGTGTATAATTGCTTCTGAAGAGCCTGTTTTTCAATTCTAATATAATATAATAAATAATGATTACCCAAAACGTATTTTTTCTGCCACCATACGAAAAATTGGGATCAGCCCCCGTATAAGGGTAGTTTATACTTGTGATTTTTCGGAAACTTTGCTGAACGATGGTTTTCAGTGAAGATATTTCATTGAAACTATAAATGATGATTAGCCATAACATACTTTTTCTGCCACCATACAAAAAATTGAGATCAGCCCCCGTATAAGGGTAGTTTATACTTGTGATTTTTCAGAAAACTTTGCTGACCGATGGTTTCCAGTGAAGGTATTTCATTGAAACTATAGATAATGATTGCTCAAAACGTACTTTTTATGCCACCATACAAAAAATTGGAATCAGCCCCCTTATAAGGGTAGTTTATATTTGTGATTTTTCGGAAAACTTCGCTGACCGATGGTTTTCAGTTGAAGTATTTCATTGAAACTATAGATAATGATTGCTCAAAACGTACTTTTTATGCCACCATGTGGTTTTTCAGGAAACTTTGCTGACCGATGGTTTCCATTGAAGATATTCCATTGAAACTGTAGCTAATGATTGCACACGGGGGTTAATCCCAATTTTTTGTATGGTGGCATAAAAAGTATGTTCTGTGCAATCATTAGCTACAGTTTCAATGAAATATCTTCACTGGAAACCATCGGTCAGCAAAGTTTTCCTAAAATTTACAAGTATAAACTACCCTTACGTGGGTGCTGATCCAATTTTTTCCTATGGTGACACAAGTACATTTTGAAAAATCATATTATACTGTTTCAATGAAATATATTCACTGAAAACCCCTGGCCAGCAAAGTTTTTCGAAAAATCACAAGTATAAACTACCCTTATGTTGGGGCTGATTCCAATTTTTTGTATTATGGCAGAAAAAGTACGTTTTGGGTAATCATTATTTACAGTTTCAATGGAATATCTTCACTGGAAAATATCGGTCAGCAAAGTTTTTCGAAAAATCACAAGTATAAACTACCCTTAAGTGGGGGCTGATCCTAATTTTTTGTACGGTGGCATAAAAAGTACGTTTTGAATAATCATTATTTTTCGTTTCAACCAAATATCTTCACTGGAAACCCCCGGTCAGCAAAGTTCTAAGAAAAATTAAGAGAATAAACTACCCCCAAATGGGGGTGGATTTCAATTTTGAGTATGGTGGCAGGAAGATATTTCTCAACAGATGTCTTTTTTGCATTATCATTTTAATATTCGCAGTTCAAGTCTGAAATCAATGAAATATTATATTTCGGTCAGCAAACTATTTTTTCCCTTTTTTTCCCGCCAAAAATATTTCTGGTGAGTTTTTGACATTTTCGTTCAAAGATTCGGAATCAGCACGTTAAAATACGTTCGGACACAGAAATTTAAAATTTGAAAAATGAAAAATAAAAAATCGGATTTTCCACCTTCAACACCCTTTTCCGGCTAAATCGTATATCTGAGCACATAAAAATCATACATTTTCACAATGAGCATGAAATTTCACGCATACAGTGCAAATTTCAAGTCGATGTAACGACTTAGTATTTTTCATGATTTTTAGGGGTGAACCCCCTTGCAAGTTTTTTCGAGGATTTTTTTATTTTTTTCGATTGACTCGAAATATCCAAACATACTAATTCGGCCATTCCGAATCGATTGGCGTTCGCAGAACTTGTCTATCTCTAACCGTTCTCGAGTTGGTCAGCTGTAAATCAGTTTTTAGATGTTTTTTTCCCGCCAAAAATATTTCTGATGAGTTTTCGACATTTTCGTTCAAAGATTCGGAATCAGCACGTTAAAATACGTTCGGACACAGAAATTTGATATTTTTGAATAACATTCTCTGATTCCAGCATCCATACTGTCCTATTTTTTTACGACTCAACTTTTTTTCAAATAGAATAATTTTCGATTTTGAAGCAATAATAAGTGAACAATGTTTCCTAGCTTTCCACCACTCATCTTCAAACTAACCCCAAAATAACGAACACTCCTTATACCGTGACGTCCTGCACACGAACATTGTTTTCATCGGAAACCAGAACCTATAAATTTCCGCATAGACAGTCTAATGCATTATTCCAAACTTGGTTTTAGTGTAGGAGAAGGAGTTCTCCCTGAATAATATACAACTACCGTTTACTCCCTAACCTAGTTTTCATTTCGCACCGCTTCCGTTCCACTACCGCATTATTTATAGCTTCGATAGAATTGTTGAATAAGAACAAAATTCGGAGTCAAGACGCAGTCTGAGAAAGTGCATTTCGTTGTTCACTATAGGCAAATGACGATAAATAAGTCGACGAAATCGCTTTGGTAATATACACAAGTTCACTGACACTGCCAGACATCCAACCATTTCCTTATTGGATTATTATCTTGAGGAGATATCGTAAAGGTTTATTTTAGATTGCCGTTTAATGCGACCAGACAAACTGACCAGTAACTTTAATGATTTTTTTTTAACGATCCTGTCAGTCAATCATCATGAGACATTTTTTTCAGTTATACGCAATGAAAACGGAACTTCGCGATGGTACACGCTTCCTTCCTTTCGAGTCGATGACCACATCATCAAGTGGCAACAACAATGATCTCTCTTATAATCTAATACATATGACATAATCTCAAGAAATGTACTTGATTCGGCCAAGTCTGAATCAGAAAAGGCTCGCCTGAAAGCTATTAGTATTGAAGAACCTGAATCTTGGCTAAACGCTTTACCTGTGGCTTCTCTCGGAACCCTTTTAGACGACGAGTATTTCAGGATATCTATTGGATTGCGACTGGGTTCAGATATTTGTATACCTCATAAATTTACATGTGGTAGTGAAGTCAACCAAAAAGGAACTCATGGTTTTAGCTGTTATAAAAGTGTAGGTCGTTTATCCAGACATTATTGAGTCAATGCTATCATTTGACGTTTTATGGTATCGGCAGGTATTACAGATGTATTAGAACAGTTATGTCGATGACCACATCATCAAGTGGCAACAACAATGATCTCTCTTATAATCTAATACATATGACATAATCTCAAGAAATGTACTTGATTCGGCCAAGTCTGAATCAGAAAAGGCTCGCCTGAAAGCTATTAGTATTGAAGAACCTGAATCTTGGCTAAACGCTTTACCTGTGGCTTCTCTCGGAACCCTTTTAGACGACGAGTCTTTCAGGATATCTATTGGATTGCGACTGGGTTCAGATATTTGTATACCTCATAAATTTACATGTGGTAGTGAAGTCAACCAAAAAGGAACTCATGGTTTTAGCTGTTATAAAAGTGTAGGTCGTTTATCCAGACATTATTGAGTCAATGCTATCATTTGACGTTTTATGGTATCGGCAGGTATAACAGCTGTATTAGAACAGTCATGTCGATGACCACATCATCAAGTGGCAACAACAATGATCTCTCTTATAATCTAATACATATGACATAATCTCAAGAAATTTACTTGATTCGGCCAAGTCTGAATCAGAAAAGGCTCGCCTGGAAGCTATTAGTATTGAAGAACCTGAATCTTGGCTAAACGCTTTACCTGTGGCTTCTCTCGGAACCCTTTTAGACGACGAGTCTTTCAGGATATCTTTTGGATTGCGACTGGGTTTAGATATTTGTATACCTCATAAATGTACACGTGGTAGTGAAGTAAACCAAAAAGGAACTCATGGCTTCAGCTGTTATAAAAGTGTAGGTCGTTTATCCAGACATTATTGAGTCAATGCTATCATTTGACGTTTTATGGTATCGGCAGGTATTACAGATGTATTAGAACAGTTATGTCGATGACCACATCATCAAGTGGCAACAACAATGATTTCTCTTATAATCTAATACATATGACATAATCTCAAGAAATGTACTTGATTCGGCCAAGTCTGAATCAGAAAAGGCTCGCCTGAAAGCTATTAGTATTGAAGAACCTGAATCTTGGCTAAACGCTTTACCTGTGGCTTCTCTCGGAACCCTTTTAGACGACGAGTCTTTCAGGATATCTATTGGATTGCGACTGGGTTCAGATATTTGTATACCTCATAAATTTACATGTGGTAGTGAAGTCAACCAAAAAGGAACTCATGGTTTTAGCTGTTATAAAAGTGTAGGTCGTTTATCCAGACATTATTGAGTCAATGCTATCATTTGACGTTTTATGGTATCGGCAGGTATAACAGCTGTATTAGAACAGTCATGTCGATGACCACATCATCAAGTGACAACAACAATGATCTCTCTTATAATCTAATACATATGACATAATCTCAAGAAATTTACTTGATTCGGCCAAGTCTGAATCAGAAAAGGCTCGCCTGGAAGCTATTAGTATTGAAGAACCTGAATCTTGGCTAAACGCTTTACCTGTGGCTTCTCTCGGAACCCTTTTAGACGACGAGTCTTTCAGGATATCTATTGGATTGCGACTGGGTTCAGATATTTGTATACCTCATAAATTTACATGTGGTAGTGAAGTCAACCAAAAAGGAACTCATGGTTTTAGCTGTTATAAAAGTGTAGGTCGTTTATCCAGACATTATTGAGTCAATGCTATCATTTGACGTTTTATGGTATCGGCAGGTATAACAGCTGTATTAGAACAGTCATGTCGATGACCACATCATCAAGTGGCAACAACAATGATCTCTCTTATAATCTAATACATATGACATAATCTCAAGAAATTTACTTGATTCGGCCAAGTCTGAATCAGAAAAGGCTCGCCTGGAAGCTATTAGTATTGAAGAACCTGAATCTTGGCTAAACGCTTTACCTGTGGCTTCTCTCGGAACCCTTTTAGACGACGAGTCTTTCAGGATATCTATTGGATTGCGACTGGGTTTAGATATTTGTATACCTCATAAATGTACACGTGGTAGTGAAGTAAACCAAAAAGGAACTCATGGCTTCAGCTGTTATAAAAGTGTAGGTCGTTTATCCAGACATTATTGAGTCAATGCTATCATTTGACGTTTTATGGTATCGGCAGGTATTACAGATGTATTAGAACAGTTATGTCGATGACCACATCATCAAGTGGCAACAACAATGATCTCTCTTATAATCTAATACATATGACATAATCTCAAGAAATGTACTTGATTCGGCCAAGTCTGAATCAGAAAAGGCTCGCCTGAAAGCTATTAGTATTGAAGAACCTGAATCTTGGCTAAACGCTTTACCTGTGGCTTCTCTCGGAACCCTTTTAGACGACGAGTCTTTCAGGATATCTATTGGATTGCGACTGGGTTCAGATATTTGTATACCTCATAAATTTACATGTGGTAGTGAAGTCAACCAAAAAGGAACTCATGGTTTTAGCTGTTATAAAAGTGTAGGTCGTTTATCCAGACATTATTGAGTCAATGCTATCATTTGACGTTTTATGGTATCGGCAGGTATAACAGCTGTATTAGAACAGTCATGTCGATGACCACATCATCAAGTGGCAACAACAATGATCTCTCTTATAATCTAATACATATGACATAATCTCAAGAAATTTACTTGATTCGGCCAAGTCTGAATCAGAAAAGGCTCGCCTGGAAGCTATTAGTATTGAAGAACCTGAATCTTGGCTAAACGCTTTACCTGTGGCTTCTCTCGGAACCCTTTTAGACGACGAGTCTTTCAGGATATCTATTGGATTGCGACTGGGTTTAGATATTTGTATACCTCATAAATGTACACGTGGTAGTGAAGTAAACCAAAAAGGAACTCATGGCTTCAGCTGTTATAAAAGTGTAGGTCGTTTATCCAGACATTATTGAGTCAATGCTATCATTTGACGTTTTATGGTATCGGCAGGTATTACAGATGTATTAGAACAGTTATGTCGATGACCACATCATCAAGTGGCAACAACAATGATCTCTCTTATAATCTAATACATATGACATAATCTCAAGAAATGTACTTGATTCGGCCAAGTCTGAATCAGAAAAGGCTCGCCTGGAAGCTATTAGTATTGAAGAACCTGAATATTGGCTAAACGCTTTACCTGTGGCTTCTCTCGGAACCCTTTTAGACGACGAGTCTTTCAGGATATCTATTGGATTGCGACTGGGTTTGGATATTTGTATACCTCATAAATTTACATGTGGTAGTGAAGTCAACCAAAAAGGAACTCATGGTTTTAGCTGTTATAAAAGTGTAGGTCGTTTATCCAGACATTATTGAGTCAATGCTATCATTTGACGTTTTATGGTATCGGCAGGTATTACAGCTGTATTAGAACAGTTATGTCGATGACCACATCATCAAGTGGCAACAACAATGATCTCTCTTATAATCCAATACATATGACATAACCTCAAGAAATGTACTTGATTCGGCCAAGTCTGAATCAGAAAAGGCTCGCCTGAAAGCTATTAGTATTGAAGAACCTGAATCTTGGCTAAACGCTTCTCTCGGAACCCTTTTAGACGACGAGTTTTTCAGGATATCTATTGGATTGCGACTGGGTTTAGATATTTGTATACCTCATAAATGTACATGTGGTAGTGAAGTCAACCAAAAAGGAACTCATGGCTTCAGCTGTTATAAAAGTGTAGGTCGTTAGGACATTATTGAGTCAATGCTATCATTTGACGTTTTATGGTATCGGCAGGTATTACAGCTGTATTAGAACCTCTTGGCACTAGCCGAGATGATGGTAAACGTCCTGATAGTATGACGCTGATACCTTGAAAATGTGGCAAACCTGTGGTGTGGGATTGTGCTGACACAGTTGCAGCGTCTCCTTTAGCAAACAATTTTAAGTTCGAAGGAGCAGCAGCAATATACAGCAAAAAATTAAAAAGGGAGAAATATCAAAATCTTGAACCTAATTATCTGTTCCATCCAATAGTTGTCGAAACGTTTGGTGTCTTTGGCCATGAATCTCTGTCTTTCATTCATGAAATTGAAAGGACATTGGGCCGCACAACAAAAGGTAAACGTTCTGCGTCATTTTTTATTCAAAAAATTAGTATAGCTATTCAAAGGGGCAATGCATCTTCCATCTTCTGTAATGAGTACAATTCTTCCTTCGCATCCATTGGATGAAACAGATGTTTTATTTCGACATTGTTACTATAGTAACATTTTCTGAAAATTTTTCATCCACATGACCATATAGACACATGACAGTTATCATATTATGAGACAATAATAATATTGACATTTCCTTGAAAACTATTAAGAAAATTATATGAAATCAATCATTTTTATATACTAAATAATGTATATAGGTAATGTATAGTAACCCAAGTAGCACACCCATATTGGTACAATATTGGTATAATATTGTGAAAATATTGGCAAAATATTCAAATAATAATATTGGCGAGAAAAAAAATGTGAACATCCAGCGATATTGGTCCAATATTAAAAAAATAATATTGGTCTAATATTCTCGAAGCAATATTGGCCTCAAAATGTTGGGCGATATTAGTATAATATCGCTGTAGCACACTTACATTGGAATAATATTGACAAAATATTAAAACGTAATATTGGCGAGATAAAATTATAATTATTCCAGGATATTGGCACAATATTACTTGGACATTATACAAATAACATTAGTGAAATATTGAGGAAGCAATATTGGCCTCAAAATATTCAGGGATATTGGTACAATATCATTTGCATATATCGGTAAAATATTCAAAGTGAAAATGTTGCCTTGGAAACATGTTATTATTTTGTAATATTGTATCAATATTGTCTTTTAAATATTGGCGTAAGGTTTTCGTAAGAATCTCAATCAATATAGGGTCAATATAATTTTTAAAATATGGATTAAATAATATTCCACCAATGTGCTATCAAACTTGTATATACAATATTGTTTTTTATCTCTAAAATCGATATGAGCGTAATATCGAAATCGCAATACTGGAGCTAGATGCTGGAAACAATATGTAGGCAATATCGCTTCATCGATATTGGTGAAAATTATTGAACCAACATTGACTCATTTCATGAAACAATGTACATTCAGAACGGGTTGAGCCAATTCCACCAATATTATTAATGAATTATTGTTTTTCCAATATAAACCCATATTGGTTCAATATTATTTTTACATTTACAGTATATCCATATTGGCCCAATATGAAAACAAGATTCAGCCAACATGAGGTGCTACCTGGGAATGTATATAATAATGTATAATGATGTATAATTATATATAATAAGAGCTGAAGTAGTTCGGAAGACCTGATATTCATAGCTAGGTACGCCAAATGATTCACAACACACTTTTTAGCTCAATTTTTTGAATGATTAATATCACGTAGTTCTTTTACGATATTTTTATAGCTTTCATTTCAAGGAAATATACATGTCAGAAGTTTAAGATTAAACTGTACCGGCAAAATGTCTACGTAGTGACTCACGTCTCATTTGATGCCTTTCAGGACGGGTAAGTAGAGGCAATAAAGTGCGCTTGTTCAAAACGTGACTGTCGATAAACTGAGCGAAAGAAAATCAACGCTCAACAGTTACTCCAAGTGATTCTTGAACACAATGTGGTTTTTATTTGAGAATACCCAACTGACGTTTATGTAGCTGGTGAAAAATTTCGACGAAGTCAATATATTATTTAAGGCAAATGAATACATTAATTAATGTGGGAAGCTGAATACCCTTGCGTAGAATAAATGAAGAGGAATTTTTAATTCAGTAAATTTGTATTCGACAGGGCCCCTAGCGGGAAAGTTTTGGGGTAGTTCTGATTTCTTCCATTTCACACGTTTAATGGAGTGCTGAATCCGAATCTGAAGTTTGCCACATTAAAAAAAAAAAAAATAAATTGTAAAAAATAATATATTTTTGTAGTTTTTTGCTTATAACTCGAAAAGTATCATTTTTTCGTGAATAACTTTTTCATCCTAAATAATTATTCTGAAGCAGGAATCAATACCCTCTTTGGACTATATGCAACGATTTAAGACCAGTGAGACAAGTCTCACTTAAACATGCCAAAGAAAAAACTGGGTTTTACTCCTGCCTCAGTTTTCAACTCACCCATAATCCCGGCAATTTCTTCAGTAAATGTGAAAATAATCGCAAACGCATCCTACATAAAAAATTAAGTATGTGATTTCAAGCTTGAGCTTTGCACTTCGCAATAGTGTTATTAAATATATACAGGGTGACCCAGGGTTAAACTGCTAATCGATCAGTATCGGTTTTTCAGGTGAAAATTAGATTTTTTCTTCATATGAGCATGTGACCCAACTTGCTTCGTTTTCGAGATAGAGGGTGTCAAAATTTTTGGAAAAAATTGTTTTTCATTCATTACTCAAAAATATTTTGGCTGATTTTGCTAAAACTTGGCACGCTTATATGTAATAATAATGTAATCAGAATAAAAAAAAATATTTTTCGTTAAAACTTTGACACCCTGTATCTTGGAAATGATGCAAGTTGGGACACATGCTTGTATGGAGAAAAGCTCTTATTTTCACCTGAAAACCGATACTGAACGTTTGGCGGTTTTACCCTGGGTCACCCTGTATATACAGTGACCGCCAAAAAGTATGTACCATATGTGACGTAATCAAATTGAAAAAAATTACTATGAGAACGCAAAAAAAGGGGTAAAATGGCAAGATATCAAAAAAAGTGATTTGAAAAAGTTGCTTAGAATTAAATTATATACACATATACGAAGTTTGAAAAGATAATGAGAGAAAATTGAAAATAGAAATTTTTTAAAAATATTTTCCTAGCTATATAAAAATATCAAATTATTATCATATGAATAGCTTGACCATACTGAAACATTTGTATTTCAATGATAATGACAAAACTTTCTCATTTTCTATACACCAGTAAGCACTAAATTAAAAAAATTGGATTTTGTTAAAACCCTGGCTGTTACATTGGTTCGTATCTAACAGTTATATCAGAATTCTACGACCATTGTGATGACATGGCACTCCAGGAACATGGTGTTTTTTTAAGATTATGTGCGAAGTGAAACGTTCGTGCACGATTATCATCAAAAATTGATTAAAATCTGAAAAACATGATATTTTTGGATCTCCCTATCATCGCAATAATAGTGGAATTGTGAAATATCTATTAGATACGAACCAATGTAACAGCAAGGGTTCTGACAAAATTCAATTTTTTCAATTTAGTGCTCTTTGGTGTGGAGAAAATGAGAAAGTTTTGTTATTATCATCGGAATACAAATATTTCAGTATGGTCAAGCAATTCATAAGAAAATAATTTGATATTTTTCTACAGCTAGAAAACTATTTAAAAAAAATTGCTGTTTTCAATATTCCCACATAATTTTCTCAAACTTTGTATATGTGTATAAAATTGAATTCTAAGCAACTTCAAATAACTTTTTTCCATATCTTGCCATTTTATCCGAATTTTTTGACTATTCATGGTAATTTTTTTCAATTTGCCGCCATATCAGCGATCACGTGACATGACATGTGTCAAAATCGATTTCCAGGTTATCGGACATGCACAAACTTTACCCAAGAATCTTTTTTTCAATACTCTGATAATAAACTTTTTTCCCATATGGTACATACTTTTTGGCGGTCACTGTATATATATATATATTCCACCCCTGGAATTTTGGTTAACAATTTTTTTTCGTGTTCGTCATGGTTCCAAGTTTGGTGGTGCTACAATCGATTTTTGTCTCAAAACCCAATCGTACTGGATTATAATCATTGTCGTCTCAGTTCAGACATACAAATGACATCCGGTTCAGTTTTCGTTATCAGAATTCACTAGTGGGAAGTCATAATAATATTTCAAACTGAAAAATGGACAAATTAGTTAGGTGGAGGTTGTCAGGATATGCGAATCGACAATGCCAGAGTGAAGCGGTCTGGTAAACTATTTCCAACTAATTCCGCAAGTTCACTAGTTAAGTTCCGATGTAATAATGACACCCAAGTCAACACGTGATGAAACTGTATGGTTAGGATAGGAGGCATATGTTGGTTCAGTTGACATGCAAAACGATGGAAGTTCTAATGAGAAATTAGAGGCTCCAACTACCACACAAGTTCCAATAGACATACAGTACGAGTTATAATGAGTTATGATAT
Source organism: Chrysolina haemoptera (assembly GCA_958298965.1). Classification (NCBI taxonomy): domain Eukaryota; kingdom Metazoa; phylum Arthropoda; class Insecta; order Coleoptera; family Chrysomelidae; genus Chrysolina; species Chrysolina haemoptera. The sequence continues at coordinate 28,176,591 of OY282598.1, forward strand.
GATTGCCGTTGAAACACCTATTGTTTTGTATACAGGGTGGGGCAATTGTCCGATTGCACAAGTTCTTTGATAGCTAAGAAGATGATTCGAGAACGGAAGTTAACTAGACAACAGAAATTATACCACCAAAAACCTTCCATTCTTATACAAAATAATGTACCCCCACGAATTTTTCTGATGGTGAATTTTCTTCTCCATGTAAATTCAAGTTAACTATCCATGAGAAAACTCGGAAGGATTATTTTATTTCCTTCAAAAAGAAAAATATTCGCCGTCACTGCCGTTGGGGCTGTCAGGTAAACAAAGTTAGTCATTTGTCATCTAAATGAAAAGGCCTATTAACTGTACGTATCTGTTGACATTCTGGTCTGAAGTCGTGCATGGTCACAATCTTTGGTCGTGATATTGAGTTGGGCGTTGTCATATCGCGTAGGTGATAAGTCTTCATCACAAACAAAATTGTGTCACTGTACGTATTCCATTCGATAACAATTAAAAATTAAGTATGGTGATGGTAACATTATCAAACAACTTACATGTAAGACTTACACATTTCGAAATTCCAACTATCGAAAAAAATCATTACTTGCTTTTTCAAATGGCTGTGTAAAGTTTGTTGTTTTCGATCGTTTGTCAACGCTGTTGAATATCATTGTTTGTTTTCCACAAAGTGAACTTCTGACAGATCTGTCATTTTGTTATTGCTTTTTGTAGAATTATTGTATTGAAATAGTATTTTTCGAACCTATTTGAGTGATATAGTGGCAGTGTAATAATAGACAGAGAATAATAATAGACCATTGCATTTGCCAACATCGATATGTTCCAACCCGAATATCAGATTCCATTCCTAAGTACCATAGGCGTATCAATCTGTTTTCGCCGAACAAAATAGAATTATTATGTGTATTCAAACCTTTATATGTGGAAATAATGAAATAGACACCCCACGAAACATTTACTATTTCATTTGTTCATTTGGATGATGCAATCAGAAAAAAAGGTTGCGGAAAAGTCCAAAAAATGTTTATCTAAATTTGGATTTATCTTTAGGTTTCCAGTTGATTTGACAGTAATAGCGGCTTGGTTGAAGAAGTTGGGAATAAAATGCTCAACTAAATGTGTTCCAAAGTCTGCTAGGGTTTGTTCCTTTCACTTCGAAGATGCAGCATTTGAGATAAAACCCAGTGAATGAATGGTATTGGTATATCCCAAGAAAGTCAACTACTTCAACGTCAGGGCAATTATTATCATTCATCAGAATTGTTATTTTCTATGAGTTGGCTCAAATAATAATAGAGATTTCTACTCAAAGAAAAAACAATATATTATATATTTTCAGATTGAACGATTTCAGAAAAAGAAAATCTTTAACTGACTCTACCGAAACAGTCCCAGATACAGATTTTGAGGCAATTGTCAAAAATTCAAGCTCCCCACTGAAGAGGTGAGGATAAATTGAGAAAGGCATAATTCAAAAAGCGTTAACTCAAATTTTGCAACTTAGTTTTCACCTACTTCTTGGTGTTTGACTTTGAAAAACATTATGATTTGACAGATAATAATCTTTAGGTCAATTTCTTATTTTCTGGGTTGAAAAAATATAGGGTACACAAATTCAGTGCTGAATATAATGAAGAAATCTGTTTCTTGAAATTACAGGAGGAAAATAGATTCTGAAACGACTGAAATTGATCAGATGGTTACTGATGAACCAGTTTATGTGAAAGTTATAGGATTAACTTCTTCAGGCACCATGACTGCATCAGAAACTGATCGAAAAATTAATATCAGGAGAGAGAACAGGACAGAGTCCTGTGATTTTGCTAAAGAAAAAGTGAGCAGTAGTATTTGGTGGCAGTATCAAATATCTCTTAACAAGAAATTCTTGTATATGTATGTTTGCTAACGGCTTTAACAATTTGGATAAAAAAAATTATTCAAATGTGGTCTTTCCTGAAAAAACTTGATTCAACTAATGATAATAGGAATGATGATGTGAATTTCGATATTCTATTTTCACCCACTTCAAATTATCATAATCTAAAATTTTGCACACATATCAAGGACCTAGAATACAATTCAAACAAATTCTTCAATTTTATTTTATTACTGTTTTTGTGACAACCTGTAGGTAGATTTTTGAGACATTCTGGAAATAAATGTTGGTTCGATTCTCCGTATTTTGAATTTTGTTTGCATATTGTCGTAAATTCATTGAAATATCGCATTTCTGCGTTATGCGTTGAAAATTGCTGTGAAATATTTATTCTTCACTATATTCATGTAGGATAATATCGATATAAGAACATATAATGAATATATAAATTACCATTTTTCAGTAATTTAATTTTTCTTTAGTCGTTCGTCTCCAGCTTTCCATTCATTGAAAACGGAAGTCTTATTTTTCGGACAAATTTCATTAAACAAATTTTCTAAGGATCGATGATGATAAATAAACACTTACTATCTCAGTCAATGAAGTATTTCATGACATGTTGATATGTCAAATGAGTTTTTCTATCCCACGAAGTCCCATAGGATGTATACTCTATCACTTTCGTTCATATTTTTATCATTATTTCAAAATCAGTATTTTTTTTCTTGTAATTGAACCTTATTTTCATCAAATGCGTGCGCTCCTGTCGGTTGTGGGAAGGTCACAGTCTATCGCTACCTTCTCTCTTGCCCGCAGTCCGCGCGCCCACAAACTCCAAAACGATCCGTGTTGTAGGTATGGCAATGCTGAGTCCATCTGTATTTATACGATATTATACGTCTATGGTTTTAGTTCGACCCCTCACAGTCCGAACGATTCCAAGTTGTTACATCAAAAGATCCACAATTATTTTTTCCCTTTCGCGTTCCTTTGTGATGGGTAATTCGAGCAGAATGTGGAAATAACTCCGTCGATTCAACAAGCCGGAGGCGTGATTGAACAATCAAATGAAAAGATTTTGTTTGTCTTCTCTTCTGGAACTCTGATTACTTCTCTAGTTCTTGTTTGTACCTAATCGATCTAATTTGTCACATTCATATCCGAAGCTTTATCACGAGGGTCCTTTGAGAACGAAATCTGGGAACTGCAATTAGCTAAACTTCATTTTGTCTGGGAGACAAATGACGTCAAGTTTAAACAGGGTTTAACAGAGTGTGGCTGGAACTTCGGCATAAATCGAGTCAAGTGATGGCCAGAATTGCAGACTAGGTTGACGGTGATGTATTATAGACGAATTAATTGTTTTTGTCGATTCAACTTTGAGCTTGTTGGCGACTCACTTCGTCTTGTTGACAGTCATTAGTGACTGGTGGAGTTTAAGTGATATTAGAGTTCTGTATGGAAATTTGAACGTATTCAGCTAATGACCGACCATATTTCTGGGCGGTTAGTTTGCTTTTGTTCATGCTTCTCCATTATGTGGGAGTATTCAAAGCCAGAAAACGTGACACGTTTATGTAATTAACAGTCCATAGTTTATAGACTACTCAAAACTTTCAAGCAAAGTCCTTGTACAAAAGCTTTGAGCCACCTCAGAACAGAACATTTTCATCGATGCCATAAATAACAGAAGAACAAAACTGACAAGTCGTATCAATAGTTATTTGTTTTACTAGGCATAAAAGCACAAGATTTAATGCTGCGGCTGGTGTTTCATAGCCGAGCGTAGCTATGAAACCAGCCAAGGCATTTAATCTGCTTTTCTGCCGTGTGAAACATATAATTTTTTCTTCAAATTTGTTCCAATTCCACGCAAAATCGACTTTTTCATATTTAAATTGCGTTTAATTATCAATATCCAAATAACTAAATTATTTCATCAAAGGTAACTGGGCCTTGCGTTACTATGTTTACCGCTGATGACGTTTGTTGAATTTGTTTGTTTACTGTTTACTTTGTCATTGTCAATTTTGAAAAGTTGTCATGCTAGAAATGGATTTACTGCAAAGTGAGGATGAATTGATGCAATTAACACCACCTGAGATAAGAGTCCAGGCGCGAGATGTGGAATTTAACCTTTTACCGGAAAAATCAAGAACTGTATATGAACTCGCATACAGCAGATTCATGGAATATAGACAGAAGAAAAATATAGGATATTTCTCTGAAAATGTGCTGATTGTCTATTATTCCGATCTTTCAAAGAAAATGAAGCGTTCAACGTTATGGTCTACCTATTCGATGTTGAAAGCTACCCTGAACATAAAAAATAACATTGATTTGGCAAAATACCTGAAGTTACGGGCTTTTTTGAAACGCCAGTCAGACGGTTTCCATGCAAAAAAATCCCGAGTTTTTCAAAGAGAAGAAATCGAGAAATTTTAATCAGATACCCCAGATGAACTGTATTTGTGTACGAAGGTGGGAATATATTGAAAATGATCTATTGTGGATTAAAGAACTAATTTTCAATTTATATTTTAGGTTGTACTTATTGTTGCAGTCGCTGGGGCTTGTAGATGTGATGAGCTTTTGCAAATGAAAACAGATGATATAAATGATATGGGCGACAAATTGCTAATTATGCTACCAAATACTAAGACCAAAGATCAAGATCTTTTGTAGTAACGGAATATTTATGCGTTTACAGAAAATATGCAACCTCCAGACCCTCGAATTTAAATAATCGGCGTGTCTTCTATAGCGGTAAAGCACATCATCAATTCATTGGCATTCACAAATTCGGTAAAATGCCAGAAGAAATTGCTACTTTTCTGGGACTATCCCATGCGAAAGAGTATACCGGGCACTGCTTTCGCAGAACTTCGGCCACATTGCTGGTGCATTCTGGTGGGACATAACAATGTTGAAGCAACATGTAGGATGGAAGTTTTCCGCTGTCGCGGAGGGCTATATTGAGCACTCGCTAGCCAATAAGTCGAACATCGGCAATAAAATATTTTCTGGCGTTTCCGGAGTATCAAGTGTTGATACTAAAGTTATTAATTTTACTGGAAAGGAGGGAAGTGGACAGAGTTCAATTGTATTAAATAATTGTTCACAATTCACCATAAATATATCTAATAAATAAAAATTTCGTGTTGTAGTTTGTAGTTTTAATGCAATAAAATCAGTTTATTATCATCAGCATCATTTTGAGTTTTCTTAATGTCATTGTCAATTTTAATAACCAGTTTGATTTAAATTATTAGTTGGAAGGTTGACTGAAGGCACCATTGACTTCGATATAGGCGGTTTCAATAAATTTGCGCCTGAACCAGTGTTCTTTTCCATGAAGAACATTAGCCTCGTCCCAAAGAATTCGATGGTGCTCTGTCCATGCGTGATCGCAAATTCCCGATTCGGATGTTGCCCCCCGTTGAGTCCACTTTATGTGTTCAGCTATTCTTCCAGATAATGGCCACTTGGTCTCTCCGATATAGGAATCTCCACATTCACATGGGACCTCGTAAATTTCGATCCTTTTGATCTTTTCGGAGATACCCCTGATGTAGGGAAGGACAAGAACGAGGTTTTTTGGTCGTTCTTCGACCGTGTTGGTCCTTTTCAGTCGTTTCCGATCTTCCCCTATGAGTTTCTCGGAGTATCCGTTTTGGCGTAGGTCTTTTTTGATGTGGTTTATTTCTGCATCCAGAGACTCTTAGTTCTTCTGCATCCAGAGAGTCTTAGTTCTTACAATGCCCCTCTTCGTGGAATTCTGGTGATAAGAGCCGTAGTTGGGGTACTGTCCAGTGTGTGTCTTCGTCCTGTAAACAGAGATGAGGATAGCAGTGTCTTTTCTTTCAGCTTTCAAATCGAGAAAAGACAAGGCACTGTTAGTTTTCTTTTCCATCGTGAACTTTGTCTTTTATAAATAATTGAATAAACCAAATCAAACTCATAGGGGAAATTCAGAACTTATAACTCAACTGTCAAAGTCAAAGTTTGAATTATAAATAGTTATTTCTTCTTCTTCTTATTCTTATTTTTATTTGGATTGACAATTAGATCAATTAGCCAGTTCCGACAAAGTGAGAATTCTGTCCAAACCATAGATGTTATTTATAATGATCATGCAGAGAGAGATAGTATAATTGAAGCTTTCATGCGTAGGCAAGATGTTGGTTTCATTGTATCTATGAGGTCTGTGATCTAAACATGAGCCAACAGTTGGTAAGCTGTTCTTTGATAGTGTGAGAATTGGAAACACTGTAGAAATTGAGGAGGGGATTAAATTTTGAATTTCCGTTATCCTCCATTCCCTCCATTTCTGCGTCTGGTCTCACTTGAAGAATTCGCTGATGATTTAAATTTTAATTTTTGAAAATCATCCAATCAGTGTCTATTAATAAAATTTATAAAGAGATAACTATCCATTTAAAATTCAAAGTGGAATTCATTGGAATAAATATTCTTGTCATTTATAATGCTTTTGAAATTATTTTATTTCCAATGAATTTTCGTGATTTCTCAAATGGCGTCAAAGAACATGTTTTACAACAATTTCTCCTTTTTTTGTGTGTAGTTCGACCAGATTTAAATTCAAAATTTGATTTAAATATAAAAATGATAAGCTTATTTAATGTTATGAGCTTATTTGAAAATATGAGTTTATATAATTTAAAAGCTTATTTAAAAAGCTTACTTAAAAGCTTATTTCTCGCCATTGAATGAGCGGCGATGTTAGTGGCCGATTGCCAAATTACCACAATACAGAACAAGTATAGCTACCTATGATAGCTGAACTGGCTGAATTACACACTCGATCAGGTGTCCAGAACCAGGTGGGAAATTCAGGAGTGTTCCAGAGCTGCTGTCACTGTATATAAGAACCAAGGAACCCGAAGAGCTTGAAATATATTAACAGGAGAGGAGTTTGGTTGATTCTTTCTTATAACTGGTATAATTGGTCAAGGAAAATATGTAAGGTTTAAATGCGTTTAACCCAATATTCCAAGTAAGTTGGTATGACCATTTGAATAACGTACAATAGTCCAAAGAACCAAATTTCTTCACACAACCTGATTCAATCATTACTTCTAGACTTTTCTAGATCTCATCAAGCCCTGAACTCGGTTTAACAAACGTTCAAATCATTAAATACTATTTTTTATGCAACCTGATTACTATCATCGTTTATAGATTTTTTCAAGATCGTCAAGCCCTGAACTAGGCTTAACAACATTCATTTTATTAAATACTTTGCCTCCGCAATAAGAGTTAGCTCTCCGCATTGTTTATATGAGGTTTAGGTGAAAAACCCCTTAAAAAGGGAACAAAACCTTATAGTGCATGCTCGATATACTCGTTAATGAAAGACATTATGAATTGTACATTATTATCGGTATATTTCAAGACATATCTATCGATATCGATGATGTACTAGTAGCCATGCTGCCTTTCACACCAACCAAGTTCATTTATCCGTGTAACCAATAACCATTTCGAGAACAATACACCACTCTGACGTGTGGTTCTCCACGAGGAGCAATATATGGCAATGATATGCAAAGTTGGGAACAATCGCTCTCAGTTCTTAGCCCGGAATGAATACCAAAGCTTGATGAATTGACGCAAGTGGAGTTGGTTGGCATCAATCTTGCGCCCGATATGAAAATCCCACGGGATAAGAGCCATTACTTCGTTTCCATGGACGCGGATCTTTCCTCTTCGGTTGACGACTTGATGAATGGAAATGGCCTACTAAGAATACGGAATTGTCGACAGCTGCTGCATCAATTTGAAGTCGTTAAATTTGTTCTTCTTCCTGCGCTAATGCATTCTGATGCTTCCAGTTTTTACAGATGACTATGAGATTATGAAGTTTCATATTCGCACAAGTTCAAATATGGCCGTCATTTTGACATTAAAAGCGAAGCCTCTCTTGCGATTCTTTAGATAAGTGGTCACGCTCGTAGGAATATTTTTTGTGTCGTTTCCTCAGTGCCATTCTTGGGCACTGAGATATGCTGGAATGTTGGAAGGTGTTCAGATGGTTTTCCTCAAAAGAATCTTACTGTTGCCTATTACGTCACCTGACTTTCGAGTGAAATTGATTTACAATGTTCTAAAACTATGTCTAAATTGGATAACCAGAATACTGAACATGGATGAAACTCGATTACCTAAGATCTGTCTCAAAAGACAGCTCACACTTGACAACTGTGACGAAAAGTTCAACTGGACACTTCAATTGAAAAATCTCTTCACTTCTTTAAACTTACCCGAAATTTGGTCCCAAATTGAACGTAGTTGACGACTTGATGAATGGAAATGGCCTACTAAGAATACGGTATTTTCGACAGCTGCTGCATCAATTTGAAGTCGTTAAATTTGTTCTTTTTCCTGCGCTAATGCATTCTGATGCTTCCAGTTTTTACAGATGACTATGAGATTATGAAGTTTCATATTCGCACAAGTTCAAATATGGCCGTCATTTTGACATTAAAAGCGAAGCCTCTCTTGCGATTCTTTAGATAAGTGGTCACGCTCGTAGGAATATTTTTTGTGTCGTTTCCTCAGTGCCATTCTTGGGCACTGAGATATGCTGGAATGTTGGAAGGTGTTCAGATGGTTTTCCTCAAAAGAATCTTACTGTTGCCTATTACGTCACCTGACTTTCGAGTGAAATTGATTTACAATGTTCTAAAACTATGTCTAAATTGGATAACCAGAATACTGAACATGGATGAAACTCGATTACCTAAGATCTGTCTCAAAAGACAGCTCACACTTGACAACTGTGACGAAAAGTTCAACTGGACACTTCAATTGAAAAATCTCTTCACTTCTTTAAACTTACCCGAAATTTGGTCCCAAATTGAACGTAGTTGACGACTTGATGAATGGAAATGGCCTACTAAGAATACGGTATTTTCGACAGCTGCTGCATCAATTTGAAGTCGTTAAATTTGTTCTTTTTCCTGCGCTAATGCATTCTGATGCTTCCAGTTTTTACAGATGACTATGAGATTATGAAGTTTCATATTCGCACAAGTTCAAATATGGCCGTCATTTTGACATTAAAAGCGAAGCCTCTCTTGCGATTCTTTAGATAAGTGGTCACGCTCGTAGGAATATTTTTTGTGTCGTTTTCTCAGTGCCATTCTTGGGCACTGAGATATGCTGGAATGTTGGAAGGTGTTCAGATGGTTTTCCTCAAAAGAATCTTACTGTTGCCTATTACGTCACCTGACTTTCGAGTGAAATTGATTTACAATGTTCTAAAACTATGTCTAAATTGGATAACCAGAATACTGAACATGGATGAAACTCTATTACCTAAGATCTGTCTCAAAAGACAGCTCACACTTGACAACTGTGACGAAAAGTTCAACTGGACACTTCAATTGAAAAATCTCTTCACTTCTTTAAACTTACCCGAAATTTGGTCCCAAATTGAACGTAGTTGACGACTTGATGAATGGAAATGGCCTACTAAGAATACGGTATTTTCGACAGCTGCTGCATCAATTTGAAGTCGTTAAATTTGTTCTTTTTTCTGCGCTAATGCATTCTGATGCTTCCAGTTTTTACAGATGACTATGAGATTATGAAGTTTCATATTCGCACAAGTTCAAATATGGCCGTCATTTTGACATTAAAAGCGAAGCCTCTCTGGCGATTCTTCAGATAAGTGGTCACGCTCGTAGAAATATTTTTTATGTCGTTTTCTCAGTGCCATACTTGGGCACTGAGATATGCTGAAATGTTGGAGCGTGTTCAGATGGTTTTCCTCAAAAGAATCTTACTGTTGCCTATCACGTCACCTGACCACAGTATAAAGCTAAAAGTTCTCTTGGGAATCTGAAGAAAGTCAGACAAGGGTCATCTTTAGAATTCTTCCCACAAAACAGGCATCGGATTATTGACTTATTTGTAAAGTGCTTCCTGAGACTCATGTTTTGAAACAAAGAACTATTTCAGTCAATATTCTTGACGACAAAACACAAAACCAACAATAAAAACACCTTCAGCACAAATGATATCACTTAAATTCTTTGAGTTCAATCTTTCGATTGCATTCAGACGATTCAGACTAATATAACTTAAAATTTAAGAAGCAATTGTTATTTATTAGAATTCTTCAATCCTCTTGTAATTATAATTTCCAGTACAGTGGTGCCAAATGTCAAACTGATTTGTATCAGTTTTGACAATACAAAAATAAAATAATTATTGATTCGAAGTGTACGGCTGACAATCAAATGGGGAACTGTCATATCGAACGGAGGAATAATGCCAGAATCATCAGATGGTGGATGAAGTGCAAACTGGTGATTTAATACGATATTTGTTCGTAGACTTCTCATTTTTGGCGAGATTGCATAATTCCGGCAACTCCGAATGGTCCATTGCGCATCCTGAGGAGCCGACTGCGCGCACGCCACGCCCCAAAATGCAAAAAATAAAACTTCGACCACGATTTGCGTGGGAGTGCAAATACTGGTTCTTTTAGCCTTATACTGTGACCTGACTTTGTGGTTATGCTAGATACTGGTCGAGTGAAATTGATTTACAATGTTCTAAAAGTATGTCTAAATTAGATAACCAGAATACTGAACATGGATGAAACTCGATTACCTAAGATCTGTCTCAAAAGACAGCTTGCACTTGACAACTGTGACGAAAAGTTCAACTGGACACTTCAATTGAAAAATCTCTTCACTTCTTCAAACTTACCCGAAATTTGGTCCCATATTGAACGTGGTTCCATAACAAGTCATAAAAAAAATATATTACTCAAATTCCAGGAAAAACTATTTCAACAAGATGTTTCACTCTCAAGCCGTGCTACGTTTCTTTCTCTCCATTATTTTTTCAGAGTCAGCAGGTCAAACCAAGATTTCCTAAGTCTCAATTTACCCATCCAAGTGAAAAGAACCATTGCCCAACTCCGTCTTTGTAATACATACATTATTAAATTCACACTGAATGGATCCACATATAGAATAGATCCGAGGCAAATTTGTGTATGTAACATGAACGAGCTAGAAACTATAGAACATATTTTGTTTGAGTGTCCAATTTATTGTGCAATGAAACCCCAAAATTCCGACTCGCTAATTAGCCTTGACAACCTTATCCATTCTCTTGATAATATTACCCCAAAATCTGCCAAGGTCATAACTAACTATATCTGGAACGTCTTGAGGCTCCGATCTTTCGTGATGAGTGAATGAGTTTACTTACAATAATATGTACTTTACTTCAATATTCTGTTCTTTCTCTTGCTGACCTGTATTCTTATCTGTTTGTTCTTCTTTTCTTTTTCCTTTCTAGGTAAATGTTTAGTAGCAATAATAATAGTGATCTATGTTAACGCCTGTATTTTCGAATCATTGCTATGAACTGTATGTTTTTGAAGCAATAATTGTATTCTATTCTATTCCATTCTTGGGCGGAAAAGTAACATTTTCGGTACTCCATAAGAAAGTAATTATTGTCTACCTCCTATTCCAAATACCCCGAAATAGAGCAAATTGCTGTTTACTTTGGTTAACAACTCGACGTCGTGTTTAATGGACCCATTATACGAAAATCTGATCGAGAACACAGTAAATAAATTATGGTCAACTGCTGTTCCATCCATGTTCAATTAATGCAGTTAGGTGTAAGGAATTTAGTGGTGGATAGATGACGTAATGAAGCTTGTGTTGGGAACAATTGTGAGAAAAGTCGCTGTCTCTGTATGAATTGGTTATAATCCAGTACGATTGGGTTTTGAGACAAGAATCGATTGTAGCACCACCAAACTTGGTATGCTTGTAGTTGGAACCACGATAAACACGAAAAAAAATTGTTCACCAAAATTCCAGGGGTGGAACATATTTTTTTATTCGTTTAAAAATAAATTTTGTGAAGTGGTACAAAACATATTTCAGGTACACAGATTCATAGAAATTCTAATATATATACTTACTCTAAAATGCCAATTCAATGGCAAGTGTTCGATGCATTCTTAACATGATTTTTTGTATTTTATGACCTTCCACAATCTGAAAATGAAAAAATTTTTAATCCAAAGAAATCTGTATAAGTGTAGAAGGGCAAATTAATTAATTTGCCCGATAAGTTACTGCGTTCACAAGACTGCTGTCTTGAAAGAAATTAATTTTTGTCAGTAACGTACCCTACACTGAATTTGCCCTATCTGAAAAAATGAGATCGAATTAAAAAAGAATACTTCTCTTTTTTTGAAAATTTTTGACGTTTCGGAGGCTGTATCTGCCTCCGTTATCAAAACTTCTTGGAAAGACGCTGAAGAAACTGAATTTGAATTGCGGTTTTGGAAATAAGATCTTTCTTTGACAGAGTCAAATGAAATCTGGCATACATTCTCTTGATTGACATTTGGTATCTTGATACATAGGGTGTTCGGTATCAATCAATCACCATTCTATTAGTTCTTATTTCATCTCTGAGGAGAGGTAACCAGGTGCGGTCCATTTCGATGGAATTGGTTGAAAAGCAGTTGTTCGATAAAAGAATGCACGCAGTTTCCTTTAACTTTCTTTTTTCTTGATTTGATTCTCTCAATAAAATTTTGGTATTATTCCATTCCATCATATGATCGCCATCAGATGTTAGAATATCTTCGGATATTTTCGAGCCCTTTATTTTTCGATTTCTGATCTAACTTTTATGTTCTTCCTGGCGCACAATCAATGGTCTTGATGTTTCACCTATATAACTCTTACCACACGAACAAGGTATGTTGTAAACACAATTTTTTGAACATTCCCTAGCGTTTTTGTGTTTTGTATCTGTAGGGTACGTTACTGACAAAAATTAATTTCTTTCAAGACAGCAGTCTTGTGAACGTAGTAACTTATCGGGCAAATTAATTAATTTGCCCTTCTACACTTGTACAGATTTCTTTGGATTAAATTTTTATTCATTTTCAGATTGTGGAAGGTCATAAACCCAAAAAATCATGTCAAGAATCGGATTTCCTCCACAAAATCAAACTTTCAATCAATATTCGATGCATTATTTAGTGCGCATGATCAGGACCATTTTCATTCATACCAGGGTGGGTTTCAGTGCGATTTTTAAATGATTCATGATATTGAGTAGAATCGATTTAATAATTCGTTGGTGTCAGGGCAGTCTATGAGACACGAAAAGCTTTGGTGGGCATACCTATGTTGTGAAACTGATTATATCCGAGAAATTCATCGAATAAAATAACAATAAAAAAATATATCTTGAGTAGGTAACTATTGGTGAAGTTCTGATTCCCACGGAAAGAAACATCCTGTATTGTTCAGAGAACATCGTGAGAACCAAAGGAAGGTAGGTAGGAATTGATATTCTGGGAAACAGATCTTCGGCATGTCTCCAAAGTGACGGCATATGGATGTGCTGAGGACTGGAGCTCGACGGGTCAGTATCGAAGGGACCGCTAACGGTGGAACGATTGATAATATTTCGGAAGAGCATCGTTCATGGAAATATCTATAAAACACAGACAGATTGCCAACCTTTCTGCGATGTTTTAGAGGAGTGAGCTAGATTGTGAGTGAAGTTGTTAGATCACCATGCCATGTCATGCCTTTTGCTCTCGTCAAGCTTAAAATGATTTATATAAGTCAAACGTAAAGAAAGGATTAATATTCTCAGTTTTATCAAAGATGGGAGTTATTTCTTCTCTATTTATGTTATTTATTAGATTTGCCATCAACTATTCATATTCAAGGAGGTACTTACTAAAAATAATGGATTCCAGGAATAAATATTTCCTTTATTTCCACACCATAGAACCAAGCACGTCAACATTGTCAAAATTAAAATTTCGCTACAGAAAAACCCGAAAACCAATAACATACACACTACCGATGAATAATTGAAGTAAACAACAGTAATAAGAAAAGCAAATCTAAATAAACACAATAACGTTAATGGTTAATTTCACAATGAACACTAATCGCCTAAACCACCAAACTAACCCAAACCGGCTCTGGCAAACTACCTGCCTTTCTCTGCGGCAATTGAAAACTGTTAAAACTGTTGCACGATCCCAACAATTCAACGGGAATTTGGGTAGGCTTCAAAGTAATGTTAGATTATTTTCGACAGAATCCCGACTACAAAGATAAAATTTTCTGAAATTTGTCAACGCTGCAGAGCTTGGAGACTGGTTATGGGCATGCGCATTGATGAAAACTTTTCAGTGTCCCACGAAGAGGGGATTGGCATTCTAGAGTAAGTATATATATTATAATTTCAGCAATCAGCAAAATTTTTAAGACATTTTTCCAAAAAATTATGGATTTTCCCCGTGTTTGCTAATAACCGTACAAAAAGGTGACTCGTTAGGTCATTTTAAGAAAAAAAAAATTCTATGAATATATGTCCGGAGTTGCTTTGTTTCTGGGAGTCAAGTTTTTTTTTCAAACGGAGATATACCTAGTGCTCTAGAGAGACACTAACACGGCGCCACCCACCCTTGATTCACCTCTTAATCTAATCTCTTGTGGAATAATCCAGTGGGAACGATCTGAGCACTTCGTAGCAGGAATCACCTAGAACGCGTCTGATTTAGGATAGTAATTTCAGGCATAACAACCGCCTAATTGTGTGTGAATCTACTATGAAGATTAACGTTTCCTCAAAGTTGTTGATACTGGCAGTTTTCCGGATAGAATTCAACATTCGCACATCTAGTTTAATATACGATTAGCATTCCTGCGGCATTGAAGACCATTTTATTCTGGAAAAATCAGGTCGAGGAATATTGTGCTCCCGCCAGGATTACAAATTTTTCCGTTCCCAACACAAATGTTTGGGTGTACCTTGTGTAGGAAAAACAATTTGCAGATGAATACTAAGTGAGAAAAAATAAATAAAAATTAAAAATTAATTACGAAATATCTTATATGTATATATAAAAATTTCGTGTCACGATGAAATTTTGTAAGCATTTGGTCCAACTAAAAATGTGTAATGAGATACTACTACTTTTTGGAATATAAAGAAAATTCTAGAATGTTCTTGAATCTTCTGGAAAGTTCTAGAAAATTCGAAAAATTCGAGATCTCCGTGCAATAAACTGGAACAAAGTCTTCGTAATGCTTTATAACATAGTAAAAAGGCCATTAAGCGTAGTTTTTGGAAAGCCGGCCATCATGGAGAGGGCGTGATGAGGAAACGTTCTGGAAATCTCTAGAATATAAAAAATAAATTTCTAGAATATACTCAGAAAACTTTTAAAAAGTTCCGGAAATTTCGAGATTTCCGTGGAATAAGCTAGAACAGATTCTCCGTAATGTTCTAGAACATACTGAAAATACAATCAATTAAGTGTTTAAAAGTTTGGTCACCGGGTAGAGGGCGGGGTGATGTAATGAAATATCCCAGAATATAAAAAAGACATTTCTATAATATAAGAAACAAAATCCTAGAATATTATTGTAGCTTCTGGAAAGTTCTAGAAAATTCGAAATATTCGTCGAATAAGCGTAATGTTCTAGAATGTACTCAAGTAAATTTCTCGAAAGTTCGTTGAACAGGATGAAGAGCATGTTAGGTGATGAAACTTTCTAGGTGCTCAATTTCTGGAAAATAAATAAATATCTGGAATATTTTCGAGATTTCTATAAAATTCTAGAAAATTCGTAGAAATCGTGAAATGATTCAGAGTACTGTATTCGGAAGGTTCTAGAACGTACAGAAAAAACACTCAAGTGAAATTGTCCAAGACACCCGGGCAACGCCGGGTGTTACAGCTAGTATGAATATACAGTGACCGCCAAAAAAGTATGTACCATATGGGAAAAAAGTTTATTATTAGAGTACTAGAAAAAAGATTCTTAGGAAAAGTTTGTGCATGTCTGATAACCTGAAAATCGATTTTGACATATGTCACGTGATCGCTGGTATGGCGGCAAATTGAAAAAAATTACTATGAGAACGCAACAAGTGGGGTAAAATGGCAAGATATCAAAAAAAGTGATTTGAAAAAGTTGCTTAGAATTAAATTTTATACACATATACGAAGTTTGAAAAGATAATGAGAGAAAATTTAAAATAGAATTTTTTTTTTTTAATATTTTCCTAGCTGTATAAAAATATCAAATTATTATCATATGAATAGCTTGACCATACCGAAACCTTTGTATTTCAATGATAATGACAAAACTTTCTCATTTTCTCTACACCAGTAAGCACTAAATTAAAAAAATTGGATTTTGTTAAAACCCTGGCTGTTACATTGGTTCGTATCTATTACAGAAAGCATTGCAAGTTGTGTTCTTGTAAAAACTCTCTGCCAGATATTGGGTCGAGGTGATTCGGTGGTCGTATGGGGCTGTTGGAATATTTTCTGTTGGATATTTGCCATATCCCAATAATTTGATATTTAACATTTCTCACCTCACTCTGTTTTCACATAAGTCGATACAGATCATCGAACATACTATAGATTATTGGATTCATGTAGAATCTTAATGAGGGTGGTGAATTAGATAACGTGTACTAACACGAGAAGGGTAGTGTGAGCAGTTTCATTAAATTAATTTTTTTGTAGTGGGCCCCTTCTCTGAGCATTAAAATTTACTTGAGACGAAAATAACAATTTCGTATATTTCCAGATAACAATTATTCTTGAAATGATAAACTTTAATAACATTCAGTTGGTAATCTAGAAGATAATACGATTTTTATTTTCAGGATATTTCTGGCACATAACGGATATTCATTACGATGGACATGTGATCTTCCATGGAGATGCTAGAAAAGGTAGCTATATATTTGATTTTACTGAAAACACTAAGTACAGTAGTTTGACCTATCAACCATATACAATTCATTCAAAGAGTGACATGAATGTTTCGTATTAATAAGTGTTATAGACCGGCAGGGTGATGACAGATAAATATATTGGAGTTTTCATAAACGCATGAATATTACTGACTTGGAAACGATACTTAGCATAGTTATATTTCCTGTTCGAAATGTAAAATACAATATAAGTGTTCATTCAATTCTGATCCTATGAAAATATTACATTTCCTATGAAAGCCTTCCGGCATAATGAAAATCTTCTGAAAATAACAGTAAATATGATTGAAATGTGGATTAATTTTATTGAAGGAAGATGAAACTAGAATTTGCATGTTTATTGAACATAAACTTCACCTTATGGCGACATCTTCTGAATTCCGTTTGGATTTTATTGTTTCCATTCAGGCCTGAACATAAATCTTGCTGGAAATGGCTTCTCAATACTGTGATCAATGTAATGGAATGAAATTACTCCTCTGAGAACTATTAAAATACATTGAAGAAAAAATCGAATTACTGCTATAAAATAGCAAACAACCCTACCGGAGAAATCCAATCACATTGAGGGTTCCTGTTCCATTGAGATTATCGGAACGTCAATATTTGATTTTCTATTCCACAGCCACCTCAATAACAAACTTCTATTATTTTGAGAAGATGCCTATGATTTTTCTCGCAATATATATCATTATCTTGGAAATCTTGGAAAGTATATCATTTATTAGAAAACATTTTCAACATTTACTGAAGAAATTGCCGGGTTTATGGGTGAGCTGAAAACTGAGGTAGGAATAAAACCAAGTTTTTCCTCTGGCATATATAAGTGAGACTTGTCTCAGTAGCCTTAAATCGTTACATATGGTCCAAAGAGGGTACTGATTTCTGATCTAGTATAATTATTTCATATCAACTAAAATATTCATGACTTTCGGATCCTCCGTAAATATCGTAGAAGGGTTATGTGATGTGGGAAAAAACACATTTTAGGTACACAGATACTCACATGTTATATTTGCATGAGGAAGTAGAACTCTTCAGGAAAGATATGCTCTTCTTCTTTTCCTTCTACTATAATTTTCAGCAAAGTTATGACAAATCTAAACGTTTTCTGATAAAACAAGTGTATTTCATGATGTATTACTGATAGTCATTCTTTTGGAGAATTGAATTATCTCTCAACCTATCGAAATCGTTTTTTGATAAATCTTATATTTTCAGAAATAACAACAAAAAAAATATTTTTTTTTAATGAAAAATTTTTTAGGTTCCACTCCTGACTTTTTAGGAAACAATGTTTATTCTAATAATACATGATGTCGAGATATAATGTGCCGAGTTTCAGAGTGTTACAATTCATTCTTCACTTTTCATTCTTCTAATTGAAATCATTGGCATCTTGTAACCGGCGAAACCAAGCAGTTCGTCAAATTTTCATTTGGGTTAGGTATATATCAAGTCAATATACATGGGGTGGTAATGGTGTTCAACATCAAGGGCATGTACTTTTGTCATCTACTTGAAAAAAAAAACAAAATTTGTCATTTCGATTTCCGTTGGAATACATGGAAATGCTCGTTGAATTATAAAAATGATATCAATCCCAAAGAAACAGAGATCGAAAAATATAGACGAACTGGGCCAAACTATCCAGATGAATTATAGAAGATTGAGAAAAATATTATTTCTGAAATCGCTCAAAAATGCGTACTTTCTCGGAGCATTTTCAGACCCCAAAATACGCTAATCTAGTATTTGAGTCCGTTGCTAAGCAACGAACTTTCTCGTATCGAAAACGGTCCGGGAAAATGTTTGCTGACGTGTCAACAATAAGAGGAACGTTGCACAAATATCTGTCAGATATAATTCAATGCCCGTCGTGGTATCAGCCAGGAAAGTAGTTATTTTCTGTCAGATGTTTGCCTCATGTTTTCCACATCGTGGAAGTATTTGGAGAGAAAGGTTCTTCGACATTGTTGGTTTTACTATTTCATCCATTTGATACGGCAAAAATTCCTGAATACGATTACTTATCTAGGAGTGGAATAATTCCGATACCAAGAAGTTACCGTAATCGAAAATGCATTATTGGCAAGAACAAACGACAAATATATTCGCCATTCTGATCTAAATAAAATATTATATGTCCAAAAATGTAGTTTGAAGTGAAAAAAATTTATATATTCATCAAGTTGTATTGTTTTTACTAGAAAAGCCTTGATTGTCTTGTCAGAAACTTCAGTAAACAGTTTCAAGTGGATGTACAATATGGGGGCATCATAAATATTTGTTCTCGATTGAATTAATAGTCACAATGTCACATTTTCGACAATGGACATGCAATATTTGTCTTCTTAGTCATCGATATGGACTATTCATTGAAGATACGATTCAACAAGTTTTTGGGGCAAATGGATTATACAATGCCAAGCATTTTTCCAACTCACACATACCAGCATCTCAAAAAATATTCACCATGTCTCAGTTCATCCTGTAGTTCTCAAGAAGTTAAAACCTTATTGAGGTATTTCTACGTGTCCTTCATGTTGGTCTGTACCTCTGCTTCCGCATTTTTTTGATGTTGTACATTCGTTTTATACTCGAGCAAAAGCACACGTAAACTTTTCGTCGTCGCGTGTTTGTAGAATGTTCGTCTCATTTACTGAACCCACTTTTTCAGATAGGTATATGTGCGGCAAAGTAGTCGTTCACATGTTCAGGAAATATTAAACTGAGTAAATATCATGTCGAGTCACATAGCTGAATGGGTAACCCTGTCACAAAAGGTTTAGTTTATTTTTCTACATTCATGCAAAAAGCAACACTATATTGAACTATATTTAGTGGAAAAAGGAATTCTTTATGGCACTAGTGCTATGCTGTGAAATAGCATACGTTAAATAATCGTTCGAAGATATCAATTTTTTTTGCAAATTCAAATTTGGTTGGTGGCGCCGCCTCATGCAAGCAGTCTTAGATATTTGGTGAGAACATTTAAAACCCTATAATAATAATAATAATTTTAAAAAAGCAAACGTTGGAAAAACGTTTAGAAAAAATTGAGTTAGCCTATCGCCTGTAACCTTTTATAAAATCAATGAATTATCTCAGGTCAATCATTTCCAAGTTTTTCTATGGAGAGAATAAGTTATTAACTCAAGAAAAAACAACTCGAGTGGAAAGCCGTTGTTTACGAAACTATGCCGTAATTTTGATTACGATTGCAGAGTATTTTCTTGTTTTCCTTTGTTACTCCAACGGAGAACTTCTTTGTTCCGGTCCCAGAGCGAATAACTTGATATTCATTCGGATAACCCAATTAGTGGAATAATCATTGTATTGGATTTCTCCGTTCCGTCTGCTCCGGTTTGTTTTCATTAACTATTCAAGAAAAACAATTCCTTTGTCTCTCAGTATCTGATAATTATAGTCTGGAGGTTCTAGTGTATGATGTATCAGCATCAAGATTGTTTTAATGAATGGATGTCAATAATTAGCCAGAGAGCAAGAAAACTACCTATAACGATATAATTCAGTAAATTTGTATTCAACAGGGCCCCTGGTTGGAAAGTTTTGTGGTAGTTCTGATTTCTTTCATTTCACACGTTTTCTGGAGTGCTGAATACGAATCTGTAGTTTGTAACGAAATTTCTTGACGGAACATTAAAAAAATGCAAAAAAAAATCAGAATGGAAGTATATAAAATTTCCTACAAATTTCAACATTCAGGTTTGTTTTCCGACAAACAGTTCCGGCTCAAACGCCAACTAAAAATTGGCGTATTTCTGCTGAGTTTTCACTCCAAAACTCTTATTGACTATTTGATGACATTTTTAGTAAATTCCTCAAGGAATTATATTGTAATAAAACTAAAAGTACTCTTGTTCGTCATTGGAGCAGTTTCAATCAAAGAACTCATCTGAGGTTATGTCGATGACTGCTACTGACAGTGCGATAAGAAAGGAGTGTTTGAGAGTATCAAACAACGCAAAACGGTTCTGGGCCATTCAGGGCCTTACTTGCTCCTTCTTGGGCTTCTTCATTGCCTCTATAACCTGTGTGTGCTGGTACCCAGGCAAAGGTCAGTCCGTTCTGACTGCCGAGCTCTTTTAGGTTTTCTATGCAGCCCCAAACAAGTATTGAGGTAACTTGCATTGAGTTGACTGCTTTTATTGTAGCTTGGCTATCTGAGTATATGACAATGTTTTTTTTTTCTGAACACTCATGTCTTATCAGCTCTTGTGCACAATGGTGTATTGGGACGATTTCCGTTTGGAATATCGTCGCTTGTTTGCCAGGACTCAATGAGATTTTTATCTTCCGCTTGGTTCCGTAAATGCCGTCTTCTGAACCTTCATCATTTTTTGACAGGTCCCTCCTTCCACGCATCCCTCTCTGGTATAATTGTCTTGAAAGTTTTGTCAGAGCTATATCTGGGAAGTATGTCATCTGATGGCATTCTTGTAACCGGGTCGTTTTTCAACTATTCGTATAGGTTGTTGTAGTCTCTCCCGTGCATATTGCTGTGCCTGTCCTGACCTGGCTTCGCCTTGTATGTATACGTGTAGGGGAGGCAGGTTGAGGAAGACCTCTAAGGCGGCTGTTGGGGTGGTTCTCATGTCCCCTGTGGCACTCAGACATGCTGGTCTTTGCAGTCCTCCAAGCCGGACTTATAAGTTATTCGCCTTGTACGTTCAGATTTTGCGTTGATCCTATTCCTAGTCCTTTAAATATTCCTTTTCTCTGACATTGAAGTGATTTGAGTAACACTATATATTCCTTTCATGTAACTTTGTTATATCGGAAAGCAAATAAATTCTCAAACTACCTCTCGTTTCAAACCAGTTTATTCAATATTTTCCCTGATTTTATGGAGATTATTTGGTTCATCACAAGACTTTCTTCACAGATAGAATTAATTTTGTTTTTATTTGGTCTAGTCACAGTCACATTCTTGAATAATTGATCCATTTAGTGAATCAAGAAGGTACAGAAATATTGGAAGGTATTGGTGTTAAGTGAAAAAAGGCTGCTACTGCCACCAGACAGGTGAAATTTTCTTGGAACCTTCTCATCATCACCTATTATCATTTCCCCCTTTATATTCTCCTACTACTCGACCGCTTAGGCGGGATCGGCCGTTTTCAGTCATGTTTGCAAGCATATTTCACCCAATTCCCAGTATTGTAGCGAGAACTGAGAATATACGTTTTGTCGTATCATACTTTTGTTTCAAAATCTGATTGAGGAATTGAAATCGGATTTTTACCAGAATCACCAGAGTATCCAGGCACGCTTCAACTATATTGCAAAAAATAACACAAATTGCCAAAACTTAAGGTTCGACAGTACCTGTATGCGCACAAATGGCATAAACAGAATTCACTTTTTTCGTGAAAAGGGCCAACTCTACAAATTGACCAATGGCGGTTTTGCGAACCTAAAAAAATATCTCATTTTGTTGTAAAATCTCATATTCCAGTAGGAAAGGACCGATGCTCCCTGGGAGATGGCAGAATCAATCTTGGATGATACACGGCAGTCATCGAAGAGGTGCCAATAATTAGAATAAGGGTGTTTGCAATATGCTGTATAGTGTCCATTGGAAATGCTGCCTCTATGATTAGATATGGCGTAGATATTATAATTAGTTTTAATTCCATCCTGAGCAGAATATTGGTCCAAATTCAAATATTGTATAGAATACATTGTCCAATTAACTGCCATCAGTCGAAGAAACACGTTTTAAATGTATAACTAATTGAAACTTGGAAATGTTTGTATACTAATCATCTTTATGTATTCCCTTTTTATTCCACAAGTTGAACAGTATGGACTCGCATCGTCAGTCAAAGTCTCCTCTTCTGTCAACAGTTTAATACATTGTGTTAAATTTACAGCTTCGTTTGGTAAGTCTGGAATAAGAATTGGAAGTACCCAGAAACGTTCAAAGGTAACGGAGCAGTAATTACAAAAAGTACATCTCAATATAGATTCCAGCTAACTAGCAAATTTATCCACGATTTTGGGATTATGAGTAAATATATATTTTGTCCAAGAAACGGAATCTTTTTGATTGTCATTCATGATAACTAAATCATTTTGTGATGGATGATTCTCTGCACTCGTCTTGTTTAATTCTTCATGTAGGCCTACCAGAAGGTGTCTCAGAAACTCTTCCGAATCTGCTGAGACGTTATGATTAAAGGAAGGAGCAAAATTATCCAACATTTCCCTAGAAGAATCAGGACTCTAGATAGTTTTCATCAAAGATATTAAAGATTTCACTAGATTTCCCTCCATTCTTGGAAAATTCCAACAAAACCTTGGTGTGACATACTAATCGGTGTATACGTCTCGTAGTTCTGGAGCTACACATTCACCAATTGCACTTTTATTTTTTTCCAGGTTGTTGGCGGCCTGACTATGAAGGCATCAAAGGCAAGACACCAAGAAGGCATATGGGCCGATATGGAGACTACAGTTGTGATTCGACTTGGGAACTGATCGAATCAGCAGCAAAAACAATGATGACACGCCAATATGATAATGTAGAATTTGTATTGTGGACAGGGTGAGTGCCTATTTTCAATACGATTATGTTATGAAAACGGTGAGTCAGAGAACCAACATGCCGCGAACATAAAAAAACAGGCACTAGATCATTTTTTTTTTCACCTGCACTTGCAAACGTAGAACTTGGTACAGATGTTCTAGCGTACATAGGGTACATTTGCCTTGTTTGTCAGTATTTTTATTAGTCCTAGGATCTTGCTCGACTATGATATAATCCGTATTTTTTTTCGTTTTATTAGATACACTTTTATCAACTTCAACTCGTTTGGCTTTTGATGGCGCCGACGTTGCAATTTCTATTCTGCTTCGATGTCATCAAATTCTGATACTTTAGCATCTACGATATATTCTGAGCCGCTGCTTTGAAAAGGTTCCGATTCCATTACGAACAAGTCACTTAAAGCAGGCATAGACAGTTTGTCGTCACTATTTATTCTTGATCAACGCTGCTCTACTATCAAACAGCACGTCATCATCGTGCAATCGGGGGCCTGCTTGCTATAACCTCGGTAAATCCCCTATTTTAACACTTCGGTGTGAATTTGACGGATCGCTATCAAGTAATATTAAGTAGTTTGATTTTACTTGCTATCAAGTCAAGTAGTTCACACCAAAAATTGAGTCAAGTCAATTATGAAATTTTCAAAACCTTGAAGGTTAAAGTCAAGTATTCAAGAAAAAATTCAAACTACTTGGCTTGATGAATCCCTGGCCGGGGACTTTTGAGTTTGGAGTGTCTACATAACAGAATGGTGCTGGGTGGAGTTCAGATCCCCTTCCCTGCATGGTCCGCGACCATGAAAAATCAGTGATTGGAGCATTTCTTTTCAAGGCAGCCATCCGGGCAGCTGATGAACTTGGTCTCGTATTCGACACTGAACGGGCAAACCCAAACTCTGTCACTGAGTTGGAACCCGTTCAGCAAAAAGCTCACATCAAAGCTGCGGAGACTGAGGTCCTCCTGAAGCTGCACATGGATAAGCCAATGCATGGGGTCTTCTTCAAGAACATTGAAGACCTTGGCTTATTCAAAAACTTGACCTTTGCTTTCCTCAGGTCAAGTGAGCTGAAGTCGGAGACCGATGGATTCATAATGGCTTGCCAGGATGATGTCTTCAACACCCTGGTCTACCGTAGCCGCGTGATGGGCATAGAGATCCCCGACACTAGATGCAGAGCGTGTCGTGGGGCGCCTGAGACCCTTATGCATTTGCTTTCAGCATGTCCAGCATATGCGGTCTCATCCTATATCCACAGGCATAACGCGGCTCTACGAGTGTTGAACTACCATCTACGACACTTGTATGATATAGACGAGACACCGGTGTTGCCTTATGCTCCGGGGGATATTGAGTCCGTTGTGGAGAATGAGAAGTGCCGAATATATTGGAACTACTCATTCCCCACCCTCAGGCAAATACAAGCCAATAAGCCTGATGTCCTTCTCGACCATCAGAGTAAGACTATTTTCGTCATAGAGTTTTCCGCTCCTGGGGAAACGAACATCGTCCGAAAAGAGGAGGAGAAACGGACTAAATATCGAGATTTACTCTTTGAACTCCGCAGGCTCTACCCAAACCATTCTGTTAAAATGGTGGTTCTGATTATAGGGGTTTTTGGTGGAATGATGGACACACTGCTCTCGAACTTAAAAATCATACCGGCTTGCCGTAATATGGCAGAAATCTTAGCCGGACGAATGCAGAAGGCCGTCATCCTTGGTTCACTGCGTCTGCTCAGGGCACATGATTCTCGGACCCAGTAATCGCTTACCCCACGGACGTGGGGAGTGGTTATCTGGGTAAACGATCCAGTGCGCCCTCCGGATGTGTCGGAGCTCCGGAGACAGGGCCTGACTGTAATATCCTTTTAGGAAAATAGTAATAATAATAATAATAATAATAATAATAAAGGTCTTTATTATTTTCAAAATAATATCCATATATATTTTAACATGTATGTAAAAATAAAAACATTTCTGAAAATAAAGGGCCAACTTCATTTTCTGCAGAAAAACGATAGTTTCACCACGAAAATATTTTTCCACTTAACCCTAAATTATAGGTATTACAAGTAAACAGTTGAGTAGAGGAAGAATAAATCAGCAATATGATACAGAAACTTAACAGACAAACCGAGAATGTTCAGCTGTTTCTAAACCAGCAAACCTAAGAAAACTGGTGTTCGTTTTCGAGTCAGAATTCATATCTGTTCACCCTGTAACAGTAAGAAAACAAATTAAACTACCGCAATGTAGGTTTCCTGCAGAAAAACTCCGTCGAAATGCGAGAAAAAACATTTCAACAAGCTTTTCTCCCGAATAAATTAGGGAAATCGAAACAAACATCAAACTCTGAAGTTACTTGCCCAATTTTCGACATGCAATTTATGGCGAATGAAAAACAAATGAAAAACTTTCATTTCCAAACTTCCACCGAACACGTTCAACACGGGAAACTTTTTATCGGTGGATGGATCTGAATGAAACATTTGACTGTCGGAGTCAAGAGAAGGATTTCCCGAGAAATGGATGTTTGTGTTTTATTAAAGGATCAAAATCTCAGGCGGGATATGTAGAAATATTGTCATGCAAAGTTAGGTATATGATACGTGACTTCCCATATATGATGTATGGACGGCGTGCTATGGCCTTTGTCATCGGATTCTGCTTGGTATCTGGGATGATCGATATTAGATGTCGGTTGATATCCCACCGGACCCAGCCCACTGTGATTTATAATTTACTTTGCCATTGCGGTATATCGCAATAGCGTCTGACCGAGAACAGAATTCGGTAATGATTTCAGGATGGCAATCTCTGAAATTAATCATGAAAAACACTAAGTCGTCACATCGACTTGGAATTTGCACAGTATACGTGAAATTTCATGCTCTTTCCGAAAATGTATGATTTTATGTGCTCATATATAAGATTCAGCCGGAAAAGAGTGTTTAAGGTGGAAAATCCAATTTTCTGAGATTTTTCATTTTTCGAATTTCAAATTTTTGTCTTCAAACGGGTTTTGACGTGCTGATTCCGAATCTTTGAACGAAAATGCCGAAAACACATCAGAAATATTTTTGTCGGCAATAAAAACATCTGAAAACTGATTTAGAGCTGACCAACTCGAGAACGGTTAGAAATAGACAAATTCTGCGACCGCTAATCAATTCAGAATGGTCGAATTAGTATATATTGTGAATTTCGTTCAATCGAAAAAATTAAAAATTACTCGAAAAAAGTTGCAAGGGGTCACCCTTCAAAATCATGAAAAACACTAAGTCGTCACATCGACTCGGAATTTGCACTGTAAACGTAAAATTTCATGCTCTTTCCGAAAATATATGATTCTTATGTGCTCAGATATAAGATTCAGCCGGAAAAGGGTGTTTAAAGTAGATAATCCAATTATCTGAGTTTTTTCATTTTTCATTTTTCGAATTTCAAACTCTTGTCTACAAACGTATTTTAAAGTGCTAATTCCGAATCTTTGAACGAAAATGTCGAAAACACATCAGAAATATTTTTGGCGGCAATAAAAACATCTAAAAACTGATTTAGAGCTAACCAACTCGAGAACGGTAAAAAATAGACAAATTCTGCGAACGCTAATCAATTCAGAATGGTCGAATTAGTATATATTGTGAATTTCGTTCAGTCGAAAAAATTAAAAATTACTCGAAAAAAGTTGCAAGGGGTCACCCTTCAAAATCATGAAAAACACAAAGTCGTCACATCGACTTGGAATTTGCACTGTGAACGTAAAATTTCATGCTCTTTCCGAAAATGTATGATTTTTATGTGCTCAGATATAAGATTCAGCCGGAAAAGGGTGTTTAAGGTAGATAATCCAATTATCTGAGTTTTTTCATTTTTCATTTTTCGAATTTCAAACTATTGTCTACAAACGTATTTTGAAGTGCTAATTCCGAATCTTTGAACGAAAATGTCGAAAACACATCAGAAATATTTTTGGCGGCAATAAAAACATCTAAAAACTGATTTAGAGCTGACCAACTCGAGAACGGTTAGAAATAGACAAATTCTGCGACCGCTAATCAATTCAGAATGGTCGAATTAGTATATATTGTGAATTTCGTTCAATCGAAAAAATTAAAAATTACTCGAAAAAAGTTGCAAGGGGTCACCCTTCAAAATCATGAAAAACACTAAGTCGTCACATCGACTTGGAATTTGCACAGTATACGTGAAATTTCATGCTCTTTCCGAAAATGTATGATTTTATGTGCTCATTTATGAGATTCAGCCGGAAAAGAGTGTTTAAGGTGGAAAATCCAATTTTCTGAGATTTTTCATTTTTCGAATTTCAAATTTTTGTCTTCAAACGGGTTTTGACGTGCTGATTCCGAATCTTTGAACGAAAATGCCGAAAACACATCAGAAATATTTTTGTCGGCAATAAAAACATCTGAAAACTGATTTAGAGCTGACCAACTCGAGAACGGTTAGAAATAGACAAATTCTGCGACCGCTAATCAATTCAGAATGGTCGAATTAGTATATATTGTGAATTTCGTTCAATCGAAAAAATTAAAAATTACTCGAAAAAAGTTGCAAGGGGTCACCCTTCAAAATCATGAAAAACACTAAGTCGTCACATCGACTCGGAATTTGCACTGTAAACGTAAAATTTCATGCTCTTTCCGAAAATATATGATTCTTATGTGCTCAGATATAAGATTCAGCCGGAAAAGGGTGTTTAAAGTAGATAATCCAATTATCTGAGTTTTTTCATTTTTCATTTTTCGAATTTCAAACTCTTGTCTACAAACGTATTTTAAAGTGCTAATTCCGAATCTTTGAACGAAAATGTCGAAAACACATCAGAAATATTTTTGGCGGCAATAAAAACATCTAAAAACTGATTTAGAGCTAACCAACTCGAGAACGGTAAAAAATAGACAAATTCTGCGAACGCTAATCAATTCAGAATGGTCGAATTAGTATATATTGTGAATTTCGTTCAGTCGAAAAAATTAAAAATTAATCGAAAAAAGTTGCAAGGGGTCACCCTTCAAAATCATGAAAAACACAAAGTCGTCACATCGACTTGGAATTTGCACTGTAAATGTAAAATTTCATGCTCTTTTCGAAAATGTATGATTCTTATGTGCTCAGATATAAGATTCAGCCGGAAAAGGGTGTTTAAGGTGGAAAATCCAATTATCTGAGATTTTTCATTTTTCGAATTTCAAATTTTTGTCTTCAAACGGATTTTGACGTGCTGATTCCGAATCTTTGAAAGAAAATGTCGAAAACACATCAGAAATATTTTTGTCCGCAATAAAAACATCTGAAAACTGATTTAGAGCTGACCAACTCGAGAACGGTTAGAAATAGACAAATTCTGCGACCGCTAATCAATTCAGAATGGTAGAATCAGTATTTATTGTGAATTTCGTTCAATCAAAAAAATTAAAAATTACTCGAAAAAAGTTGCAAGGGGTCACCCTTCAAAATCATGAAAAACACTAAGTCGTCACATCGACTTGGAATTTGCACTGTAAACGTAAAATTTCATGCTGTTTCCGAAAATATATGATTCTTATGTGCTCAGATATAAGATTCAGCCGGAAAAGGGTGTTTACGGTAGAAAATCCAATTATCTGAGATTTTTCATTTTTCGAATTTCAAATTCTTGTCTTCAAATGGATTTTGACTTGCTGATTCCGAATTATCGAACGAAAATGTCGAAAACACATCAGAAATATTTTTGACGGCAAAAAAAACCTCTAAAAACTGATTTAGAGCTGACCAACTCAAGAACGGTTAGAAATAGACATATTCTGCGACCGCTAATCAATTCAGAATGGTCAAATTAGTATATATTGTGAATTTCGTTCAATCGAAAAAATTAAAAATTACTCGAAAAAAGTTGCAAGGGGTCACCCTTCAAAATCATGAAAAACACCAAGTCGTCACATCGACTTGGAATT
Source organism: Chrysolina haemoptera (assembly GCA_958298965.1). Classification (NCBI taxonomy): domain Eukaryota; kingdom Metazoa; phylum Arthropoda; class Insecta; order Coleoptera; family Chrysomelidae; genus Chrysolina; species Chrysolina haemoptera. The sequence continues at coordinate 28,205,848 of OY282598.1, forward strand.
TGCACTGTAAACGTAAAATTTCATGCTCTTTTCGAAAATGTATGATTCTTATGTGCTCAGATATAAGATTCAGCCGGAAAAGCGTGTTTAAGGTGGAAAATCCAATTATCTGAGATTTTTCATTTTTCGAATTTCAAATTTTTGTCTTCAAACGGATTTTGACGTGCTGATTCCGAATCTTTGAACGAAAATGTCGAAAACACATCAGAAATATTTTTGTCGGCAATAAAAACATCTGAAAACTGATTTAGAGCTGACCAACTCGAGAACGGTTAGAAATAGACAAATTCTGCGACCGCTAATCAATTCAGAATGGTCGAATTAGTGTATATTGTGAATTTCGTTCAATCGAAAAAATTAAAAATTACTCGAAAAAAGTTGCAAGGGGTCACCCTTCAAAATCATGAAAAACACTAAGTCGTCACATCGACTTGGAATTTGCACTGTAAACGTAAAATTTCATGCTCTTTCCGAAAATATATGATTCTTATGTGCTCAGATATAAGATTCAGCCGGAAAAGGGTGTTTAAAGTAGATAATCCAATTATCTGAGTTTTTTCATTTTTCATTTTTCGAATTTCAAACTTTTGTCTACAAACGTATTTTGAAGTGCTAATTCCGAATCTTTGAACGAAAATGCCGAAAACACATCAGAAATATTTTTGGCGGCAATAAAAACATCTAAAAACTGATTTAGAGCTAACCAACTCGAGAACGGTAAAAAATAGACAAATTCTGCGAACGCTTATCAATTCAGAATGGTCCAATTAGTATATATTGTGAATTTCGTTCAATCGAAAAAATTAAAAATTACTCGAAAAAAGTTGCAAGGGGTCACTCTTCAAAATCATGAAAAACACCAAGTCGTCACATCAACTTGGAATTTGCACTGTAAACGTAAAATTTCATGCTCTTTCCGAAAATATATGATTCTTATGTGCTCAGATATAAGATTCAGCCGGAAAAGGGTGTTTAAAGTAGATAATCCAATTATCTGAGTTTTTTCATTTTTTATTTTTCGAATTTCAAACTCTTGTCTACAAACGTATTTTAAAGTGCTAATTCCGAATCTTTGAACGAAAATGTCGAAAACACATCAGAAATATTTTTGGCGGCAATAAAAACATCTAAAAACTGATTTAGAGCTGACCAACTCGAGAACGGTTAGAAATAGACAAATTCTGCGACCGCTAATCAATTCAGAATGATCGAATTAGTATATATTGTGAATTTCGTTCAATCGAAAAAATTAAAAATTACTCGAAAAAAGTTGCAAGGGGTCACCCTTCAAAATCATGAAAAACACCAAGTCGTCACATCAACTTGGAATTTGCACTGTAAACGTAAAATTTCATGCTCTTTCCGAAAATGTATGATTCTTATGTGCTCAGATGTAAGATTCAGCCGGAAAAGGGTGTTTAAGGTAGATAATCCAATTATCTGAGATTTTTCATTTTTCATTTTTCGAATTTCAAATGCTCGTATACAAACGTATTTTAAAGTGCTAATTCCGAATTTTTGAACGAAAATGTCGAAAACACATCAGAAATATTTTTGGCGGCAATAAAAACATCTAAAAACTGATTTAGAGCTGACCAACTCGAGATCGGTTAGAAATAGACAAATTCTGCGACCGCTAATCAATTCAGAATGGTCGAATTAGTATATATTGTGAATTTCGTTCAGTCGAAAAAATTAAAAATTACTCGAAAAAAGTTGCAAGGGGTCACCCTTCAAAATCATGAAAAACACCAAGTCGTCACATCGACTTGAAATTTGCACTGTAAATGTAAAATTTCATGCTCTTTCCGAAAATGTATAATTCTTATGTGCTCAGATATAAGATTCAGCCGGAAAAGGGTGTTTAAGGTAGAAAATCCAATTATCTGAGATTTTTCATTTTTCATTTTTCGAATTTCAAACTCTTGTCTACAAACGTATTTTAAAGTGCTAATTCCGAATTTTTGAACGAAAATGTCGAAAACACATCAGAAATATTTTTGGCGGCAATAAAAACATCTAAAAACTGATTTAGAGCTGACCAACTCGAGATCGGTTAGAAATAGACAAATTCTGCGACCGCTAATCAATTCAGAATGGTCGAATTAGTACATATTGTGAATTTCGTTCAATCGAAAAAATTAAAAATTACTCGAAAAAAGTTGCAAGGGGTCACCCTTCAAAATCATGAAAAACACCAAGTCGTCACATCGACTTGAAATTTGCACTGTAAATGTAAAATTTCATGCTCTTTCCGAAAATGTATAATTCTTATGTGCTCAGATATAAGATTCAGCCGGAAAAGGGTGTTTAAGGTAGAAAATCCAATTATCTGAGATTTTTCATTTTTCATTTTTCGAACTTCAAACTCTTGTCTACAAACGTATTTTAAAGTGCTAATTCCGAATCTTTGAACGAAAATGTCGAAAACACACCAGAAATATTTTTGGCGGCATAAAAAACCTCTAAAAACTGATTTAGAGCTTACTAACTCGAGAACAGTTAGAGATAGACTAATTGTGCGACCGCTAATCAATTAAGAAAGGTCGAATTAGTATATATTGTGAATTTCGTTAAATCGAAAAATTTATAAATTACTCGAAAAAAGTTGCAAGGGGTCACCCTTCAAAATCATGAAAAACACAAAGTCGTCACATCGACTTGGAATTTGCACTGTAAATGTAAAATTTCATGCTCTTTCCGAAAATATATGATTCTTATGTGCTCAGATATAAGATTCAGCCGGAAAAGGGTGTTTAAAGTAGATAATCCAATTATCTGAGTTTTTTCATTTTTTGAATTTCAAATCTTGTCTTCAAACGGATTTTAACGTGCTGATCCCGAATCTTTGAACGAAAATGTCGAAAACACATCAGAAATATTTTTGGCGGCATAAAAAACCTCTAAAAACTGATTTAGAGCTTACTAACTCGAGAATGGTTATAAATAGACAAATTCTGCGACCGCTTATCAATTCAGAATAGTCGATTTAGTATATATTGTGAATTTCGTTCAATCAAAAAAATTAAAAATTACTCGAAAAAAGTTCAAAATCATGAAAAACACAAAGTCGTCTCATCGACTTGGAATTTGCACTGTAAACGTAAAATTTCATGCTCTTTCCGAAAATATATGATTCTTATGTGCTCAGATATAAGATTCAGCCGGAAAAGGGTGTTTAAAGTAAATCCAATTATCTGAGTTTTTTCATTTTTCATTTTTCGAATTTCAAACTCTTGTCTACAAACGTATTTTAAAGTGCTAATTCCGAATCTTTGAACGAAAATGTCGAAAACACATCAGAAATATTTTTGGCGGCAATAAAAACATCTAAAAACTGATTTAGAGCTGACCAACTCGAGAACGGTTAGAAATAGACAAATTCTGCGACCGCCAATCAATTCAGAATGGTCGAATTAGTATATATTGTGAATTTCGTTCAATCGAAAAAATTAAAAATTACTCGAAAAAAGTTGCAAAGGGTCACCCTTCAAAATCATGAAAAACACTAAGTCGTCACATCGACTTGGAATTTGCACTGTAAATGTAAAATTTCATGCTCTTTTCGAAAATGTATGATTCTTATGTGCTCAGATATAAGATTCAGCCGGAAAAGGGTGTTTAAAGTAGATAATCCAATTATCTGAGTTTTTTCATTTTTCATTTTTCGAATTTCAAACTCTTGTCTACAAACGTATTTTAAAGTGCTAATTCCGAATCTTTGAACGAAAATGTCGAAAACACATCAGAAATATTTTTGGCGGCAATAAAAACATCTAAAAACTGATTTAGAGCTAACCAACTCGAGAACGGTAAGAAATAGACAAATTCTGGGAACGCTAATCAATTCAGAATGGTCGAATTAGTATATATTGTGAATTTCATTCAATCGAAAAAATTGAAAATTACTCGAAAAAAGTTGCAAGGGGTCAACCTTCAAAATCATGAAAAACACTAAGTCGTCACATCGACTTGGAATTTGCACTGTAAATGTAAAATTTCATGCTCTTTTCGAAAATGTATGATTCTTATGTGCTCAGATATAAGATTCAGCCGGAAAAAAGTGTTTAAAGTAAATCCAATTATCTGAGTTTTTTCATTTTTCATTTTTCGAATTTCAAACTCTTGTCTACAAACGTATTTTAAAGTGCTAATTCCGAATCTTTGAACGAAAATGTCGAAAACACATCAGAAATATTTTTGGCGGCAATAAAAACATCTAAAAACTGATTTAGAGCTAACCAACTCGAGAACGGTAAGAAATAGACAAATTCTGCGAACGCTGATCAATTCAGAATGGTCGAATTAGTATATATTGTGAATTTCATTCAATCGAAAAAATTGTAAATTACTCGAAAAAAGTTGCAAGGGGTCAACCTTCAAAATCATGAAAAACACTAAGTCGTCACATCGACTTGGAATTTGCACTGTAAATGTAAAATTTCATGCTCTTTTCGAAAATGTATGATTCTTATGTGCTCAGATATAAGATTCAGCCGGAAAAAAGTGTTTAAAGTAAATCCAATTATCTGAGTTTTTTCATTTTTCATTTTTCGAATTTCAAACTCTTGTCTACAAACGTATTTTAAAGTGCTAATTCCGAATCTTTGAACGAAAATGTCGAAAACACATCAGAAATATTTTTGGCGGCAATAAAAACATCTAAAAACTGATTTAGAGCTGACCAACTCGAAAACGGTTAGAAATAGACAAATTCTGCGACCGCTAATCAATTCAGAATGGTCGAATTAGTATATATTGTGAATTTCGTTCAATCGAAAAAATTAAAAATTACTCGAAAAAAGTTGCAAGGGGTCACCCTTCAAAATCATGAAAAACACCAAGTCGTCACATCAACTTGGAATTTGCACTGTAAACGTAAAATTTCATGCTCTTTCCGAAATGTATGATTCTTATGTGCTCAGATGTAAGATTCAGCCGGAAAAGGGTGTTTAAAGTAGATAATCCAATTATCTGAGATTTTTCATTTTTCATTATTCGAATTTCAAACTCTTGTCTACAAATGTATTTTAAAGTGCTAATTCCGAATCTTTGAACGAAAATGTCGAAAACACATCAGAAATATTTTTGGCGGCATAAAAAACCTCTAAAAACTGATTTAGAGCTTACTAACTCGAGAACAGTTAGAGATAGACTAATTGTGCGACCGCTAATCAATTAAGAAAGGTCGAATTAGTATATATTGTGAATTTCGTTAAATCGAAAAATTTATAAATTACTCGAAAAAAGTTGCAAGGGGTCACCCTTCAAAATCATGAAAAACACAAAGTCGTCACATCGACTTGGAATTTGCACTGTAAATGTAAAATTTCATGCTCTTTCCGAAAATATATGATTCTTATGTGCTCAGATATAAGATTCAGCCGGAAAAATGTGTTTAAAGTAGATAATCCAATTATCTGAGTTTTTTCATTTTTTTAATTTCAAATCTTGTCTTCAAACGGATTTTAACGTGCTGATCCCGAATCTTTGAACGAAAATGTCGAAAACACATCAGAAATATTTTTGGCGGCATAAAAAAACCTCTAAAAACTGATTTAGAGCTTACTAACTCGAGAATGGTTATAAATAGACAAATTCTGCGACCGCTAATCAATTCAGAATGGTCGAATTAGTATATATTGTGAATTTCGTTCAATCAAAAAAATTAAAAATTACTCGAAAAAAGTTGCAAGGGGTCACCCTTCAAAATCATGAAAAACACAAAGTCGTCTCATCGACTTGGAATTTGCACTGTAAACGTAAAATTTCATGCTCTTTCCGAAAATATATGATTCTTATGTGCTCAGATATAAGATTCAGCCGGAAAAGGGTGTTTAAAGTAGATAATCCAATTATCTGAGTTTTTTCATTTTTCATTTTTCGAATTTCAAACTCTTGTCTACAAACGTATTTTAAAGTGCTTATTCCGAATCTTTGAACGAAAATGTTGAAAACACATCAGAAATATTTTTGGCGGCATAAAAAACCTCTAAAAACTGATTTAGAGCTTACTAACTCGAGAACAGTTAGAGATAGACTAATTGTGCGACCGCTAATCAATTAAGAAAGGTCGAATTAGTATATATTGTGAATTTCGTTAAATCGAAAAATTTATAAATTACTCGAAAAAAGTTGCAAGGGGTCACCCTTCAAAATCATGAAAAACACAAAGTCGTCACATCGACTTGGAATTTGCACTGTAAATGTAAAATTTCATGCTCTTTCCGAAAATATATGATTCTTATGTGCTCAGATATAAGATTCAGCCGGAAAAGGGTGTTTAAAGTAGATAATCCAATTATCTGAGTTTTTTCATTTTTTGAATTTCAAATCTTGTCTTCAAACGGATTTTAACGTGCTGATCCCGAATCTTTGAACGAAAATGTCGAAAACACATCAGAAATATTTTTGGCGGCATAAAAAACCTCTAAAAACTGATTTAGAGCTTACTAACTCGAGAATGGTTATAAATAGACAAATTCTGCGACCGCTTATCAATTCAGAATAGTCGATTTAGTATATATTGTGAGTAGGGGGTTTATGCCAATCCTGGACCTCCCCCCACCACTGACCTTGAGAGTGACCCTGGGGAATGACCTTCAGAGGATGATCTGGTTAGTGGTTGGTGACCTTGAGGGTAGTCGACATTGGGGGTTGATGACCTTGAAAGTTGGTGACCATGGATTTTGAAGGGTGAATTTGAGTATGGGCCACCTTGAAAGTGTGTAACCTTGAGATCAATTGAGCTTGAGAGTGGATGACTGTTCAATTGGTTGACCTTCACTGTAGACCGATATCTTTGAAGACTATTGAGTAAGAGGGTGTATTGAAATTAATTTAGCATTGACATATTCGGTTGAAGTGACCTTGAATATTTTTCTATCTTCATTCATTTCAACCTCAAATATACCCCTTCCCTTCAACGATTGCTATAAAAGCTAGAGAGTAGATACTTACGAATTCAGTTTGCACCGCCCATAGTACCAGAGTGAGCATTCATAATAAGTTTTTCTGAGTTGGCATCGAACTATAGTGCACCAAAAGGAACACATCGCAATTCAGGTGAAAATATTTTATAGTTTTCTACTATAATTTCTACATATTCGAAAATGGATACCCTAAAATTTGATTTTGAAAAAATAAATTCTGCTATTCAACACATAGAAACTCTAGAACAAAGAACTATAACATCACTAACGATCGGTAAAGCTTATAAAGTTGAAAAAATGTCAATGTATTCTACACGATATGGTAAATCTATTCAGGTAATTCTGTTGGAAGATAATGTCAAATTCAAATCATGGCTTCCGAAACGAGTCACCGAGCAATTAACAGATGAGATTATTCAAATGATAAATTCATCAAAGTCCAAAGTGGTGATAACATATATAGGGCAGAGTTCTCAGGAATTTTCTGGTTCGAAAACCCGATCGTTAGTAAAGTTCGATGTGATAGAGTAAAAGTATAATTATAATATGTAAATTCATGGTAGAATATAAAATATTGTTAATCCACCTACTCAAAACATAAGGTGAGTATGATATAGCTTGTGATAATGATTTGAAACTGATAGTCACTATTTATTTTTCAGAACTTCCATACAAAGATGTGGATGCAATATTCCAGCGAGTTGTGGACAGAGGCTGTAGATATAGATTCTGCAATTGAAAGATTGCGTTGTGAATTGAATGATTTGAGTTGGGATGCACTACATTCGGCAAATTATGATATGAACATTTGTTTTGATGTTGAGGAGGTCCGACGAGTTTTGGAGCTCAGCAATAAATATGACTTTGGTGTAAAGTTGTGTAACAAATATTCCTATGGACTCATTAGTTTGGATGAGTATTGCAAGCAGATGATTGAAGCGGAAATGAGAAGATTTTTATCAGACCTAATTGCATATTTACCAGGAGATATAACAGAAAAATATCAACTGAGAAAAGACGAGTATAGCTCAAATGGAGAAGAAGGAAATGTGTGTGAAAGTGGTGAAGTTTTGCAGTCTACATAGAAAATTATTTTTAGTATGCATATATTAATATTCATTTTATAAATAAAAACAACATTGAAAGTATTTTTTTTTATTTACTACTATGTTATTATACATTCAAAATATGAAAAATAAGATACATATCAATAAAATATTATGATAATCCAATCTGAATTGAACCATTGAGTGCACTATAGCTCAAATAGGCATCGTGTAGTATAAGTGCATATACTTTCGTGTTGGCGGGAAATTTTGTCTTTCGGGTTTCGAACTCAATTTTGATGTCGACGGTGGATGACTTCATGGCATCAGGTTGATGGGAGCAATCGATGACGAAAAGAGGATTATTCCGGAAGCTTCCAATATCCATCATTGGTTCACTCATAGGCTTGTTGTAGTAACTGCGTTGGAATTTTTCATGAGCATAGTAGGCTGAAGAGTCCAATTTTTTATCGAAATCCAGATTCCAACGTTCGTATGGAAATACTTCAGAATTCAAATATAAACGGATATTATTTATATTTGCATTAATAAACTTCGTCGCATCTTTTGAAATATTTTCGGAATGATCTGTGTCTTGGAACCCGATAATGATGAATCGAGGCCTTTCGAGGCTATTGGTAGTTTTCACAGCCCATACGTCTGAAGCTGTATCACGAAGTGATGGTAACTCATAAAGATCCCACATACGGTAGGCCATTTTGACTTTGGCACTACTATTTTTATTAATTCGGTTCAAGAGCTTCAATTTCTGGCGATCTTCTGGTACAATATGTCTGATTCTCCATTCTATTTTCGTAATTTCTAGTTCAGCATCGACCCCGCCTTTGAATGAATTTTTGAAGGATCGAGCTATAATCAGAATGAGTTCCTGCTTAACATTCAAAATACCCTTGGTGTAATCTTCAGCGAATCCCATAATGTATTTTAGGGGCAGTTTGCCGCTGAAAAAATTACTTGCAGGATCCAGTATATCTTGTTTATTCTGATTGAGACCCCAACCTATTGGTAGTAAACTATTCTCATGTGTTTTTCTGAATGATACCATAGTTTTCAATGTGGTTGTTATGCCTGGCTTTCGTACAACTGCAACTTGTTCACCACCCATTTCGTATCGGATTTAATCAAACAAGAAAGCCAGAGCATTATTGGAAAGATAACATCGTTTGTTGGGCTCTGAAGGTGTGAATTTTCCCTCGATATAAATGTAGCTATCTGCTATATCGAGAATTAGATCTTGAAAATTGATGGGAATTCTGATTTCGTCCGAATTCTTATAATATGGTGATCCATAGGGCTTATATGTATGCTCATGCAAACTAATCAGGGAATGATCGAAAATTGGCTCTTCAAAAACTTCTAGCATATCGCTTGTAGTGAAAGCGGCCATGTTTTATTTCTTCTTGGTATTCCTGATCTTCAAGCCAATTGATTTCAGAAAGTTTAGATTACTAGAGCTGATGGTATATCTTGATTGTTTAACGGGCTCACGTGAAATGAATCGGTTTATGATTTTTCTCTTCTTTATATCAGCATGATCCTCAACCCCATTGTACATACACCGTTTCGGTTTCAATCGCCGGACATTATAACAAAACCCCATTGTATTTTCTTGGCAGAGGTCAATATTACAATTTTTTCAACTCCAATTTTATAATTATTCTTTAACCATTGAACTCGATCAGATGCCCACGATCGTCCAAAATGCGCAGAGTAATGTTGTCGAGATACTGACGGCCTTCGGGCTTGATTGGCATATAAATTATATTTCGTGGTTCCTTTGTGAGTTTGTATCCTGGCTTGACATCAATACCGAATTCGAAAATGCTGTGACATTCCTCACCATTCAAATACGCTCCAGACGTGACGTTACAATCCACACGGATTATTCTCACATTATTGATATTCACAGGTAATGTTGATTCATGTGTTTCACCGATACCAAAGACCTTAGGCTCGAATCCTAAAAGACCAGCGATAGAGTTTTCATGTAAGAGGTTGATGTAATATTTCGATCGCATTTCACATTTCAGTATTGTTGTTTGGATGTAGGAGAAACACATCATCCATATTCTTTTCGGTGACATTTTCAGCCAGTTTCTCTTTAGATCTAATGGATCGCTGTATAACTTTATTGATTTCATCAATTTCATAAGCGCCAGGTGGAATTTTAATGGTTATGGGTGGAGAATTGATTCGTTTTGAAAAGCTGATCACATTATTCTTCACAGTAACATTGAAAATTGAATTGTAGGAATAGAAACCATGTAAACCCAAACCATAACTGCTACTCGTATCCAATTCGACTGGTGGGTAAAAGTTAGCGCTCAACTCGCTTGAGTCTCCTGATAGCGAGAACGTTCGTGACATGACTGTTCAATTGTTAGTATTCCAGGACATTTTTTTGCTGGAAACAGAAATGATACAGCATCCGTCTCTTTTTTGGTGGTGATGTTAAATGGGTGTCAACATCATTTTTTGCTACTACATTTACATCCTTCACATTACAGTAGCAACAAAATATTTTTCGGGGTATTGGTCCATCATTCACATCAGATGAACTGCAAGTATCAACATCATTATAATGCTCCTGGCAGTACTTATACTTCAAGACATCAATATCATTTTGAAGGTGTGGTGGTAGTTTATCCCACACTGCCGCAATTTCCCCAGCAGCACATCCAATCAACACTTCTTTGGGCATATCAGAAAGTTGTTGTTTACTCATTTTATTCAAACTACGTAATCTAGAATATGCATTTAATGAATGCGCCATCCTCTTTATGCTTTCTCTATCCTGGATAGGGGTTTTGTCCATAGTGGCTTACCGTATAGAAACTGCAGACACAAATGACCACACCACACTGTATTGAATAGGTTTTTTGAATTCTGATGCTTTAAATATAATCCTAGACCTTTGCGGTATGGTTTCAAATACATTCCTTTGCCACTTTTACCGAGAGCAATAGCTTCCATGTACTTATTGTGGCGGTTTGACTCATTCAACTGGTCTCTACTAGCTCTTGCTGCTTGTACTGCTTTAGTTATACCTGCTGCTGCTCCAGTAAGAGTGCCAAGTGCTGATAACCCAGCAAATATTGGTATGAGTGGTAGAAGTCCACCAACTTTGGGAATTGGTATCACCCGAGGTGTACGAATTTTATTTTTTCTCCTGCCTCTTTTGTGTATTTACGGGCTGCTTTCAGCGCGATTTGGGTGGCTTTTCTCAAATTATTTGCAACAATTTTACCTCCTCCTGCTTCACGTAAAACATTTCGCACCTTTCTTACAATGCCAGAACCGAAGGCTACTACCTTTCTAATATTTTTTGCTTTTTTCTTCTTAATTTTTCTCATAGCTCGAATATTTCCCTGTTTACACGGTTTAGTTGACTCGCATCCCATACCAAATCGACGCTTTCCCTTCATTATATTTGTAACCAACCAAGCAGAACCTTTCTCTCCAAGAGAAGCGTTTTTGTCTTTGAATCTGCTCCAAGCAGCTTCTTCAAGCTTCTGGTCTGCCTTGTGCCTACTGTTGAGATCCGAATTCAGTGAATAAGCAATATCGTGCTCCTTGCATGCGAAATCTAGTTTATTTATGCCGGGATCTCCTCTTGCCAACCTCTTATGTAAGCTTGTTCCAGGACCACAGTACTGATAACCACCAGGTAGATGCAACTCAATGGGTAGTTTATTGATTAGAGAATTAACCAAACCTCTACCGCCCACTTGTTTACGTTTACAACCGTTCTGATTGAGTTTTGTCATTTAAATAAAAGATCCAGCGAAGCACTGCACTTATATAGTCTCTAGCTGTCGTACAATGCGCATTGTGAAACAGAAACAAGAGTTTAAAATCGATAATTTTGACGAAAAAGTAAATGATGGACTGGGGAGGCACAGTGAACGACGCCATGGATCTCTCCTCCCATTATCAATTAGGGGTCTCATTATTGGACCTTCGAATTGTGGGAAGACAAATGTGATGATTTCTTTACTAACTCACCCACTGGGATTGCGATTCGCGAATGTGTATGTTTATTCAAAATCTCTATATCAACCCAAATATGAGTATTTACGAGGAGTGTTGAAGCCGATTGAAGGATTGGGATTTTATACTTTTGGAAATGTCACGTCTGGAATAGTAGAACCATCAGAGGCTAAACCTGATTCGGTATTCATCTTTGATGATGTTATGTGTGAAAAGCAAGATGTTATTAGAGCATATTTTAGTATGGGGCGCCATAAAAATGTTGACTGTTTTTATCTAGCCCAAACATATTCCCGTGTTCCGAAGCAATTGATCAGAGATAATTCAAATTTCATTGTAACATTCAAACAGGATGACATGAATCTCAACCACATTTTTTCTGATCATGTATCGCCAGATATGACGTTTAAGCAGTTTCAAGATATGTGTGCAAAATGTTGGAATGACAAATATGGATTTCTAGTTATCGACAAAGATAGAGAACTACAAGAAGGTCGTTACCGTAAAGGGTTTGACAATTTCATATATCTCTGATGTTTTTTAGATATTTGGCTCAATCTGAAGTTGAACAGGTCAGTGATACGTTAGCATTCAAAACGTCAATACTATGGACGAACAAAAAAGCGATGAAATAGACTTGAAACGGAAATTAATTGAGGCAACAGAGGCAGTTCGAAAAAAATTTAATTACATTAAAAATAACCGCATAAGCGACCAAGTGGCGCTTTCAAAAATATATGAACCAATAATCGAACCACTGAAAACTATATCATCTAATACGTCCAAAATAAATCCTTTACCGGTGGTGAGCCACTCAAAAAAATTTACCAAATCCATAGAAAGTGATGACAAAGATGTGAAATTTAATGCTGAAGAAACATCGATAATGCATACACCATCATCCTCAATGGTAACCACAGACCCCGAATCACCAAAGGTAGCGGACAGCAATGGGGAAGTCTCCAGCCATATTCAAAAGTTGTTATCTGGAAATTCTTCATATGATACGATATTCGGTGTCCGGTTAGACCCCATTATGAATAAGCTAAAAATGGGCGCTTCCAATGTAGACTTTATTGAAGGAAGAATTGTATTCAGTAAAGATGGTAGGGCCATTGGTACTTACCAAGGCACATCCAACTTATACAAGTTGATATTCATGAAAGTACCTCCGGGAAATATGTCTGCTACTGAACTGAATACATATGGTGACATACTCAGATTAACAAAAGCAGCGTATAAAAATCACGACCAAGCACAGGGTTTATTGCCTAATAAATGGAAGAAATATCAAAAAATAATCAAGCCATTATTATCTGTAGACAACACATTGGAAAACCTTTCTATAGGAGGTGCTGGAATAATGAAAATACCATCCCGAAAACTATTTGGTGGAAACAAACCCATAAGTTACATTTATTGGAATAGCTTGGATGAATTAGTCGACAGGCTTCGACTCCTTTGGAGTTCAAAAATGGCTGGACATACAGGGCATGATAATGAAATATTATCAATAATAGAAGAATTGCGCCAAGAGGGTATAATCTACTGAATGTGTATGTATATTATTTCCTGAGTGTGTGAATTATGTTCATTCTTCTGAAGATATTCCAACGATGAATAACACAATCGACAAATTTGGTCGTAGACGGGGTGGTATAAAGGTGATTGTTGGAAGATCAGGAGTTGAATTCATCCTCACAGCAGATGGAAATTATAATATTCAGAATAAACGTCTGTGGAATATTGGTGAACCCTCCGACAAGAAAGATGCTACCACTAAGGGCTATGTTGATGACCGCATAAAAGAGACTAAGGAGTTGACCCTGTCCGCTGTGCAAGAATCAGTATCATCAGTAATTCGTGAAGCGAGAGCATATTTTGATTCCAAAATTACTGAACTCAGATTTGTCATCGGCAAGAAGTCGGATAGCTCAATCGAGCAAATTTCCAAACTGGAGCAGTTAATCCATACTTTAGAAAAGCGAATCGTTAAAGTAGAACAGTCAACAACCAAGGCTCCACCTAAACACTGGAGGACTGGGCAATTAGCTTTACCGCCTTCCTGGGAACCGACTTCTGTAATAGAGAGTTGAAATGAGTACCGCTAAAAGGCAAGTTGTTGAGGAACTGCATAAGCCAGCTCGACGAAATTTTCCACGAAGGAAGACCATAATTAAAGGGTTTTCAGATTTATGGCAGATGGATCTGATGGAGATGCAGCCGTATGCAAAAGAAAATAAAGGTTATAGATATATCCTCATCGTAATAAACTGTTATTCAAAGTTTGTATGGTCAAGACCGCTGAAAAATCCGTTACCGCAACAATGGAGAGTTTGTTGAAAGACGCAAAGTACACACCGAAGAACTTGCAATCCGACCAAGGCACTGAATTTTATAATACAAAATTTTCCTCGTTGATGGCGAAACATATGATCAATCATTATTCGACATTCAGTACTAAAAAAGCGGCAATTGCGGAACGAGTTATTAGGACATTGAAAAGTTGGTTGTATAAAGAGTTTTCAGTTCAAGGGCATCACAAGTGGTTGAAAATTCTTCCGCACATAACGGATCAGTACAACAATAAAATTCATAGCAGCATTGGAATGAAGCCCGTTGAAGTGACATCATCCACGAAACTGAATTTGTATAAACACGCCAAAATACATGCGAAATATAAAGGAAGTAAATTCAAAATAGGAGACGTAGTCCGAATAAGCAAGTACAAGAGCATATTCGATAAAGGTTATACAGCAAATTTCACAACTGAACTTTTTAAAATTGTTAAGGTTAATAGTACAATGCCTGTAACCTATGAGCTTGAAGACATGGATAAGAAACCAATAAAGGGCTGTTTTTATGAAATGGAGTTGAGTAAAACGAAGCAGCCCGACATTTACTTGGTGGAAAAAATTTTGAGGAGGAATCATGGGAAAGTAATGGTGAAATGGCTTGGGTTTCCCAACGACAAAAACTCATGGATTGATGAAAGTTCGATCGTATAATTGAATATCTGTATTTTTTCATCAAGTAGCCATAAACTGATATTAATTCGATATGTGAATTTTATGAGTTATATATTTATAGTGAAATCGTTGATATAATGTTTCTCTCATTACTATAAATGAATAAAAAATGAACAATACTTGGTGCAATTTTTTATTTTTCGTTAGTCATACAAAGTGTTTATTGATGTTCAATCATTTCATAAATGTATCTCCTTATTGGAACCACATGGGTTTTCCTCAACTCTTCCCGCTCGGCTCTCTGATCTTCGTTCAAACACCAGCATTTGAGCAGATGGTCTATTCTGTCTTTGAAAAAAAACCCGACACATTCACATAATGTCAACCCCATTCGACACTGTTCGCATAGGTTTTTCCAACAGTCTGTTTGGTAGCTGTCACAATTCGTACATCGCTGGAAATCCAAGGTCTCCTCTGCTCTGCAATCCCTACAGTCTTCTCTAATAATACCAAAGTTTGTGGTGTCCATTCTTTCACCACACTTTCGGCATTCCGTCCATAAACCGAACCGTTTTGTCACTTTTTTTGGAGTCTTCGGAGGGTTTATTCTTTCACACTCTTGACACAATCCAGTGCAGGTATTGATAAAACTCGGTGGCCATGCAATGTCACAGTTATGACATGACAAATTTTTATCAATCACTAATGGATACACTGCAATTTTTGGCTTAGAATCCCACTCTCTTGATGTCGACATATCTAGAAATGATGAAACTTGTGTGCTATAAAGAATCGCATAGAATGATCCACCTCATTCAGCGACCCTCATTATATACAATCCGATATACCCTCCACCTAGGTATCCTCCGAAGGCCTTGAAGTCCAGTGACCTTCATGTTGAGTGACTTTCAAATGACATTCGAGCACTGAATGACCTTCGAATATGGAGTGACCTTCGAATATGTAGTGACCTTCGAATATGGAGTGACCTTCGAATATGTAGTGACCTTCGAATATGTAGTGACCTTCGAACACCAAATGACCTTCGCATCTCAAACGACCTTCGAGCAACGGGTGACCTTCGAATTTGAAATGACCTTCATCCCCTCACAGTATTGGAAAAACCATATAAGGAGAGGACGAATACCACCTCTGCATCAGTTTCATTGAAATATCAGAGTAGTTCGTATTGAAATGGCAGCTCAACAAAATGATAGAATGAGTGTGTTACGAGACCTAGTGGCTATCGATATAAATCATGTCGAAGAAGATGCAGAAGTGGACGATGACATAGCTGAAGAAGTTGCAGCAGTGGACGATATAGCTGAAGAAGTTGCAGCAGTGGAAGTTGTTGAAGAAGCAGATGTTGCGGCAGAAGGAGCTATTGCAGTTGCCGCTAACGATGATGATGATGGTTCTAGCGAGGATGAAGGGATGTACGAAGATGGTCCTGATGTAGATGGTGAATATAGGTGCGTGTTCAAAAATATAAACAGTGTGAGGGATGTCGGTAGAAATATGTATTGTTCGATAATTTCATGCTGGATGGTTGTAACAACCACCGAGGATCGTAAGGTTCTATGCCACAAGTGCTTCATGCTGTACAGTGAATTAGTCGATAATGGACATTATAACAATGTAGATCTGCATTATAAAACGGACTTCAATAATATTCCCGATTACGACTGTGTGGCTTGTGGAATGACTGTTTGTCAAGTGCGCCTAATTGACACTTGCCTGTTTTGCAATACAAGTTTTAAAAAAATATAATTTTACAGAGCGATTGCAAATTTCCGAATACTGGAATATGGCCCTGCAGACAGTTCCAGTGATGTGCATCGGTGTGGAAGTGTTGCTCGTGTTTCTGTTCAGGAATACGAACCGCCGGATGACATCAGCGATTGTTCAACAATTGAATTGGACTGGGAAAATTTACCAGATCAAAGCCATTGGTGGTGTCCGGCGCAATTGTCTGAAGAAGATGGCGGGGAAGAGGTTATCCGAATGGAAGAGGCATGCGATTGGACTTTTAGACTTTGAGTCGGGGTGTTTATATTAGATTTTATAACGTATAGCATAATAATAGGGAAAAAAAGACTGAAATATATATTTTAAATGAAAATATGTTTCATTCATTTGATGATCGATAGCTCTATAGTGAATAATAGCTCAAAAAAATTATTCAAGTGGTATAAATACTACTAGCGTGTACATTTCAAAGAAACTGTGTTTGGAAATGTCTGATGTCACTAACTAAACATGTGAGATTTTTTTAAATACTCTGAAATTTCTTATATCTATTGCAACATATTTTCAGACACACATATAAAACATATTCGCTTTCCTGGGTGTATTTCAGCTTCAAAATATACTTTCAAATAGTGAGATATATATTTTCTAATAAAAAAGTGTATGTAATATATTAAAATGAAAGTAGCATGCCCATCAGTGCATCAAAATGTTTAATGAAAAACTAGTGCGCATCCATTATTTCTAGCTATAGTTGGTATTTAACCAAAACTCGTTGTGATGTATATGAATTGTATCAAAATATAACCAAAACCTTCAACTGCGCATACATTTTTACCCCACATTTTGAAATAGCTCCATTTTGGTTTAATGCGCAAACGGGAGCTTACAGAAATGCGTAGTAATGAAAATTCATTTTTCGAACACTCCCCTGTTGTTAAAAATGCTCTCATATACACTTCATATCTTTCTTGAGTATTTTAGTTGGTTGGAGAGGGAATATTTCTTTGAAAATTGTGATATTTTTATCAGCAGCCATGTAATATAATACATAACGGAAGTAGTGAATCCAACTGCGCACCTATATATTCAATAAAAAACCTATGCGCATCCAGTTTTCTAGTCTGGAGAACATTTTCAGTGCATATATGACAGAGAATCATAGACATGTATGGTAGCATGGTTAATGCCACCCACTGCGCATAACTTTTCTCTGTCACTTTCCTAAAAGTTCCGTTTTGGTCGCATACCTAAACCAGTTACCTGACTTGTGCGCAGTTGATTTCCTATGAAAAATATACATTCAAATATTATTAAATAATTTCGTATCAAATATCTTAATTATATATAATACAATAATCGAGGGAATTGGGATCGGAAAAAAGGATCATATTCACACGCAAACACACCTATACACACACGCACATATTCATTTCTCCATAAAAACTTTAACCTTCTCCTGCAGCAATTTAAGTCGTCTGCTCTCTCGATTGAGCGAGAGCTGCGACTTAATTGCTTTGGCCTTCAGCGTTGGCAAACTTTGCCTAAGCTGATTACTGTCACCCATAATTCGTTGCTGGCGTCCGTCGAGCTCTTCCAATTGTCGTTTCAACTCCTCCTTTCGATTTTTTATTTCTTCGAGCTCCGTATCGTACGCCAGCAACGATTTCTGAACGTCAGAGACCTTTGCAGCAGCTTCTCGATGTTCTAGATATGCTCGGGCTTTTTTGTTAACAAAATCCGAAAAAACATCTACAATTTTCTTATGTTGTTCTTCCGCATTTTGTGACCAAACACTGCCATCACTTCTACCACTTCCCAAAATTGGTGATACCGATGAACTTCTACCAGAAAACACTTCAGAATGATCTACCGATCGATTCGGAGAAGTGAAACCAACGGATTGCTTTGCTGAGATGGGACTTGCAGGTGACCCACTGGACACCGAAAATTCGTTGGAACCGGCTCCGTCATTTTTTGAGGCCGATTCCTGTTTTTTGGGAGAGTTAGCCGGGGCCGATGATTGCACTACCTCTCTTCCCAAAATTACCGGTGACGGTGAACTATCTTCGGAAGATAGAACTACCGTTGGAATCGGACTATCGACGGATTGTTTCGATGCCAGAGGTCTTGTGAGTAGTCCTCTCAGCAACGGAAATTCGTTAGACTCAACTTCGTCACTTTTTGTGGTAGACATCCTTTGTTTTTTGGGGGAGTTTACCGGTGTCAATTCTTTCCTTTTGGAAGACTTATTCAACGATGAAGGACCCGCTTCATCGTTGCTTGTCTTCACATAAGGGGGCATATGGTAACAGAGGTGGGGTGAAGCCCTTGATGTCCGCGAAATATTTTTCCATTTCTACATCTCCGAATTCTTGCATATCTGCCACCGATAAGCTGGAATAATGGAAACTCGGTATGTCTGTGCTGTGAATTTGTTCAAAATCCAAATATTTCGATTGGTCGGTTGCTGTTTGTTCGGGTTTCTGTATCCTAACATCACTTAATATATTTATTTTTTGAGTCGAACAACCAGCAACCGAATCTTTATTTTTATCATCAACCGCGTCTCTAGTCTTTTCGTTAACCGCGTCTTTATTTTTGTCAATATTAATTGTACTAAGATATGCTAACGTTGCCAGCATACTAACAACCGACTTTCCACTATCCTGAGAATTGGGACTTTTATTACCTTTCATTTCGGTTATCCAATCACACCACTCTTTCACAATATCAATAAAAGCACGACTCACAACTTTACCAGTGGGAAGAACAGGGTACAATGATGCATCATGCCACCCTCTAGTTTGAGTAACCTCGCACATCCCCTACTCCGAAATTGTACAGAGCCTGCGCACAGGTAGAGATATTGAAAAGAGACCACTACAAGGCCAAATTCTTTTGGGTCACCTTCATACACCCTGATCGTTCAAAGCAAAGGAATGCGGTACAGGTACCCACGCCTCGCTACCTGCTGCTAGACAAAATAAGGAATGCGGCATAAACTCGCATTCTTCAAGACTAGACCACTCAAACACAGTATGGTCGATAAGGACCTAAGGAATGTACATCGGTACAGTTTTTTCAAAACGTTGACTACAACGAGACGAAAGAATGTTATTTATAATGTCTATTCAGTCTATACATACACGTTAAAATTGAAAATATCTATTCATTCAATATGTGGATGCTATACAATATATTTTGAATATTTTTATGCTACACTATGAAATTAACATATATGAGTAGAAACAATTCGGAAATGTAATTTCAATATCGAATATTCATGCTTCGAAAATTGTGTTTTTTTTTTCTTTCGATATGAGATATTTCTGGATTATTCTCCAACATATAAGTGGAACCGTTTTTCAGTACCTTCTATGTCAAAATATAGGTTGGCATAAAAAAAAGGAATTCAAATATATGATATGAAACGTATCAAATTATTGGTTCAAATATTCGTGAAAACAGTTTCATAGCCAATTGTAGATGAATATTCCCTTTTCACGCTATCGGATGAATAATATAAAATTTGTTGAATGATAATTAAGGATTTGCGTTCGCTTACTTCGACTTATTCTGCTTCCAGTAATGAAATCAGCAAATCCAAATTGTTGACAGGTTGTGAATTATTATGAATCGCAGATTCCACAATGTTTGAACACCATAACAGATTTTGTTCGGGGTCCGTTTGATAAAATTCAATATCGTTGTGGCCCCACGGCAATGTTTTTGTGGTATTGGGTATAATGAACCGCTTGTCGTCATGGTGTGACAAAGCGACTTTATTTTTCATTTCAGTAAATATGTCGTGGGTATCACTTTTGAAACTATTCATTTTTCTAAGTATGGAACCACCCTTCTCAACAATATTTTTATAGTCACTTTCGTGCAATTGTTTGATAATGACTGACTTTTTGACGCCTTTGGCTTTCTTCAATTCATTTTTAACGGACTGAACAAAGTAAGCTTTGGCCCCAGTACCATAAAAACTGATAATGGGGTCATTGGGAAATTCATCTTTCATATTCCCCAGAATGGGTTTTGTAACAGGAATGCCAAAATCGTTTCCGATGTTATAATTGGAGGTATCGAATCTTTCTATATTTTCGATCATGAATTCGTAAAAGTTTTTATTTGCTATTTTCAATATAAAAGAATCTGTATCTGTGTACAGTAGTGAAGCGTCATTTCCAAAATTACTTTTTATGCATTTGTAGTAAAAATCGTACATTACTGTTTTTGATAAATCCAATATACTAAATCCCAAATAAAGTGGTTTATCGTAACACACTCTTACTTTTCCCATATGAATAGCGACAAAATTTTCTGTAAATATTGAACATGTTTTGAAATTTGGGTTGGAAATCAGACAATTAGCCCCCAATGACCTTTTTATATTCTCCCAATGAGTAACCAGTTTAATTTCCCTTCTATTTTCCACATTTTCCAGAGTTTTTCCATACACGGCATTGTTCATTAACTTGAAAAATTGTTTTTCGAATTTATTCAAAGCTTTATTACGCATTTTTGTATTCAAATCGATATATTTCTTAAGCCATGACGATTGCCGAAATTTCAAAACCCTATGTGTTTTCATAACCATCAATCCGTTTTCTATAGCTTGTTGAAGAGTTCTATAATGAACGATATAGTTTTTTTTATCTGATAAGTTCGGTATCAACTTGCAAATATTGGATTTTGAACCTGGTGGAATTATACTTTCGACTAGGAAAGGTAAATCCGAATGAGAATCATGTAATTCTTCTGGATAATGAATGTCCACTTCAAAAACATAACCAAAAGGAGAATCAGCAGAAATACTCATCACATCCAAATCCTGTATTTCACTGGGTGTCAACCAGGTGAATCCACCAATGGGCAAAGGTTGAGACATGCTATGACCATACAAATTTGTTGCATCCAAATACGATATGTAAGATACGTCTTTTTTGGCATCGTAGTTAGGTAGATATTCATTGTTTGCGACATGCATTCGGTCACTACATTGACTTATTCCACCACGTATACCTTTCTTGAAAAAATGTATCATGTCAATATCAGTCAAAAGCTCCAATTCAACTTTTGTGTATCTCAACATAGCGTCCCAAGATAAACCTGGGGCGGTATAATATTGGGCAGGATCCAATTTATAAGTGTTCAAACAAATCCTCCGAAAATTCTCGAATGTATCAGTTAACAGTAAAACATCCGATTTCAAGTACAGATCTGAATATTCTCCCAAACTTCGACATTCAAATAAATTCCATACCCGTTGTGCCCTATCATAGCATTCATCTGAAATTTGTTCGTCATTTAAGTTATCATAAAATTCTTCTTTCGATGGTAGATGTGTGATATCTAATTTTTCCATACAATCTACGAAACTGTATGGAAATACACCTTTCTGTTTCATCAACTGAAACTTTTCGACATCCGGAAAAACTTTTTAGTGTCTATGAATTGATCTTCTACTAAATTTGCACCGAGATTCTGAAGTGACTCCGAAAGAAATTTATAGCTATCAATGAACCTTAATTTCATGAAATTATTCTTCAATTTTTCATCTTTACCCAAATAGCTGTGTGTGAAAAGATGTTTGGTGAATGAAATGTATTTTTCTTTGGTTTGTGGAATGACATCAACTCGATCGCCCTTGTGGAATAATTCCTTGATGAATAAGTGGCAATCATATCCGCTCATATTATGACAAATAATTGGTATAAAATTTGGAAGTTTGAAATTCAAATTACATTTAGAATGAGCTGCACCAAATCTCTTTTTTCCGGTCAGGTGACAATGATCTCTCACTTTGACATCACCATCTTCGAATATATTATCACATATGCCACAAGTCTTTGCATCAGAAAATTCTTTTTCTTCTGTCTCAGATAATTGACCCATTGGAACAACATTTTTTAGATGTTTATGATATATATTCTTTAAATCGTTTTGAATATTTGAGACGAATACTTTTGCAGTATCGACCCCTCGATACGAAACAAATTTGTCGAATTTTTCATTGAAAGAACATTTTATGTAGTATGCAAACGAGTATGGTTCATGAATGTGAGTTCGGTTGGTGTAAGAGCAATCTGGATTCGGTTGACAAGAATCAATTGGTTTCAGAATTGACTCAAAATCTGCATAAACGACAAACGGAACTTTCATCTGCTTTTCGATATTCACAAATTTCAATATATTTTCAGGAATGTATTTACCGAACTTGTCGATTTTCAATTTTTCAGAAGGTGTGGTTGTACACACATGATTGCAGTCATTTAATTGATGCTGGGTCAATGATTTTCCGTTAGCAAAATATAATAAACAACCATCACAAAAATATTTTTTATGACCATTGGCAGAAATTTGGCTTGAAACTAATTTTGACAAATCCTTAATCCAACAATAATGATTTTTTCCCGTTTCATCACTGATAAGTAAAAGATTAACATGCCTGGTGAGTCGTTGTCGTGAATAATGTAGTGGACCTACAACTTCATATTTCATTTTAGATTCCTCAAATTTTTTTTCCAACCCATATACATTTATAGAGCAATCATTGGCAACTTCGAATTTTGAAATTCCACTTAATTTCATCGGAAAATCTATACCTGATACATTCAGCACTGATTGAAAGGGTGGATAAGAAGACACTTCGGAAACCCTACGATCCGCCGGGTAAAGTGCTGATACCACAGCCCATGCAAAACAATAGTTATCCTCATTTCGCACATTCACCACACCTTTTTTCGACTCGATATAATCTGGCAGCTTTATATAGGAACACGCACCAAGAGGGCTATACTTGTTCACATTCATTTCTGTGAACATGATTTTCTTCAGGCTCCATCCTGCAATAGAAATGATTTTACATTCAAGGTATGAATATTGATTTTTGGGCAATTTATATACCTGAGTCACGATCTTCGAATTCTGTACTTTGTGCCGTTATTGTGTCGATGAATTCATCCAAAACAGCATTAAGATCCATGGACTGGTCAACTATCTGGTTCGGAGAATTGAAACACTTTACCTCGGATAATTCCTGGGTCTGCAGAATATGTGAGCTGAATAGTTCCATATTTACTTTCACCGCACTATGTATCTTCAACACACCTTGCAATAATGAAATCATTTTCTGTTTGTATGCATCAAAAAATGTTTTGTAATCCATATAGTTACTACCGCTCCCAATCCTATAGCTAACTATTCTACATTTGAAAGCACTTTTGATAATTTGCACGTCTTCACCCAATTGAATGCAAGAATTGGATCTGTGTTCGAGTGTTCTTCGATGTGAAACCATCTGACCCATTGGAACTGGTTTATTACAACAATCACAGAACTGCATATCGTTTTGCGATATGGGGCTCAATTTAGACCGTTTACTAGGTGGCTCACCTGTCACCGCTGTACAGGATTGCACTTGATGGCGATGTAGATTATCACTGCGAGTAAAACTTTTTCCACAATTGCAAGTATACATTTTGCTCGATTATCGGCTATTCAGAAGGAACATGAGGTCTGAAACTCGTGTTTCTTTTTATATTAGTGGTTGAGGTGGAAGAGAGGGGATAAGTTCACTTGCCCTCAAGGACATTTGTATTCATGGCTTCCTTTAGTTACATGTCAAGGTTACCATTCCCCAGGGTCATCGAAACTCTCAAGGTCACCAACCCTCAAGGTCACTAACCACCAAGGTCACTAACCACCAAGGTCACCATCCCTCAAGGTCACCAACCCTCAAGGTCACCAACCCTCAAGGTCACCAACCCTCAAGGTCACAAATCGTCAAGGTCGCCAACTCTCAAGATCACCAACTTTCAAGGTCATTCACTGGGCAAGTGAACCTCTGAAGGCTATTCTCCAAGGTCACTCTCAAGGTCAGTGGTGGGGGGAGGTCCAGGATTGGCATAAACCCCCTACTATTGTGAATTTCGTTCAATCAAAAAAATTAAAAATTACTCGGAAAAAGTTGCAAGGGGTCACCCTTCAAAATCATGAAAAACACAAAGTCGTCTCATCGACTTGGAATTTGCACTGTAAACGTAAAATTTCATGCTCTTTCCGAAAATATATGATTCTTATGTGCTCAGATATAAGATTCAGCCGGAAAAGGGTGTTTAAAGTAAATCCAATTATCTGAGTTTTTTCATTTTTCATTTTTCGAATTTCAAACTCTTGTCTACAAACGTATTTTAAAGTGCTAATTCCGAATCTTTGAACGAAAATGTCGAAAACACATCAGAAATATTTTTGGCGGCAATAAAAACATCTAAAAACTGATTTAGAGCTGACCAACTCGAGAACGGTTAGAAATAGACAAATTCTGCGACCGCCAATCAATTCAGAATGGTCGAATTAGTATATATTGTGAATTTCGTTCAATCGAAAAAATTAAAAATTACTCGAAAAAAGTTGCAAAGGGTCACCCTTCAAAATCATGAAAAACACTAAGTCGTCACATCGACTTGGAATTTGCACTGTAAATGTAAAATTTCATGCTCTTTTCGAAAATGTATGATTCTTATGTGCTCAGATATAAGATTCAGCCGGAAAAGGGTGTTTAAAGTAGATAATCCAATTATCTGAGTTTTTTCATTTTTCATTTTTCGAATTTCAAACTCTTGTCTACAAACGTATTTTAAAGTGCTAATTCCGAATCTTTGAACGAAAATGTCGAAAACACATCAGAAATATTTTTGGCGGCAATAAAAACATCTAAAAACTGATTTAGAGCTAACCAACTCGAGAACGGTAAGAAATAGACAAATTCTGGGAACGCTAATCAATTCAGAATGGTCGAATTAGTATATATTGTGAATTTCATTCAATCGAAAAAATTGAAAATTACTCGAAAAAAGTTGCAAGGGGTCAACCTTCAAAATCATGAAAAACACTAAGTCGTCACATCGACTTGGAATTTGCACTGTAAATGTAAAATTTCATGCTCTTTTCGAAAATGTATGATTCTTATGTGCTCAGATATAAGATTCAGCCGGAAAAAAGTGTTTAAAGTAAATCCAATTATCTGAGTTTTTTCATTTTTCATTTTTCGAATTTCAAACTCTTGTCTACAAACGTATTTTAAAGTGCTAATTCCGAATCTTTGAACGAAAATGTCGAAAACACATCAGAAATATTTTTGGCGGCAATAAAAACATCTAAAAACTGATTTAGAGCTAACCAACTCGAGAACGGTAAGAAATAGACAAATTCTGCGAACGCTGATCAATTCAGAATGGTCGAATTAGTATATATTGTGAATTTCATTCAATCGAAAAAATTGTAAATTACTCGAAAAAAGTTGCAAGGGGTCAACCTTCAAAATCATGAAAAACACTAAGTCGTCACATCGACTTGGAATTTGCACTGTAAATGTAAAATTTCATGCTCTTTTCGAAAATGTATGATTCTTATGTGCTCAGATATAAGATTCAGCCGGAAAAAAGTGTTTAAAGTAAATCCAATTATCTGAGTTTTTTCATTTTTCATTTTTCGAATTTCAAACTCTTGTCTACAAACGTATTTTAAAGTGCTAATTCCGAATCTTTGAACGAAAATGTCGAAAACACATCAGAAATATTTTTGGCGGCAATAAAAACATCTAAAAACTGATTTAGAGCTGACCAACTCGAAAACGGTTAGAAATAGACAAATTCTGCGACCGCTAATCAATTCAGAATGGTCGAATTAGTATATATTGTGAATTTCGTTCAATCGAAAAAATTAAAAATTACTCGAAAAAAGTTGCAAGGGGTCACCCTTCAAAATCATGAAAAACACCAAGTCGTCACATCAACTTGGAATTTGCACTGTAAACGTAAAATTTCATGCTCTTTCCGAAATGTATGATTCTTATGTGCTCAGATGTAAGATTCAGCCGGAAAAGGGTGTTTAAAGTAGATAATCCAATTATCTGAGATTTTTCATTTTTCATTATTCGAATTTCAAACTCTTGTCTACAAATGTATTTTAAAGTGCTAATTCCGAATCTTTGAACGAAAATGTCGAAAACACATCAGAAATATTTTTGGCGGCATAAAAAACCTCTAAAAACTGATTTAGAGCTTACTAACTCGAGAACAGTTAGAGATAGACTAATTGTGCGACCGCTAATCAATTAAGAAAGGTCGAATTAGTATATATTGTGAATTTCGTTAAATCGAAAAATTTATAAATTACTCGAAAAAAGTTGCAAGGGGTCACCCTTCAAAATCATGAAAAACACAAAGTCGTCACATCGACTTGGAATTTGCACTGTAAATGTAAAATTTCATGCTCTTTCCGAAAATATATGATTCTTATGTGCTCAGATATAAGATTCAGCCGGAAAAATGTGTTTAAAGTAGATAATCCAATTATCTGAGTTTTTTCATTTTTTTAATTTCAAATCTTGTCTTCAAACGGATTTTAACGTGCTGATCCCGAATCTTTGAACGAAAATGTCGAAAACACATCAGAAATATTTTTGGCGGCATAAAAAAACCTCTAAAAACTGATTTAGAGCTTACTAACTCGAGAATGGTTATAAATAGACAAATTCTGCGACCGCTAATCAATTCAGAATGGTCGAATTAGTATATATTGTGAATTTCGTTCAATCAAAAAAATTAAAAATTACTCGAAAAAAGTTGCAAGGGGTCACCCTTCAAAATCATGAAAAACACAAAGTCGTCACATCGACTTGGAATTTGCACTGTAAATGTAAAATTTCATGCTCTTTTCGAAAATGTATGATTCTTATGCGCTCAGATATAAGATTCAGCCGGAAAAGGGTGTTTAAAGTGGAAAATCCAATTATCTGAGATTTTTCATTTTTCGAATTTCAAATTTTTGTCTTCAAACGGATTTTGACGTGCTGATTCCGAATCTTTGAACGAAAATGTCGAAAACACATTAGAAATATTTTTGGCGGCAAAAAAAACCTCTAAAAACTGATTTAGAGCTTACCAACTCGAGAACGGTTAGAGATAGACAAATTCTGCGACCGCTAATCAATTCAGAATGGTCGAATTAGTATATATTGTGAATTTCGTTCCATCGAAAATATTAAAAATTACTCGAAAAAAGTTGCAAGGGGTCATCCTTCAAAATCATGAAAAACACTAAGTCGTCACATCGACTTGGAATTTTTACTGTAAACGTAAAAGGTTGTTTAAGTTAGATTAGGCAATTATCTGAGATTTTTCATTTTTCATTCGACTCCGAATCTTTGAACGAAAATGTCGAAAACTCATCAGAATTATTTTTGACGGCCAAACAGAATCTAAAAACTGATTTAGAGCTGACCAACTCGAGAACGGTTAGAGATAGACAAATTCTGCGGATTGTGGATTTCGAGTTATTCAAAAAAAATCATAAATTACCCGAAAAAAGTTGCAAGGGGTCAACGCTGCTCTACTGTTTAACAGCACGTCATCATCAAGCAATCGGGGGCCTGCTTGCTATAACCTCAGTGAAACCCCCATTTTAACGCTTCGGTGTGCATTTCACGGATCGCTATCAAGTAATATCAAGTAGTTTGATTTTACTCGATATCGAGTCAAGTAGTCCACACCGTAAATCGAGTCAAGTCAAATATCAAATTTTCAAAAGCTTGAGTTTTGAAGTCAAGTCAAGTATTTAAGAAAAAATTCAAGCACTTGGCTCGATGAATCCCTGATAAGATTGTATTTCCCCTCCTTATTCAAATTCGACTGAGTCCTTTGAAATCGCTTTATGTCACAAACCCAATCCGTATTTGTTGAAGCAGATAAATTTCTTTCAAACACCATTCCCCGCAAGCAAACTTAAAATTCATTGTTTTGTATTTCCAGCGATGGCCTGTCACACGCAGTGAGACATCTTCCAGAGGCGCGTCAAATGGAACTGCTGCAAAACCTCACCGATTTACTGGGGAAGACATTCAGTTCGCAGTTCGTATTTCCGGCCCTGGGGCACGACGATCCTTTCCTGAGGGAAGGGTTGGGCAGGATGTGGTCTCGCTGGCTGCCGACAGATTCCTTGAAGACCTTCGAGACTGGTAAGCGGTTGATTTGTTTGCGTATTATGTGTTTACGAGGATTCGTTGAAGGCTGGCAAATTGCCGTGTTGGAATTGAATATGAAATTATCCGTTTAGGACGCAACTGCAGTGGTGCAAGTGTTATTTATTATAAAGTGGTAAAAAAAATAGAAGACGGGGTCTCATCGTTGAAACAAGAATTCAGTTTTCTTCCCATAGGAAGAAATATCAAAATCTTGAACCTCATTATCTTTTCCATCCAATAGCTGTCGAAACTTTTGGTGTCTGTGGCCACGAATTTCTGTCTTTTATTCATGAAATTGGAAGGAGATTGGTCCGCGCAACAAAAGATAAACGTTCTACGTCATTTTCGATTCAAAGAATTAGTATAGCTATTCGAAGGGGCAATGCATCTTCCACTGGATGAAATATTTCATCGTCTCAATTTTCCAACGAGGTACATATCAGTTATCAAAAATAATCACTCAAGTCCTTCCAAAAAATCATTATCAGTTTCTCTATCATCTTCTTTGAATCACAGGAACAATAAACCTCTTCGTTGAACATTAGTGGGCATACCATAACATCAAGTGACTCCATTTCTACATTTGGCCTAAGAGGATTGAGGAAATACCTGTTTTATGAATAGCATGATCCAGTGTCTTTCGAACACCAAGGTTTTGTTGAAATTTTTCAAGAATTATTTTTGTACGAAGGATTTGAATACTACTACATCAAGAATGAAGGAAAATCTAGAGAAATCTTTTATATCTCTGATGAAAAATATCTGGAGTCATGATTCTTCTCGGAAAATGGTGGATACTTGAAATTTCGTCCATGTATTCAGAAATTTTGCTCCTTCCTTTAATCATAACGTCCCAGCAGATTCGGAAGGGCTTCTAAGACACCTTCTGGTAGGCCTACATGAAAAACTAAACAAGACGAGTGCAAAGAATAATCCATCACAAAATTATTTGGTTATCATGAGTAATAATCAGAAAGCTTCCATTTCTTAGACAAAATATATATCTACTCATAATTCCAAAATTGAGGATACATTTGCCGGTCTGCTGAAGTCTATGAGATGTTCTTTTTGGAATCACTGCTCCGTTTACTTTTGAACCTTCCTGTACTTTCAGTCCCTATTCCAGACTTACCAAAGGAAGCCGTGAATTCAATACAATGTATTCAAGTGTTGATAGAAGAGGAGATTTTGACTGACGATGCGAGTCCATATTGTTCAACTTGGGGAATGGAAAGGGAATTCAAAAAAATTATTCGTATACCAACATTTCCAAAAATTTTAGTTTTACATTTAAAACGTGTATCTTCGACTGATGGCAGTTAATTGGACAATGTATTCCATACAATATTTAAATTTAGACCAATATTCTGCTCAGGATGGAATTAAAACTAATTATAATATCTACGCCATATCTAATCATAGCGGCAGCATTTCCAATGGACACTATACAGCATATTGCAAACACCCTTATTCTAATTGTTGGCACCTCTTCGATGACTCCCGTGAATCATCCAAGATTGATTCTCTCAACTTTCAAGGAGCACGTATCCTTTTCTACGAAAGAGTTGATAATCTGAATTCTGATGGTGTTCTGGGTTTTTCCGAGTTTTCCTCCAACCGAAACAGCAAATTTGCCATCACTTCAAGTCCCAGACTTCAGTCAAGATTTCCATCTTGATATTATTTTATATTTAAAACGCTTTTATATTTTTCATTCCTATGCATTACATTATTTATTGAATAAATATTTTTATCAATTTAACAATTTAAATTTTTTAAAAACTTCCGTAATATTTTTTCTCACAATTTCGATCTTCATGCATTTCGAAATTTTCGAGTTGATGTACCTCCAGCGCCAATTGTAAAGTAATTTCAATGTATCTTCTCTTAAAACGTTTTATCGGTAAAATCTTTAAAAGTATTTTTGGTCCCATTGTTCGACATCAAACGGTTCAAAGGACCCCGCACGTGTCTTATGGGAAATGGCTTTCCGTGAATTCCGTCAAATTTTTGGTATTTTTTAGTTCTTGATGAGCTAATCGAAAGTGTCCATAGCCACAAAGCTTGAAAATTGACAGTTTTCGAGATATGAATGTTTAAATATAGATTATTTCAATTTTTTGTTTAAAAATGGATTATTTCAACCATAATAACCCATTCCAAATATGTCTGATGTCTAATAATATCCAAAGGCCCTGCTAAGTTCAATAAGGAACCGTTATCGAACATTTTTCATACACTGCTCCACTCTGCCATTGGAATGGGGTACCAATTCCAAGATCTT
This sequence comes from Chrysolina haemoptera, assembly GCA_958298965.1. NCBI lineage: Eukaryota > Metazoa > Arthropoda > Insecta > Coleoptera > Chrysomelidae > Chrysolina > Chrysolina haemoptera. The sequence goes on from OY282598.1 coordinate 28,236,873, forward strand.
TCATACATCCAAGCTTGGGATAACGACAGAAGATCGAAAAATTACATATATAGAGGTATTTTTTGAAAAGAAACCATAATAACCCATTCCAAATATGTCTGATGTCTAATAATATCCAAAGGCCCTGCTAAGTTCAATAAGGAACCGTTATCGAACATTTTTCATACACTGCTCCACTCTGCCATTGGAATGGGGTAACAATTCCAAGATCTTTCATACATCCAAGCTTAGGATAACGACAGAAGATCGAAAAATGACATATATAGAGGTATTTTTTGAAAAGAAACCATAATAACCCATTCCAAATATGTCTGATGTCTAATAATATCCAAAGGCCCTCCTAAGTTCAACAAGGAACCGTTATCGAACATTTTTCATACACTGCTCCACACTGGCTATGGAATGAGGTACAAATTCCAAGATCTTCCAACCATTTTTTTTTCTCCAAAGTTCTAGTTCTCACGAAAACTAAAATCCTTTATTGTTCAGACAACAACCTAAAAGCCGAAGAAAAGTACAAGATAAAGCTAGAATAATTTATATTTTCGAAGAAAAACGACATGTTTTGGGTATTTTTTGAAAAAAGACCATAATAACTGAATCCGAATATATCTGATATCGAGTAATATGGAATATGTTTTCCAAAATATTCATAAAGAGGCCTAGTGAGCTGTAATGGGAAAAACTAAATATTTATAATTACATATCGTCACATATAACAACTGTGATCCCTACTGATGTCATTTACATATTATATGTATCAACAGTGATCATAATTGTTATCTCTGAGGATAATACATGATTTTTTCGTTCTACCCATTACAAACAAAGTGTTATGAACCCAGAACAAGTTTCGATTGTATACAGGGTGTTCCTTAAAGACATGCTAATCTTTGAGGGGGTGATTCTTTGACTTATTTTAAGGAAAAAACTTTCTATAAAGGTATGTCTTAAAAGTCCTAACTTTTGAGATACAGGGTGATAAAGTTTTGAAAAAAAATCAGTTTTTTAATAATAACTGAGTTAATATTGTGGACGTTTTTATAAAATTTGGTACATGTCTTCTATGCATCAAGGTGCACTTTTTAATGCACAAACATTTTCATTTTCTCAACCAGTGGCGTCCGTTCGGGTTTTGCATTGAATATTTTTGGAGAAAAAAATACTACGCCACTGCTTTCTCCAAAAAAAATACTTTTGAGATCCTCATTTATTTTTGAGCAAATTTAATCTCTTGAGTTTTCTTTGTCCGCCGCATGGTTTTCGCTTAAAAAAATAAAAATCGTTTTACTTCAGGATCAATTCCTCAAAAATCTGATGTGGTGTGGAAATGATTGTGCATCGACTTAAAGCAAATAAAGGGATCAGATTTGTTCCAAAATGAATGAGAATCAAAAAAATATGGATTTCAGCTTGTACAAAAACGAATTTTATTTTATTTTATAAAAGTAAGTTTAAATGAACGGATCAAATTCATTAATTATTGACAATACTAACACTGATTATAAAAATTGTTGGAAATGGCCACCTTCACTTAATAGGCATGCTTCCGCCCGTCTACGCATGGAATTACGCACACGTTGAAATATTCCCGGCGTATTTCGAATAGTTTCACACGAGGCAACTATTCGCTCTCTTAAATCTTCTAAAGTATTAACGGGAGTTTTATACACTAGAGTTTTAAGGTGCCCCCATAAAAAGAAATCTAAACTGTTGAGATCAGGGGATCTTGCTGGCCATTGCTGAGGTCCTCCGCTTTCAGTCGATGCACAAACATTTCCACACCGCATCAGATTTTTGAAGAATTGATCCTGAAATGATGAAACGATTTTTATTTTTTTAAGCGAAAACCATGCGGCGGACAAAGAAAACTCAGGAGATCAAATTTGCTCAAAAATAAATGAGGATCTCAAAAGTATTTTTTTTTTTCAGGAGAAAGCAGTGGCGTAGTATTTTTTTCTCCAAAAATATTCAATGCAAAACCCGTACGGACGCCACTGGTTGAGAAAATGAAAATGTTTGTGCATTAAAAAATGCACCTTGATGCATAGAAGACATGTACCAAATTTTATAAAAATGTCTACAATATTATCTCAGTTATTATTAAAAAACTGATTTTTTTTCAAAACTTTATCACCCTCTATCTCAAAAGTTAGGACTTTTAGGACATACGTTTATAGAACGTTTTTTCCTTAAAATAAGTCAAAGAATCACCCCCTCAAATATTAGCATGTCTTTAAGGAACACCCTGTATATTTCGATGATTTCAACTTCTTTTTCGCTCAAGAGCGACTTAATTGGTGAATTTGCCCAATCGTGCAAAACTAATAAACCATGTTTTCCACTCAATGTGACTTCTTTGTTTCTTATAAACAACCGATACATTTTTCTCATTCAATAGGGTCGTTGAGAGACAAAGACAAATAAGTCTTTTCTGACTGACTGACATTTTCTGTCGTACCATCTCCTCTACGAAACACCGAGTTTAATTTAAATTTTTTCAAATTATTGAAATTATAATGAAATATTTCTCCGAAACAAATATTTCCATGAAAAACAGTAAGGCTTTACCTAGAGATTTTCCAGCAGATATTAAAAATTTCCTTTGAAGATATTTTATATAGGTTGACAATTCTATATATTCGTGAAAGCATATTTCATCATAACTAAGCGTATTTCTGTACTCAACATATTTTAATCAAAATCCTTTCGGGCGTTCCCAGAAATAAAAAGGGGAACTTTATACAGCGAACCATTCAATGGAAGGTATAGAGAAGTATAATTTCGAAGTGTGAGCTTTTGTGCGTGAATATCTCTTCATATGTAGGCTTAAAGAGAATAGAATAGAATGGTTTATTTATTGTGTAAGATCACATTACTTGATATAGTATACAGTGTCTTTCAAAAGTCTGGGAACGGTCTCATATTTCAGAATCGGCTGAAAGAAAATTCATGAAAATTTCTACTGGATGGTTTTTGATGATGCCCGATTCATTGGTGATATTGGCAATGTTGCCAAATCAATAGTTCTTCAGATACTGAGAGTAACTCAATTTTTTCAAATGGAACATCCCAATTATTTTCATTGCAATCAATTCAGCTCCTCCTCATTATTTATGCCTCTAATTATCAGATTTAAATTTGATGTGGTTTTTGAAATATGACAACATAGCATTTTCGTTCAATACATTTTCAATACGGCTCGAGAAAAATTCATGAAAATTCATACAAGATAGTTTTTGATGATGCCCGATTCAATGGTGATATTGGCAATGTTGCCAAATTAACAAATTTTCCAGATATGAGGGGGGAATTTTTTTTTTTTCAGGGAACACCCTATTTATATTCTTTGCAATCAATTTAGTGCCCTCTCATCACTTATGTCTCCAAATATAAAATTTTAAATTAGTATGGTTTTTCAAATGAGAAAATGGTTCGTTGAAATGTCTGCGAACGGTCCAATATTTTCAAAAGGGCTCGAGAAAATCTGATGGAATTTTATACATAATGGTGTTTTCAGATATTGCCGGTAGCTCTATTATTTTAAATAGAACATCCTATTTGTTTTCTTTGCGATCAATTCGCAACTTGCTTCCTCAGTGCCGTCACTCAAATAATTAATAGCGTTTAGTTTTTGTTATCATTAACAAATACCTCAATAGCTCGACAGAGAGAGCGCCAATTACACTTTGTGTTCGAAATACACACATATTTTTTTCGACAAACGCAGTTCTCAGAAACAAAAAAAACACTCGATACTTTATTGATCCTACATTATTCATTTCTACGAAAGCGCAGGAGGGCCACAAGAGTTTTTTTTTCATCACTTCGACTTTAAAGTCAAAATTTCGAAAAAAAGTCGAAATTTCGACTTCAATGTCAAAATTTATTCATTTCGACTTTTTCTCGAAATTTTCAGTTTAATGTCGAAATTTCGACATTAAACTCGAAATGGGTGGGCGCTGAATTGATTGCAATGGGAATAATTAGGATGTTCCATTTGACAAAATTGAGTTACCCTCAGTACCAACCTTCATTTAGTTTCACGTGTCCCGGTGTCTGTCTCTTTGCAATCAAATCTTGCAAGTGAATTTTGACCCACGTCTGGCCGTCCTATAAACTTGAAATTCGGCAGGTGTTCATACCGTTGACAATGCATTACGGATTTTTTTTTGAAGAAATAAACAAAATGGTGGCTCCAAGATGGCGGACGAGATTTTTCATTATGGTCAGATTCCATTCAAAACTGGTATATGGAGGTCTGAGATTATGAAACTTTTGTCAAAATTCATTAATTCAAGACAGCGGCTCCAAAGTATTTTTTTTTTATTTATAAATGACGATTTTTCTACATTGTTATCAATAAAGAACTATAACTGTGACCTACCTGAGAGAGAAAAAACTAAGTCATAGTGACCTATAACCTAGATTTAAAAAAATGTATTTGGTGCTGACATCTCAAATTCTGGAAGATTTGGTATAGATTTAATTTTTTTCGGAATCTCTTTGGAAAACTTCCACGAGAATGTGAAATTCTTATTGAAATATTTTCATAAATAAAAAAGTTACGAAAGACATATGAAAATGATCAAAATCAGGTTTTTCCGTACAAAACAAAAACGAAATGATCGTACCGAAATATTTTTTCACATTATAGTTGGCCTTGATAAACTCCACATGTGATATCATTTAACCGACCCCGTTCCTTTAAAAAACATACCCATGTTGAACATGGTCAGTGGGACACACTGTATATCGTAACACCCTGTGAGTCGAAGTTGATTTTTCAAATCTTCCCCAATCAAACTTATCCAGAATTCCAAATCCGCGTTGGATTTTCCATCAGCCGACATCACGTTATAATGATGAGGATGAGGTAAGCGCCCTGGATGAATTTAAATCAACGTGAAAATAAATTCAAATCATATTTCCTACACAACCGTCGTTCCGTCTCATTCGCTGAATTTACGACGACTTTCATGTTGTACGTTTTATTTCCTTTCCATCGCTCATAAATATGACAAAGGCATCACAGGAAAATGTGTTGGAAGTGGAGATTACCCGTATTGATAGCCATTGATATTTTAAATTGAAATTTTCCTACGCTGCAGATGTTGTCTGACGGACGAAAAATGTATTGACTAATTTCCCGATCGGTAAATATTTTAAATCATTCATTGGTTTGGGAATATAGAGAATGTCACGGCAGCGCATTCGAAAAAAATATAGATCGTATGTCTATTTGACGCCTTCGTTAAACTATATTGAATTGAATATAGTCATTATCCTAACAAGTATGGAAAGATTTCCTTTTCCGCATTCGACTGCCATCACCCGAACGTTGTAAAGCCTCACCACACCAAGAAATCAAAAACGTTTTAACGCAAAACGTTTTTGACTAATTCAGGTAGAAGTTCAATTCATCATCATGCACCCCCCAAAGTTGGGGCCCAGAAGACGGAGCTCCCCAGCACTTTTTACGTACTTGAACCCTTTTCGACCGCACCGCACAGAGCGGATCCTCATCCTGTTGACTGGCGATCAGCAGAATGCTAACTGATCGTTTTGATATGGAGTGCTCAGCCTTCACATGCCTGAACGCCCTTATATCTGACATGAGTTGAATTTAACTGACTTGTGACTGTATTTACTGTGCCCCCCTGAAACTGGCTGAAGGCCCTATTGCTGTGGTTGATGGCCTCAGCTTGTCTGACTGGATTTCCGATGTGAGGAACCTAAAATATGAAAAAGAAAATATTATTAGTTATTGTCCAATTTCCTAGAACTGTTCATGAGTGTATCGTGTGCTTCAAAGCCAAACCGTTGTCTAAAAATCCTCTTATGGAAGATCTTCCTGAAACACCGGTTACTTATTTTCTTCCTTTCATCAATACAGGGGTGGATTACGCCGGTCCGTTTATATTGAGAGACAGACCTGGCCGATGTTTTAAAACCTATAAGGGTTACGTTAGCCTTTTTATATGTTTATCAACAAAGGTGGTTCGAATTAGTCAGCGACTTGACAAGTGATGCCTTTATTTCTGCTCTTAAGCGGTTTATAACAAGACGAGGCAAGCCTCAAAGTATTTCTTCGGACAATGGTACAAATTTTGTAGGTTCCAAAAACCAGTTATTGGAACTAGGTAAATTCTTGAAAAACCACAGCGACGAAATCGAATCTTCATCCTCTTGTCAAGAAATATCATGGCATTTCATTCCAGCTTACTCCCCACATTTCGGTGGCATTTGGGAGGCTGGCGTGGAGTCAATGAAAACACATTTGAAACGTGTTCTCTCAGAAGCACTTCTAGCATATGAAAACTTTCAAACTGTTTTAGTGCAAGTAGAGGCTATTTTAAACTTCCGTCCTTTAACTCCTTTAACCTCAGACCCTTCTGATCTTACCGCCCAACTCCTTCCCACTTCCTGAGCATAACTTCATAGACATCAAGGTGAATTGTTTGGATCAATTTGAGAGACTCCAGCAACTACGTCAACATATCTGGAAACGATGGTCTCTCGAGTATATAGCGGAGCTTCAAGGTAGACAAAAATGGCAAGAAAACAAGTCCCAAATGAAAATTGACGATCTGGTTCTTATCAAAGATCGCAACCTAAGTCCCTTACAATGGAAGCTTGGAAGGGTCATCCAGTTGTATCCCGGTTCCGATAAAATTCCTCGAGTTGCTGCTTTACGCACGGTTGATGGTGAAATTCGGAGAGCCATTTCTAATTTGTGTCCTCTGCCTCTTTCCCATGAGGCTGTTCCACGGAAGCTGAATTGAAAGGCCACTCTTCCAAGGTTGGGGGCATGTCCAATTTCCTTCCCAAGTTGACGCCCATGATTGTTCCTGGCGAACGTGATATCACTACAAAATCAAGTACCTTGGATACCTTGGATACGTCTTCAATCTTTGAATTGTCATTACATTTCAAAATACATTCATTCAAAAGAGAAGCATTGCAACCAGCACTTTCATTTCTAAACCACTTTTTTACAGTTATCGTGTGCAGTACCCTCATTGAAGTAAACGTTGCCGTCGCCGGAGCTCCCACCTGTATTTGTCCCTGTCTCTCTCGTCTTTCTCACGTCTGTGCTCGTGCAGATCCATGAGTAGCGGGTTTGGGTGAGTCTCTACTCTTTCTAGAGCGGTTCCCGCGTGGTTTTTCATCAGTCTGTCGTCAGGTTGGATATCTAGGTCCAGGTAGATTAACCTGTTTGGCATGTATCGCGGAGCGTCCGTTGCCATTCGTAGGCAGACGTTGAAGAAGGCCTGGATTTTTTGTCTATATATGTTCGCGCATTGACCTCGAGCGGTCGAGGCGTATAACACTATAGGCAGGAGAATAAGCGGTCCCAGCTTATGCCTTGCGGCTTCTGCTAGTGCTAATCTATGGGCGGCGTGCCTTTGAAACGTGAGTTTTTTGTCTAGTGTTACTCCTAGGTACACGGCTTTGTCTACCCATGGAATGTCCCCGTCGTTCATAGTCACATGGCCCTCTGGTGTCCTACGTTGCCTCGTGAACGGGATGGCCTTGCTTTTGTCTGCAATGATTCCGATCTTCCAACGGTTGAACCACGGTTCTAGTCTGTTGATCTGTTACCGAAGCTTGAACGTAACTCTCGTGCGTTGACTTGGCGAAAATCGCCGTATCGTCTGCGTTTAGTGCGAGTTTGGTTATGGGGTCGTCTGCGGTTGGCATATATGAAGTGACACATACTGGAACGGCAGAACAATAACTTCAATAGAAAAGAAAATCTACAGCACTCTGACGAAGTACAAGACAAGGAATGGTCACATTTGACGCCACACTACAGTAAACCACACCTCATATCTACGGTCTTCAGAAACCTAAGATACGTGAACGACATATTCATCATATGGAACCACAGAGATGAACACCTTGAGAATTTCTTCTCAAGAATGAATAACATCAGGAATTCAATTCAAAGTTCACGATGGAAAAAGAAACTAACAGTACCTTGTCTTTTCTCGATTTGAAAGCTGAAAGAAAAGATACTGCTATCCTCACCTCTCTTTACAGGAAGAAGACACACACTGGACAGTACCTCAACTACGGGTCTAATCACCAGAATTCCACGAAGAGGGGCATTGTAAGAACCAAAAGTTTCTGGATGCAGAAATAAACCACATCAAAAAAGACCTACGCCAAAACGGATACCTCGAAAAACTCATAGGGGAAGTTCAGAAACAACTCAAAAAGGACCAAGACGGTCGAAGAACGACCATAAAATCCCTTTCTTGTCCTTTCCTACATCAGGGGTATCTCCGAGAAGATCAAAAGGATTGAAAACAAATACAACATATACAACATCAAGAGTTGCTTTCAATCCGGCGGTACTTTACGAGGCTTCTTCACCAAGACGAAACCAGAGAATAAAATAGAATCCAGCAAAAACTTTATTTACGAGGTGCCATGTGAACCAAACGGCCATTATCTGTTAGAATAGCAGAATACAAAAAGTGGACTCAACGTGGGGAAACATCTAAATCGGGAATTGCCGACCATGCAGGGACAGAACACCATCGGCGAGGCTAATGTTCTTCGTAGGGAAGAACACTGGTTCAAGCGCAAATTTATTGAAACCGCCTATATCGAAGTCAATGGTGCCTTCAGTCAACCGAGCGTGGAAATTAAGAACCTAATGGACCGTTTTGGAGGAAGAATTAGCACGAAAACACGCGCGCCACAAGACCGCGCGTAATTACAACGTAATTACCGTAACCACCGGCAGACCTATAAAACATCGCGTAGTTTCTAAAATTCTCAGTATTCGCCTGAAGATGATTGCAGATTGAAGCAATTGAAACGCGGTGGAAAAATTTAAAGAAGTAGAAATCTTTCAACCATTAAGACGATTATAAAATCATTGCGGAGCTACTTGATTTGTCATTCTCATCTGGAGGAGGAAGATATTTGAAAAAATGTATCTATTTCATTCAGAGAAACGTGTCATGTGAAAAGAAATAGTACACCATTGAAGTGAAAGATCCGTTGAAATATCCAAGAATATCAAATAATCATTTTTCACGTTCACTTGTGATCTCCCCATCACTAATATCTGCCGAATATCATATTCGCATAATACCATGCGATATGGATTTTTAAATCCCCGCTTCTTAAAAAATTGGGGATGGATTCAACGGAATGACCACACGTAGATAACATACGTAATCCGTGTTTTATATGCAAGTGGTATCTCCCATGTATTATGGATATCCTTGGATCAAACCGAGCACGTTTATGAAAAAGTAATCCCGACATATGAAGCGAAGTTTAGTTATTATTGTAGTAAAGTTTTTCTGCGTCGGAGATTTTTATGAGTTCGAAGTTTTATGCAATATTTCGTGGAATTTTTTAGCGAATTGTTTCTCAAATGGTTGAGGGGGAGTTCATTTAGTAATATAGGAAACGTTGCCACTCAGAAGCATAAAAAAATTGAAATATTTTCATTGATTTGGTACAGACGGTACTTCCAGATGAAACAAATGAAGTTTGTTAGTTGGCTGGTTAAGTATACAGGGTGGCCTATCGAAAACGTAACGCAAGGCATTACAGGCTAGGAAAGAACTTTTCGATAAAATCCGAAAACAGATCAAGTTTGTTTGTCAGGGGGACACATTTTGACGTAACAAGCATAGTAAAACCTTCAACCCCATAAGTAGGGGTGCCACCCCAACATTTTTTTCAAACGGGAAGGAGGGTCAAGCGATACCTCTTTAGAAGGAGTTTGTCATTCCCTACACAGTGCTGCTTACATTTTCAAAATCGATCCACTCTTTCAGAAAATATGGAGCGTTGAAACTCCAACGATAATGTGTGACGAAAAATGCAAAAATTGATTCAATTGTACTTCAAAACTCATTTATTAGTCAAGTAAATGTTCGAATTGTTGTCCATCAACCTGCATACAGTGGTATAAGTTATTTTCAAACCGTTGTCGTACATTCTGAAGCATTTGGGGTGTCACTTCGCGACATACGTTAATGATTCTGTTGCAACTGTTCTAATGTGTCTGGTGGTACTTTGTAAACAAGGCTTTTGATGTGTCCCCACAAAAAAAGTCTGAAGGGCTTAAGTCGGGTGACCGAGGTGGCCATTCTATTGGGCCCCGTCGTCCTATCCATCGTCCTGGAAATGTGTCATGTAAATAATTGCGCATATTTTGGGAATAATGAGGAGGAGCTCCGTCTTGTTGGAAAATCAGTTCCTGTTCATGGTATGCGGAATCGTTCTCAATTATATTTGTTAGAGCTGGGTCGATGGTAGTAAATCCAAGTACATATCGCCTGTTAAATTTCCAGGAAGGAAAAAAGGTCCTACAATGGAATTTCCAAAAATATCAGCCCACACATTTAACTTCTGGTGGTGTTGCGTGTGTGTCTCGTGGAAAATCCTTGAATTGGTGTCAGCCCAGTACCGGCAATTGTGGCGATTCACTAAACCATGGAAGAGGAAGGAACACTCGTCCGAAAAACACACATTGAATAGAAAATTACCATTGTGTAACGCTCGCTCACTCATAATTTCGCAAAATTGCAAACGACGATCAAAGTCGTCTTCATTCAGTTCGTGCACTAAGCGAATTTTGTAAGCATGGAATTTGTATTTTTTCAATACCCTTTGGACACTGGTACGATACACACCCGTCGCAATGGCCAATTGTCTTGTACTTAGCGTACTATCAACTGCAACTTGCCCCAATACTGCTATCTCCGTTGGTTCATTTAGTACTAGAATTCCAAACTCTATCTTTTTGTTATGAACTGAACCTGTTTCGCGAAATTTTTTCACCAAGTCGCGAAAAATGTTTCCAGAGGCATGTTTGTCAGGATGCCGTTGGTTAAACAACTCCGCGACCCGATTTCCACATTCATCGTTTTTTAAAAAAAGCTCAATGATTTCCACTCTGTCTGCAATTGACTACACCATAATAATACATTTTAAAATCAACAATTCGTAAACACTTCAACCACGATAGGTATCTAGCAACTCCTTGACCTAATTCAAACGTGAAGAAATTAATCCTATCTCTAAAATGAGCCTAAACAAATCTGTGCATCGGCAAAAACAGCGAATCGGCAAAAACAGCGAATTCATTTGAAGGAACTTATTGTAATAAAGAACAATTAAACCGATTTTTGTATATTTCGTCCCACATGATGGTTGGAGTTTCAACGCTCCATATTTTCTGAAAGAGTAGATCTATTTAAAAAATCTGAGCAGCACTGTATAGGGCATGACATGCCCATTCTAAAGAGGTATCACATGACCCCCTCCTTCCCATCTGAAAAAAATGTAGGGGTGACACCCCTACTTAGGGGGTTGAAGGTTTTACTATGCTTATTACGTCAAAATGTGTCTCCCTGATAAACAAACTTGACCTATTTTCGGATTTTATCGAAATGTATAATAATTGAAATTGCCGTTGTTATAAGCAATATACAGGGTGTTAATTAAGTACGTTGACAAACTGCGAGAGGAGATTCTTTGAAAGTTTCTAGCACGAAAAGTTCATATAAACATATGTCCCAAACGGCTTGGTTTGCGAGATACAGGGTAATAAAAATACATTTTTTTTCAAGATTTTTTAAAGTTAATTTCGACATTTTTGACAATAATTAGTTCAAATTAGGTATTTTGTATTTTGGGTAACCACATTACAATATTTATGGAAGAAAATTCAACCGAACGTTGGTATATGGATATGCCTTGAAATCGTACCTGTTCCATGATACAAGCAATAGAATAGACGGCTATTCCAGGGGAAAACTATGCCTTTTCATCGAGCCGTCGATGAAAACGTCGAAGGTAAAAAATCTTGAAAAAAATGTATAATTGTCACCCTGTATCTCGAAAACCAATCCGACTGGGACACATGTTTATATGAACTTTTCGTCCTGGAAACTTTCAAAAGTTTCAAAGTGCCCTTCGAAGTTTGTGAGAATATTTGCATCTCAAATTTTTTTATGTTATGCGAAACTGAAAAATGTTCGCATTAATATTTTTCATTGTAGCTCCTGAACCATACAAGTAAATGAAAAACTACAGGAGAACAAAAAGATGTTAAATGAAACAACATTGATTATCCCTGTCTCATAATATGTCAGTGACGCCGAAAAAAAAAATTATGAAGGGTTGAACAAGGCTTTACTCTGAAAAAATGAGAACCCTGTGAATTATTCGAGAACTGAATTATTTTGTATCATGCGTACTATTGAATGGATTGTACTTGCCTAATTTGAACTAATTATTGTCAAAAATATCTAAGTTAACTTCAAAAAATCTTGAAACAAATGTATTTTTATCACCCTTTATCTCGTAAACCAAGCCGTTTGGGACATATGTTTATATGAACTTATCGTCCTAGAAACTTTCAAAGAATCTCCTCCCGAAGTTTGTCAACGTACTTAATTAACACCCTGTATGTCTATAGGAATATTTTCACAAAGAACCTTCAGAGTTCAATCGTGTCTTTCAACTCGGACGGTTTCTTGTTGAATTGAATGAAGATTATATTGACACAATCAAAAACTCGTAAAGGTAAGAAAACTAATTAGGGAAGTAATTTATTACGTGATTCGCCAACACGATCGAACTTTAATTGCTTTATTCGCATCGTTATTAGCCCTTGACTGGTTTTTTCACGAGTTAGTCAACTTTAGCATTTCGTTTGCCTGTTCCCTGATAAACAAGAAATACTTTTCCATTATAATAGAAAGGGGTGGGTCAAATAGTACAACATGTCTAACATAAATATACAAAATACAAGCAATTTTCTGTACCTATAAATAGATATTCAAAAAATTAAAATAGGAAGTACGTATGTTAATCCAGTAACTTTGTCGCCTGAAAGTATGGGGTAGTATGCATGAATTGTTTATGATGTTGGCCTAATGAATAATCCAAGTTTGTGACCTCGAGTGCCGAACGCAACTTTGTCAAAAATCGAAAAAACCTCGATTTTTTTTCAAATTTTTAGCGATTATAACCATGAAGGACTAGTTTTTGAAAAAAACTTTCTTTGGACGTTTCTAAAGTAAACTAAATTTCTTACAATATAATGCTAGTATTGTCTCTGTAGACCCAATAGTTTCCGAGATTAAGTCTTTCAAAGTTTACAATTTTTATCGAACTTTTTGCAATATTTTAGACGTCACTCGAACAACTCTTGCCGAACCTACCCTAATATTTTTTAAGAAAAACACGAGGAGCTCCGAGCGTCTTCGAAGAGCTGAGTCACACTCGCGAGAGATAATCGTTGATGAGAAAACCATGGCACAGGTTTCTCAACTGAAATTCTTGTCAAACAACAAAAACAAGATTCCTTCCATAAAGCTGCTGACAACAAAAATGGGAAATCATAACATTCAAGAACTACGAGCAGAGGAAGATGGTGATAGGCTCATCATCACTACAGCTGTAACTGCTGCCTCTACCTTTGATATAGTGGTAGTCGTTGGTGAGGACATTGACTTGCTGATCATCCTTACTGAGATCTCAAACCAACGTGAAATTTTTTACAATGAATGTGGAAGAGGCAAAACATCAGATGTCATGTACTCCAGCATCGCTCTATCAAAATCCTCTTTGAAACCAGAGCTTTTCCTCTTCATCCATACCTTTAGTGGTTGTGACTCGACATTCTGCTTCTTTGGCTTAGGAAAGAAGCAAATGATGTCCATAGTTGACATTGACTTGCTGATCATTCTTACTGAGATCTCAAACCAACGTGAAATTATTTACATTGTGGAAGAGGCAAAGCATAGGAAAGAAGCAAATGATGTCCATAGTCAAAAAAAATCCAGACGTTGAAAAGCAAGCTGCGATTTCTCAACAACAACTCTACACCTGACGAGATAGCAGCAGCAGGAGAGCGAAGGCAAGAAAGAAAGAAAAAAGTTTGTCTTTCAGCCGCAGATGATTCCACAACAGATTTTATGAATATCCCATTCATATTTTCGATCTAAAATCAAGATAAAATTTCACTTTCGTAATGGACGGCGGAAATTTGATCAAAAAACAAATGATAGAAAAATATTTATAGAAGTCTTTTGATGTAAAAACGAATGATTTAATGAACTTTTGACAGAAATTACATTTAATCAAAACTTTTATGATAGAAAATAAATTCAATCGATTTTTTTTTATAATAGAAAATACATTTGTTCGATTTTTTTATGATAGAAAATATATTTGACAGAAACTATATTCAATAAAAATCAGCCATCAGAATGTGAGATAGGTTGATCCTATTTTTACTTACCTTTTCTCGTATCTGTGGATTAGCCGTCTCACCAATTTAGCGCAACTTAGCGGGTATGCATTTTTTTTTCAGAAAATTAATTCCATATCTATTTCAATTTAAATTGTTTCAGGTGGATACTATATCATAGAACGGAAGCAACTGAAGCTGCAAATCCTTGTTTTGAACACGAATTTGATGAAAAGGAGTGAAGACGATGATGATGCAAAAAAACAATGGAAATGGCTAGACGAAAAACTCCAAAAATTTGAAAATAACTCAAAAACTGTAAGTGAGCAATTGTATTGTACACATACCAAATTTTTAAAGTCAATAACTTCAAGTGAACCTATATTTCATAATACTATGAGCTCTCTTTGGAAAAATAATACTCCCATTTCTTTGCTTGGGTGCTGCGTATAATTGGATATTGTCATTGAAAATCGTAATTTTGGGTTTGATCTACAATATTAATTTAAAACTGAAACTCGAAATTCAGAAATTCAGTCAAGATTATTTACGTACTTCATTGGCAAAACGAATTTTTCATCGTGGCAATGAATGAACATTCACTGACGTTCGTAGGTATTTATTGATACAATGATTTCAAGTTTATTGAGGTCAGAAATGGTCGTTTTTTACATTTATGAACAGGTTTTCTTTGCTGCTATAGAAAAGTTCATTTAGGTGAGAAAAGGGGTAAACTGAAACAATTTGAAATTGTTCATCATATCAACGAACATAATTCATGGTCCCAGAGCACTGATGTATATATTTTCAAAAAATATGATTATGTTAATGAGTACCTCTCTTCGTTTATTGGCACAATACAGTTTTCGTCGAGTCAATGAATAACCAATTTACTGAAATATGTATGTTCTTATTGTTACAATGAATTCAAGTTCATCGAGATCAACGATGATCTATTTTCGGACCTATGAACAGGTTTCATTGCGGTTGTGATAGAGGTCATTGAAATTAAGGAAAAAGTACATTGAAACAATATCTACTATTTCATAAAAAAAATGTGGTACATTATATCAATAAATGCCGTTTATTATTATTAAAAAATGTGGTACATTATATCAATAATTGCCGTTTATTACCTTTCCGTTCATTGACAAAATATCATTGAGGATTGAATGAAAAACTAATGATTTTGAATATTCTATAGAAGAATCAAGAATGTATTCACCTATTTCAAGATCGGATTTCCTTCAGAAGGTTTTGAATAATCCTATATAGAATGTCAAAATCGTAAATCAAGAGATAGTAGTAGTAAAGACTATCTTCCATGAATCAATGTTTTGTGTCTGACTCATATAGCTTTCGAATCAACAGAAATAGAATCAATATTTATTATATATCTTCATTCTTTGTGAAATATCAAACTCGGATATAACAATGAATATCCTATAATTCAACACTATTTTTGCCCACTGTGTAGATACGTTATAAAATGTATTCAGAACAGCTTGTTGGCTTCATTCAAAGAATAGGCTTCGATGAAGTTAAAGAAAAGCCCACACTTGGGAAAGTCAATGAAAGCCTTTCAGAAAAAACGCGTTTTCTGCCTTATCCTGTAAGTATGTACAACCTAATTGATATATTCAAATCAATCAATATTTTTCACAGCATATTGAACCCGAAAATTAAGAAAAATCCACTCGCAAACGATATTTTCCGTAATTGGCGTCAGACATTCAACCCATTTTCGTAGCTCACCCTGTAGGGCAAGAAAATAGTCTAATGAAGAAAGTTGCTTCTTTTCACCTTTTGAACGATATATCAAAAAATGCAAAGAAATCTGTCAAGGCCAGGAATACATACAGTGCGGTCCATAGGTATGGAATAAATTCATTTTTAGCGTTATTATTTATTTTATCAAAAAATCCTGAAACATGTCAATTTTAATTGTCAATTTGACAATTCACAGTATGTAAATATTACCCCTTCCTTGCACCCTCTCTGAATTATGAGCAACCCCTCAAAAAATTTAAACGAGAAGGGGGGTCGTGTGGCATCTTGTTCGAAAGGGATTTTCATTATCTGTTCAGCAATACTAAGATTTTCATATTTGGTGCAACCGTAACTGAGAAAATTCGTTAAAAATATTGACACATGAAAATTATGTATCCGTTGAAAAACCCTGAAACAGGTAATTTATTCGATGCGTATGGACCGCACTGTATATCCAGTGCCACGGCTTTTCAATTATACTCTCTATACATGATTTTTTTTCCTGAATAAACATCATTTTGCCTCTACCTCTGTGCAGTTCGTAGTATCCAATCACGAACACCGTAATGAAAAGGCTTTATCCAGAACTATTAATTATCAAACTCATCCTTCTTCATTACTCACAATTCCGAGCTTCATTAGGATGAAAGATCGCTAGGACAACTTTTAACTAAGGGTCGTATTACGCTTCAAACTAGAGGGAAATTCAACGACATTTTAAATTTAATTTATGTGGTGTTTGGATTTGGCAAACAGTGTGGCAGAGTTGAAGATCCAGTTGGTCTGTTGGATACTGGAAGAGATGTGGACTTTAAAAGTGAAGTGAAACAAATGATCAGTCACCGGTCATATAGGCCAGGCGACATGGCGATAAAATCTTTCAAAGGCGTAAAAAAATATTGGCAAAGCTTTTATTGTTTAAAATGGTTCATTAGGGTGTGATTAGCAGAAATCTAGGTTTTCCCCACACCCATGAGGTCCGCGTCGATCACCGTTTTACATTATAAGTTTTAATATCCATTATTTGTAAGAATGAAACCAGTATTTATGGTTTCAAAGTGCACCAATTGAAAAAAAAAAACGTAAAGTATTCGTGGATAACTAATCTTTCAGGCACTTGCTGGTAAACATCCAAAGGAGAAAAATGCACTTTACTCCCATTCAATACATATGATTTTTCCTCCTACCCACTTAATGAACCTTTTTTTGTGAATTCATAACGCATCTCAACTGCTTTTGTCTAAAACAGACCTATACCTGCATGATGAAAAGTATAGACAATACAGTCATGTCAACCTGAGAATCTGCGGTGATGCAATGGCTAGCGTCTTGTGCTTGTAATCCGAAGGTCCCAGGTTCAGCTCCTAGCAATTGCAACTTTTTTTTAAAGAACGTTATTTAACTTTTTTCTACTTAGTGATTTGAATTATTGGACATTTAGGTAGCTTATATATTTCGGATTGCTATTGAGTGATTTTCTCATAAGTAATGTTATGTGCATATTTGAATGAAGTGTCGATCATTTTTTTTCTAAGAGCTGCGCTTGTAGAAACAATAATGTGTGTATTTCGAGCACAAATTGTCATTGTCGTTCTCCAAAGATTAATCTTTTTGTCGAGCGACAATCAATCACTTTGCGCTCTAAATACACAAATAGCTATTAAAGAACTAAAGTAGAAGTAACATTCATGTTTGATTTTTACCAGAATACAGGATATATAAGATGTTCTAGAAATTACGGAAACAATTTGATTATAAGAGATTCACAAGTTTCACCGTTTACAACTTACTTGAAATGAGGGGGAGGAAAAGTACTTTCCTCCCTAGGGAGGAAAAGTATGAGTTTCCTCCCTGGTGAGAGGAAGGAAAGTGTGTACTTTCTATAGGTGTAGGAGGAAGAATTATTTACCTTTTTCGTTCGTTCAAACGTGTTTCTATCTCTTACGGTTTACAGAACAGTTATGATTCTATATGATGAAAAAAGGCCCTATTTAAAGGAGTATTTTTCGTGTTGGCTTCAAGTTCTATTCCTATACCCTCGTATTTGCTATTTCCAACGTTGAATATTTGATATCTCTGAACATAAAGCACAAAACTCATAAATGCCTTTCTGACCCAGCATGGAAAACAAAAAAATCTGTATTGCATTATCATGCACCCCAACACAATTAATTTTCCCGCCGCCGACATTATAATGTAAAATGCTCGTGTCGTATTAATCTTGTAAATGATAACGTAAATGGAGTAGTTATACAGTGGAATGGTTCCTTGAGTGTCGTCTTATTTATTTTGAGTTCGGAAACTTTTATCGCAGTCAAGAATAATTACTTTGTGCAATTTCAGCTGCCGCTTCTTCCATTTTAATGGAGGTGGACTTTTATGTTCACGTCCCAGAAATGGTGAGACAGAATAAACGGAATATTGTCCGTTTAAATTTTTATAAATACGCTAAGTGTAAGCCAGGTTGAATGAGAGATGCCAAGTTAAACCAATATTCTTTTCCTCCTACCCCTATAGAAAGTACACACTTTCCTAGCTCCCCAGCATTTCAAGTGAGTTGTAAACGATGAAATTCGTGAATCTATTTTAATCAAATTGTTGCAGTAATTTCTAGAACATCTTATATATCCTGTATTCTGGTAAAAATAAAACATGAATGTTACTTCTACTTTAGTTCTTGAATAGCTATTTTTGTATTTAGAGCGCAAAGTGATTGATTGTCGCTTGACAAAAAGATTGATCTTTGGAGAACGACAATGACATTTTGTGCTCGAAATACACACATTATTTGAAGCTCTTAGAAAAAAAATTATCGACACTTCATTCAAATAACATAACACACATAACATTATTTATGAGAAAATCACTCAATAGCAATCCAAAATGTATAAGCTATCTAAATGTCCAATAATTCAAATCACCAAGAAGAACAAAGTAAAATAAAGTTTGAAAAAAAAAAAGTTGCAATTGCCAGGAGCTGAAAAGTGAAACTTCCCTCCCTAGTAATACAAATAGCTCCCCCTGCCGACACTGTAAATAGTCCATACATGCTTAGCAACAAAAAAGGTAAATGGCCTATATCATTGGGTTACCAATTCATCTTGATAACGGATGGTAAATAGTGTCATATGCCTAGGGCAATAATGACTTTGACCTTGACAAGTAATTCCTTCAGCTTCATTTATACCAATTTTTAGGTTATGAGACTTTTTGAATATTATCGTTGTTTATTCGGTAACTTAGTTACGCGCACAAGTAACTTAGAATGAAATAGCGGAACGGATAATCATGAAGGAAAGGTAAGAAAACAAAGTTCAATCCAGGGAAATTCTGAGAAACACGGAATCCCAAGTACCCATATTGGGACAATATTGGTACAGTATTGTGAAAATATTGGCAAAATATTCAAATAATAATATTGGCGGGAAAAAAATGTGAACTTTCGGCGATATTGTTCCAATATTTAAAAAATAATATTGGTCTAATATTCTCGAAGCAATATTGGCCTCACAATGTTAGGCGATATTAGTACAATATTGCTGTAGCACACTTACATTAGATTAATATTGGTAAAATTTTGGCAAAATATTAAAACGTAATATTAGCAAGATAAAATTATAATTATTTCGGGATATTGGCACAATATTACTTGGATATTATACAAATAATATTAGTGAAATATTGAGGAAGCAATATTAGCCCCAAAAGTTGTTAATGCTGTAATAAGATGGGATTAGCTTTCCCGTTGTCAGTAGATGGCGCTTTATCAAAAAATAGCCGAGTTTACATTCCGAAATACTGAGTCATATTTTTTTGGAATATTTGAAATTTGACTGTTTATTATTATGTTTATAATTTTTGATTAACTGTGATTTACCTTTCAGGGATATTTATCGTTTTTTTTCTGTTATTTTACTACTTTTCGTTCAGTTCGCAATGATTACTTATTTGTTTATTGTTGAGTTTTCTGTAATTCTTGTATTTGTAGTGCATAATGTTTTTTCAAGTTTGTACTTGGACATGGCTGCGTTTGTATAAAAGATCTAAGGTTAGTATCATTGTTGAAATATCCCGTACATATCACATATCCAACTAGTTAATTTTAAATTACTGTTCTGATTTTTGATGAAATAAGCACGTTAAACATGTTATGTCGTATTTTTTAACAAAATTGAATAAATACGAAATCTAAACATGTCATGACAATGACAATTGTCCAACGTCATCATGACAAGTGTTCATTTATCAATCTGTAATGACTTTACCGCCATCTACGAATGATCGTGAAGCTAATCCGATCTACATAAAATATGAAGAATCACGTAGGCCGTACCTTAACAGTTTTGGTAGGCCGATTTCACAGGTATAAATGAACGCACCAGGGTTTCTATCCATCTTGTATTGGAACAATATCATTCGCATATATTGGTAAAATATTCAAAGTGAATATGTTGCCTTGGAAACATTAATGAAATATTTCCAGGAAATGTCGAATAATTTGAAAATTCCACAATTTCGTTTCTACTTCAATTTACCACTGAGTAGATTGACTTGTAAACGCATTGTGAGAATCCGTATTCAATATGTGTTACTATGATTCAGCTGTTGTTCCATATGTGGGGCCATCTAGCGGTTTCTTACCCAAGTTTAATCATGATTCATTTCAATATTATTTATTGAATATTCGGCCAATATTAAAATTTCAATCCTAGTAATAAATGTATTTTGTAATATTGTACCAATATTGTCTTTCAAATATTGGCGTAAGGTTTTCGTAACAATTTCAATCAATATAGGGTCAATATAATTTTTAGAATATAGATTAAATAATATTCCACCAATGTGCTATCAAACTTGGATATACAATATTGTTTTTTATCTCTAAAATCGATATGAGAGTAATATTGAAATCGCAATATTGGAGCTAGATGATGAAAATAATATGTAAGCAATATCGCCCTATGATATTGGTGAAAATTATTGAACCAATATTGACCGAATATTTCATGAAACAACAACATTCAGAACAGGTTGAGCCAATATTCCACCAATATTATTAATGAAATATTGTTTTTCCAATATGAACCCATATTGGTTCAATATTATTTTTTCTATTTACAATATATCCATATTCGCCCAATATGAAAACAAGATCCAGCCAACATGAGGTGCTACCTGTGATGTATCGACTGTTAACATCCTCGGCAAGCGACAAGCCTCGGCTTTGCCTCGGCTCGTTCTCGCTCAAGTCAAATGTTAACACGCCTTTACAGTTCTTCTTAGTCAAATAACTATTATGTTTATACGATCGATAGCAAAAAAAGATACAGAAAAATAGCGTTTATAAAAATAATCCACCAAATAGGTAATGTATTTCCATTTTCACGTGAGAAAAATACATTTCATCAACAACAAAACAATTTGTGCCACTCAGTATACTTACCACGATTCACGCCATGTATACCACCAACAAGCAATAAAAGATAAAGAATCCTTCTCTCGTATGCTCTTACGCTTTTCCCATTTTTAGTGGCGGATTTAGTTGACGGCAAGAGACTGCTATAATGTTCTCTCCAAGAGAATGGCTTTATTTCTCCCAATCTTGATATCAAAGATCCGCTCAACCTCGCTGATGACGACATTGATGGCGGGTCGGCTTAGCTTGGTGTTGTCACATAACTTGGATTAAGTGAATTTATTGTTGATGGCGCGTTCCATAATGAAACGGGCATACAGGGAGAGTGGTGATTGTGTATGGGGAAATATGGAGTGGAGATAAATTTTGGAATAAAAATTGGGTTAGTGTTATGGTTGGGGTGCCAACAATTATATGCACGGAGAGAGATTTTGTGTACTATATGCCATGTTGGCGCGACATTTTACTCAATGACCTTCCTATAAAATCAAATATTCTACTGGGAGGTGATTTCAATGTCGACTATATGAACAGTGATTCAAATGATACACAATATCTATTGATTATAATCAACTCTTTCAACTCAAATATGCACGTTGATTCTAGCACTAGAATTAGTAAATATTCATCAACCTGTATCGACTACGTCTGTAGCAATTTTGATCCAGAAAAAGTTTTTTGTTCAGTGATCTCTTCTGGACTTTCTGATCATAGCGCCATTGAATTCACAATGCCTCTTACTGACTTTCAAAAAGAAAAGTATAAATACGGCAGACTTTATAGTAGCAAAAATTATGAAAGGTTTTACCAAAATTGCCTTGAACTCGATTGGCGGAATATTATGCTTCTTAGAGAGCCCTTCCATGTTCTTGACATGATTTTTTGGGTTTATCACCTTCCACAATCTGAAAATGAAAAACATTTTTTAATCCAAAGAAATCTGTACAAGTGTAGAAGGGCAAATTAATTAATTTGCCCGATAAGTTACTGCGTTCACAAGACTGCTGTCTTGAAAGAAATTAATTTTTGTCAGTAACGTATCCTACACTCAATTTGCCTATCTGAAAAAATGAGATCGAATTAACAAAGAATACTTCTCTTTTTTTGAAAACTGTTGACGTTTCGGAGGCTATATCTGCCTCCGTTATCAAAACTTCTTGGAAAGACGCTGAAGAAACTGAATTTGAATTGCGATTTTGGTAATAAGACCTTTCTTTGACAGAGTCAAAAAAAAAAATATTTCCTCCACAAAATCAAACTTTTAATCAATATTTACAAGCCCTTCCATGCTTTCCACAATCAACTCATAGAAGTTTTTAATAGGTCGTTTCCCATTCAGAAAATCAAAATGAAACGAAAGAAACCATGGATAACACAGGGGATTAAAAAGTCCTCGAAGAATATGCGATCCTTACATTATATCCGAAAATTCACTAACAACCCTTATTTTCATGAATACTTCAATAAATACCGAAGAATCTATAGAGCAGTACTCAAGTTAGCAAAAGAAAATCACTTCAGGAATAGAATAGACAAATCAAATAACAAAATGAAAGAAACATGGTCCATAATAAACGATTTGAGGGGTAAACCTAAAAAAAAGAATCGATTCAGAAATACCAATAAGTGCAAATGAAATGAACGATTTCTACTGTTCAATTGCCAAAAAGCTTAACGAAAACACTATAGTACCATATGATCCGTTAATACATCTAGAAGACTATGGAAATGACAATCATTTGATATTATATGATACGAATTTTGACGAATTGTGGGAGGTAATGAAAGAAATAAAAAATAAAAAAACAGCTGGATTTGATGAAATCCCAATAAAAATTTTCGAAAACCTTCCAAGAGTTGCCATCAATACATTAATAGCACTAATAAATCTGTCATTTCGTGAGGGTGCATTTCCATCTTTTCTAAAAATGACCATAGTAATCCCATTACACAAAGGCGGGGACCTAGATAATCCCTCAAATTTTAGGCCAATTTCGCTCATACCCACCCTAGCAAAGATAATTGAAAAACTCGTAAAAAAGAGACTCAATGAGTTCATTAGCAAATACGATACCATTCACTCAACACAATTTGGATTTCAAAGTAGAAAGAACACAAATGATGCAATTTTTTCCTTTCTGTATGAGCTTTACTCTAATATAAATACCGGGGATTTTTCCGCTGCCGTGTTCTGTGACCTTACGAAGGCTTTCGATTGCGTGGATCACGGAATACTTCTGCGGAAGCTACAACGTTATGGCTGTAGAGGAGTGACTTTGAATTGGTTTGAGTCATACCTCACAGGGCGTAGACAGATAGTAAAGACTAATGAAATTTCAAGGACAGCTGAGATAGGCTCGGGGGTACCCCAAGGATCGGTTCTGTGCCCAATTCTATTTTTATTATACGTTAATGATCTTTCTAATCTCAACATTTTTGGAGAAATAACATTATTTGCAGACGATACTACCGTTTTGTGGAGGAGTAAGACCGTTGAAGATCTGAACGAAAAAGTATATCGAGATATAAAAATTGTCAAGTCATGGTGTGATTCAAACCTTCTATCATTTAATGTCAAAAAAACGAACATAGTCTCCTTCAGATGTACTCTTCAAGAAGTGACCTTAGAAAATGATATCATTCAGAATAAAGACTGTATCAAATTTCTGGGTTTGAATATAGATAAAAAATTGAAGTTCGACACTCACATAAAACTAATGAAAAAAAAAATCTCAGCCGGATGTTTCGCAGTTAGAGTAATTGCTAAAGAACTTGGAGTTCCAACTGCCAAAACTGCATATTATGCTTTGATAGAGCCACATTTGAGGTATGGTATACCCTTCTGGGGAGTGTGTAGCTCAAATTTACTTGACTCGGTCCTCAAAATACAAAAAAGAGCAATTAGAAATATTGGCAAAATTGGACCACGTCAATCATGCAGGCAACTATTTATAGATAATAAGATCCTGACTGTTGTAGCTCTCTACATCTTGGAAACTGTTTGTCTTCTAAGGAAACATATTCAGAAGTTTGAAATCATTTCTTCTTGTTATTCCACACGACTAAGTTCCAAAAATAACTTGAAATTACCTATACCTTCGTCCTCTCTGATCAACGATTCATTTATTTATAGCGGAATCAAGATGTATAATCATTTGCCAATCGAAGTCAAAGATTATAATGTAGATATAGAGATTTTTAGAAAAAACATAAAAAACCTACTGTGTATAAGGCTGTATTATACTTTGCAGGAATTTTTTGACGATGATCTGACAATAGATTAATTGTTTTGATTGTTTTACTCACTTATTTTATTCTATAAATGTGCACTTTGTCTATTTTCGTACAACATTTTATATATTTTATTTATACATTTATCTAAGCTTTGTCAACAAGATTTTCCTCTTCGGACAATAAAGTATATTTACAATTACAATTACAATTACAATTACAATTACAATTACAATTACAATTACAATTACAATTAAAATTACAATTACAATTACAATTACAATTACAATTACAATTACAATTACAATTACAATTACAATTACAATTACAATTACAATTACAATTACAATTACAATTACAATTACAATTACAATTACAATTACAATTACAATTACAATTACAATTACAATTACAATTACAATTACAATTACAATTACAATTACAATTACAATTACAATTACAATTACAATTACAATTACAATTACAATTACAATTACAATTACAATTACAATTACAATTACAATTACAATTACAATTACAATTACAATTACAATTACAATTACAATTACAATTACAATTACAATTACAATTACAATTACAATTTCAATTACAATTACAATTACAATTACAATTACAATTTTTTGGAACTTTGCCTGTTTTTGTCTCGGAGGCAGTGCATGTAGGGTCGTTTGAATTCGGTTTTTTCAATGATCCATCCTCTACCTCGGTCATGTTAGCTTCCAGTCGGCCAGCTCCAAGCTTGATTATGCGACCACGGTCACAAGGGAGCCTGTTTTTTTCTTTATCTAGTTGAAGTTGATTGTGTTCATACGGTAGCCACCAAACAAGTTTTTAACAAGTTCAAATCTCGCAATATTTTAACCATAACACTCGATTATTTTCAACATGAAAAAGTGGCCGGACTCGAACGGCAATGACTCTGAGATAAAATAAGAAGATTTTTTATACAAAAATTACTTCCTGAACGACTTCAATCAAAGAAAAGGTGTCTGCTCCATACGTATGAGGTAGCATTTCATGACATATCTCGCTATATTATTACCACAACATTCTATCAAACTCAAGCTGAAGAAGTGTCCGGCCTTAACCGGAAATTTTTTTGGGAAGTAAATAAGATAATTATTAATGCAAAAATAACTTTTTGAATGACTTCAATAAAAGAAAAAGTGCCAGCTCCAAGCATATGAAGTAGTAGTTCATGTCAAATCTTGCAATATTTTTGCCATAACATTTGATTATTTTCAACCTTAAGAAATGGCCGGCATCGAACGGCAATGGTTGAGGGATGTCAATCAGATAACAATTGATGGAAAAATAACTTTTTGCACGACTCTAGTCAACGAAAAAGGGCCAGCTTCAAGCATGGAAAGTGTCGAACAGTGCGATTGAATTTATAAGTTTCTTGATTATTTGCACGCAGAAGAAGTGGCCGGTCTCGACCGGCAATGGATCAGGGATGTAAATCAGATAACTTTTAATACAAAAATGATTTTTTTTCACTACTCTAGTCAACGTAAAGGTACCAGCTCCAAACATGGGAAGTGTCAAACTCTGCGATTGTATTTCTAAGATTTTCGGTTATTTGCAAGCAGAAGAAGTGGCCGGACTCGACCGGCAATGGATCAGAGATGTAAATCAGATAACTATTAATACAAAAATCATTTCTTCCTACCAGTAATAACGAAATGAAGCAATTTTGATTGAGGCAGTTTTTGTTTTAATCCCTAAAATCGCATATTTTTAAAATGGGGTTGGTTTTCCATCCCCTCTGCAAGTGTTGCAAGAATTTTTTTCAGCAGGAAATGATTCTCTGCATCCATAGTAATGATATGAACCCTTTTTGGATGATACAGTTTTTGTTTCAATCCCTGAAATCGCATTTTTTCCAAAAGTGGTTGATACTCATCCACCCTCTTCGCAATGCTGCAAAAGTTTTCTCTACATGACATTCCCTGCACCGAGAGAATTAAACAAGCCTAGTTTTGGTTAACGTTTCGATCTCAAATTCATGTTTTCCATCATTCTGGTTCATGAATTGCCATTCCTCATTCTATAGTTTTTTTCATTACAATATCCAATAGATTTTTTTTATCATATTGGAAATTATTATATATGCGCAGAACCCCAAATAAGTTGTCAGTCTGACGCCACTGACCGATCGGCAATCTTCGGAAAATTAGTTGCTACCTTTTGGTTGCTGTTTTCACACAGGTCGCTATGGAGTAATATCAAGTAGTTTGATTTTACTTGATATGAAGTCAAGTAGTTCACACCGTAATCTTCATCAACGAAAAATAGATCGAGTATACTGAGAAAGTGTTCGGGTGTGTAGTGGAGAATATAATAATATTCCAAAAAAAGATAACACTGAACACTCCGGTTCAATGCACCGAATTATGAAACGTAAAGACATCATCATCAAAAAATACTACTAATCGTTAACCACGATACTGTTGGTTCATGACACGCGTTATATTCCGAAAAGTTATCTTGGGCGTGTTTCAGAATAGAAGTCATTTGTACAAGTCCCATTCATTTCACATTGCTCTTTGGCCTGAATGCTGGAAAGTCCGACAACAAAAACTTGCAACGTATACAATCCGCTATTAATTATTAAAAATGACAGTTGAATAGCTGCTTTGTGAGCGCAGTGTCAGAATAATAATATGACCCATGAATAGCACTCTGCAGTGTAAGCTGGAAAAATACTCTTTTGTGTTTATGTTGTTTTTCCTCATTACATAACGAGTCAGTCACATTTAGAAACAGGAGGAGAGCGAAGTGGGTTCGTTATCTAAGGAAGGGATAGTGAGAAGCATCTAAAACTGTACGAGTCAACTCACATTACTGAAATGACATTTAGCGTACTTTAGTGAAAAAGCTCTCAACTCTATCAAATTAATCTGAAAGGTTAAATCCCTAATTCACTTGATGTACGACAATATTCTTTGGATGCCAGGATGCTTTTTATTTTAAATTCTACTCAAACATAATTGACAGAAATGACACACAGTATCGGGAAGTTTTCATCTTGGGTATGGTGGTTTTATGAGAGCGAAAAGAATAGCTTGCTATATGTTGAGAGAGCATTACAATTTCTCCTGGACTCGCTCGAGGAAGGGATATATCGACGTGAGCTGTGAGCGGTGTGTCGCATTGCCACGTGGTCCGTTAATGTGTCGGGTGGGGTAACAGGAGAGGCGCACAGAAGTGCGTTTCTCTTATTTATGTGGTATTATCATATCATTGCATTCCTTGTTGCTCGCGTAGATTTCTGTCTATACCCCAGATGAAAAGTTTCCGATACTGTATATTCAATTATTTATTCAGTAAATCAGACTCATGACTTAGCATTATACAGGGAATGAAAATATACCGGGTGTCCACGGAAGGTGGCTCGCCCCTATAACTTTTTTGTTTTTGAAAAGTTTATTATTAGAGAATTGAAAAAAAGATTCTTGGAAAAAGTTTGTGCATGTCCGATAACCTAAAAATCGATTTTGACACATGTCACGTGATCGCTGGTATGCGCCAAATTGAAAAAAATTACCATGATTAGTCAAAAAGTCGAATAAAATGGCAAGATATCGAAAAAAGTTAATTGAAAAGGTTGCTTAGAATTCAATTTTATATACATATACAATTGTGGGAATATTGAAAACAGCAATTTTTTTTAAATAGTTTTATGGCTGTAGAAAAATATCAAATTATTTTCTTATGAATTGTTTGACCATACTGAATTATTTGTATTCCGATGATAATAACAAAACTTTCTCATTTTCTCCACACCAGAGAGCACTAAATTGAAAAAATTTAATTTTGTGAGAACCCTTGCTGTTACATTGATTCGTATCTAATAGATATATCACAATTCCACTATTATTGCGATGATAGGGAAATCCAAAAATCTCGTGTTTTTCAGATTATAATCAATTTTTGATGATAATCGTGCACGAACGTTTCACTTCGCACATAATCTTAAAAATAGTGCGTCAAATTAAAGAGGCTTGAGTTTTCAACATTGCATGCGAAGTGAAACGCTCTGACACGATTATCATCGAAACTTGATTTCAATCTGGAAAACATCATGTCTCTGGAGTGTCATGTCATCACAATGGTCGTGGAATTCTGATATAACTGTTAGATACGAACCAATGTAACAGCTAGGGTTTTAACAAAATCCATTTTTTTTAATTTAGTGCTTACTGGTGTAGAGAAAATGAGAAAGTTTTGTCATTATCTTCGAAATACAAATGTATCAGTATGGCCAAGCTATTCATATAATAATAATTTGATATTTTGATACAGCTAGGAAAATATTTAAAAAAAAATTCTATTTTCACTTTTCTCTCATTATCTTTTCAAACTTCATATATGTGTATAAAATTTAATTCTAAGCAACTTTTTCAAATCACTTTTTTTGATATATTTCCATTTTATCCCACTTTTTGCGTTCTCATAGTAATTTTTTTCAATTTGCCGCCATACCAGCGATCACATGACATGTGTCAAAATCGATTTTTAGGTTATCGGACATGCACAAACTTTTCCCAAGAATCTTTTTTCTAATACTCTAATAATAAACTTTTTTCCCATATGGTACATACTTTTTGGCGGTCACTGTATATAATACATAAAACTGCATTTTTTGATACAAGTGACTCAGCTTCATGCAACTTCCGGTCTCCCCGGACGTGATATAAACTTTCGATTTTTAAAGGAGACACCGGTATATTTTCACTTTTTTTGTCTCTATATGACATTCTAAATATAACCATGTACCTACCATTTTTTACTTTTTGTGACTAAATGTTTTTAAAATTTCGAAATTCATTATTGAATCTAGAGGGCGATGAGTACGTTCAAATTATTAATTTTAGTCCTATAGTATGACGATGTCTTGAAATTATTGGAGCCTCTGGAGATGCCCTTCATTTTATTTTATGAGAGAGGACATTGGCAGATCTAGACCTTCAGATGATGTGGTGCTGCAGGTTTTTCCGGGTTTTCCTGCAGCTGAAAAAGCAAATGCGCCACTGGAATCAATCAAGTCGCCCCGGAGTGCCAATAAATTTTTGTTGTTGTTTTATATTTTGTAATACTTTCGTTCAATTTTTTTATTTGTGTATTTTACATTAATAAAATACCTAAGAACAGTTAGCAAATTCTATATTGCGAATTAGGCTAATACCGACCGTTCTTCCGTCATCAAATGACTAAATATCTCTATCCTAACCCATTTTTTTTTGTTTATGCAAATTCCATTATGTGGTTTGATTTCATGTTGTCTTTTTTTGAACTTTATTATAATATAACCTAGCAAATGAAATCAGATGTATTATTGAACTTCGCGTGTCACGAAATATCCATTTCTAATTACGGCTGCACCAAACATTTAACTTCTGGTATTTAACGTAGTTATCGATATAACACTCCTCAGAGCTAATAATTGTGGTCGCATGGTGGTAATTTGTTTCATTTGTTTGCAAACACTTCTAGTCCACACGACACATTTCAAGAGTGATTCGTGACTATTGATAAACAACAAGTTGAACACCATCAAGATCCCATGGGATTTCTGGAATTATCCCTAGACAAACAACAAGTTGAACTCCATTAATATCCCGAAGGATTTCTGGAATTATTCCTAGACAACTGTCAGAATGCAATTGAAATGAACAGTCCAACTATGACTTCAGTTAACGAAAAAGTACCAGCTTCAAGCATGGGAAGTGTCAAACTCTGCGATTGTATTTCTAAGATTCTCGATTATTTGCACGCAGGAGAAATGGCCGGCCTCGACCGGCAATGGATCAGGGATGTAAATCAGAAAACTAATAATACAAAAATTATTTTTTGCACGACTTCGAAAGAGTACCAGCTCCAAGCATGGGAAGCGTCAAACTCTGCGATTGTATGTCTAAGATTCCAATTTAAAAATAAATCGATTTGAGGTATCACACCAGAAACTGTCTCAACCAAAGTGGGCTCATATCATTACTATGGGTACAGAGAATTTTTTTTTTTTTAATGGGGTAATCCACCACCTCTATACAAGACCTCTATACAAGTGTTGCAAGAATTTTTCAACAGGAATTATTTCTTCCTACCAGTAATACCGAAATGATCTCTTAAATTCCTAATCCCTAAAATCGCATATTTTTAAAATGGGGTTGATTTTCCATCCCCAGGATGTTTTTCAACGGGAAATGATTCTCTACACGCATAGTAATGATATAAGCCCACTTTGGTTGGGACAGTTTCTGGTTTAATTCCTCAAATAGATTTATTTTTAAATGGGGTACTTCACCCCCTCTGCAAGTGTTGCTAGAATTTTTTTCAAGAGGAAATGGTTCTCTGCACCGATAGTAATGATATGAACCAACTTTGGTTGGGACAGTTTCTGGTTTAATTCCTCAAATAGATTTATTTTTAAATGGGGTACTTCACCCCCTCTGCAAGTGTTGCTAGAATTTTTTTCAAGAGAAAATGATTCTCTGCACCGATAGTAAT
This sequence comes from Chrysolina haemoptera, assembly GCA_958298965.1. Lineage (NCBI taxonomy): Eukaryota > Metazoa > Arthropoda > Insecta > Coleoptera > Chrysomelidae > Chrysolina > Chrysolina haemoptera. The sequence goes on from OY282598.1 coordinate 28,268,063, forward strand.
GATATGAACCCACTTTGGTTGGGACAGTTGCTGGTTCAGTCCATCATATCGATTTTTATTGAAATAGAAAAAATAGAATTTACCAACGGTGCACCTCAAAAAGTTCACAAAAACCGGTGCCAGACATCGCATATTTGCACCTCGCTCGGGTTTGTGGAGGTTATATAACAACAATTACAATGGTTTAAACGATCCATATAATAGATTTGTATTTCTGTACGAAGCTTTTTCAAAAGTACCACCAGAAAGCAATTTCGAAACCAAATCAAGAAATCTTGATTCTTAATGAAGTCTTGCCTTTTCTCGATTTCAAGACAAGATAAATTCAAACAAAGATCGAGAGTCACTCTTATCTCGGCAACAAGTTATCTACTCTGAAAGTTTGTTACACCATGATTGAGACGACCTGTAAAGTATGTTCTGGAAATAGCTATCGGGATATACCGGGTGGCTACGGAAGTATTGCCTACGGAATATCTCAGTTATTGTATGAAGTAGGTTTGTGAAATTTGGAGCGTCGATATAATGACATAAGAGCTAGAATTTGAGAATATTGACATGTCGAAGTTAACTTCCGGTCTGACCGGAAGTAACATCAACTTTCTTATTTTAAAAGGAAACCCTATTTTTTTTTCTTTTCGCTTTATTCAACATACAATCCCCTTTTTTTTATTTTTTTTTTCGATAAATCTGTTTTTTCGTTATTTGAAGAATAATAATTGTATTTTTTGGTATTTCATTTCAAAAAATTACGTTCTATTATATCATTAGAAAGGAATGGTTATGCTGAATAGTACAGGCAAGAAAAAGTTGTATGTTCCTATTTAAGTTATGGACCTACAGAGTATTGTTTTTTTCCCAATTTTTCCAATATTTTTTTTGGCGGCTTTTTATAACGCCGACGAATGAAAATAAAATATCACAGTAGTAGCAACTGTTATCAAGTGACGTATGGTTTCCATAGACAACTTTTCAATTTTTGCCTTTGATTTTGCTTCCACGGCCTACTCGGTGAATTTCAATAATAATTTTTTTCTGATCTAGTTTCTGGTTAGATACCAACTTGTGATATGTCATTAGAAAGGGAATTGAATGTTGAATAAAGAGAAAAGAAAAAAAATAGGGTTTCCATTTAAAATAAGAAAGTTGATGTTACTTCCGGTCAGACCGGAAGTTAACTTCGACATGTCAACATGCTCAAAGTCTAGCTCTCATGTCATTATATCGACGCTCCAAATTTCACAAACCTACTTCATACAATACTTCCGTAGCCACCCGGTATGTAAAATCCACACGATTAACGTAAATCTACTTATTCCAGGTATATCTCGTGGGTCACATGGCTCCGGGGTCGAACGAGCGACAAAGGACTACGCCCACGCCCTCTCACATAGCCTACCTAGATCACCACAATAAGAAATATCTAGAAATTGTGCGCAAGTATGCAGGAATCATAGCGGGCCAGTTCTTCGGCCATTTGCATTCGGATACGTTCCGGGTGATTTACGGAGAGAACGGTAAGTTGAACAGAAATCAAGTTTTGGTTTGAGACGATGAATTTGAAAGGTACGTGATCGGGGAATTTTTTTTTCTGACTACGCGTATCATACCAAAATTCGGTTGTTCCATGAAAGTGCCAAATTATAATAATTATAAAGAAGAAAAATACTCTGTGTATTTGAGAATTTGGATGAATGATCAAACTTGAATTGGAACCGAAGAAAAAAACCTCGTCAGTTCATGTCCCTACACCTGACAAAAATAACATGATGAAATCCTACCTGTACTTAGCACTCAAAATGTATAGTGCCATACCAATAAACATGAAAACAGAAGCAGACGGTTTCCGGATCAGTCACAAATTGACTGGTTTTCAAATGCCCCCCCTCCTTGACCTGGAGAAATTCGAAAGCTACGTCCAGACGAGTTGGGGCAACACCAAGAATGATATATAATAATAATAATAATAATAAATACGTTCATTATACACCCACATATCAATAAAACAGAAGAAAAAATCATACATAATTTGGCAATTAGAAATGAAAAAAAGATAGGCGTATAAATGGCAATATGGTTCAGAATCAGAGGATAAATCTCCGAGTCTGTTCTTCCACCAAAGCCATGACCAACAGACGGTTTCTTCACCTGTCAGTAAATAATATTGGCAGCTCTCTGATTAGTGACTCAGAATCTATCGTTTTGATTTATATTATAGGTTATTCAAGGATTTTTGACGTCTTCAATATAGAAACTATTATCATCAAAATTCAAGTTTCAGTAAAACAATTATTAGGTGAACTGAATCCAGTACGATTGGGTTTTGAGACGAGGATCGATTGAAGCACCACTACATGGTATGCTTGTTGTTGGAACCATGATAAACACCAAAAAAAATTGTTTACCAAAATTCAAGGGCTGGAACATATTTTTTTTTTATTTCGTTTAAAAATATATGTAAAAGTATATGATTTATCGAGAAAACAACTCAACAAGGTGAAAGACAATTTAATTCTCCACAAAAATGATGGCTGGTAATTTTTTATGAAAGGCGCTCGTTTTTTTATAAAACGTGATTGAACGCCGACATCAAAATTCAGGTTCAAGCATACCAGCCGCTCAAAGTTCTGGCGGAGCCGAATCTTTGATTGGTCATAACTCTGCTAAAAATGATCGGAGAAGGAAAAGGAAAAGTGCATATCGTTTCTAAACGACTACTACCTTTTCATGCAAATATAATATGCGAGTATTTGTGTACCAAATATGTGTTTTGTCGCACTTCACGGAGATGTTTGCGGATGATCCGAAAATCATGAATAATTTAGTAAATATGGAATTATTATACTTGAGCAGCAACCCATACCCTCTTTGGACTATATCCATCAATTTTAGAGTAGTGCCCCACTTATACATGCAAAAAAAAATTGTTTTACTCCTGCCCCATTTTCAACTTACTCATAAAACCGGCATTCTCTTCAGTGAATGTTGAAATTAATCGCTTATTCATATCCTGCATATATGCATTTAATAACACTATTGTGAAGTGCAAACCCCAAGCTTGAAATCACATACTAAATTTTTTATGTAGGATGTGTATGAGCGATTATTTTCAACATTTTCTGAAGAAATTGCCGGAATTATGGGTGAGTTGAAAACTGAGCCAGAAGTAAAACCCATTTTTTTCTTTGGCTTGTATAAGTGAGACTTGTCTCACTAGTCTAAAATCGTTGTATATGGTCCAAAGAGGCCTCCGTAAATATCTTAGAAGGGTTATGTGAAGTGGGATAAAACACATTTTTGGTACTCAGATACTCACATGTTATATTTACATGAGAAAGTAGAAGTCTTCAGGAACGATACACACTTATTTTTCATCCTACTATAAGTTTAAGCAAAGTTATAACAAATCTCATTTTCGGCCCTGTCAGAAATGGCAGAGGCAAGTTAACACAAGCCTGAAATTTGATATCGCGATTCAATCAGTTTTTCAGAAAACGAGCGCATTTTGTGAGAAATTACTACGTATATTTCTTGTGGAGAATTCAATTATTTTTCACCTTGTTGAAATTGTTTCTTGATAAATCTCATACGATCCGAAACAAAAGCAAAAAAAAATTATAATTTTTTTTTGGGTTTCACCCTTGATTTTTTGGTGAACAATTTTTTTTCCTAACAATACGTGATGTCAAGAAGTCATGTGCGGAGTTTCAAAGTGCTACGATTCATTAGAAATGGAACGCTATTGATACAAACTCCGAGTCATCGATATTGAGAACATAAAATCAACATTTACAATTTTTCAGAAATAGTTTAAAAGCAAAAACTCTTTCTAAATAATAGAACATTCCAAATTTTGATTCAAATGAATACCAGTTTCTCCAGTGTGATAGTTACTGTAAATCATTCAAAATCTATCAATATATTTTGATTTGCCCTCGTAAGTTTTATTCAATGAAACTATGGCCCAAGATAACCTGAACACGATACTACTTTTATCAAGAATGAACCAAAGTCCAGTTGAGAAATGAAACCTCCCTCTCAATTTCCTTTTACGTTGGGAATTTATGTCGTTCTCTCCGGACTTCCAGTTTGGAAACTTTCCTGGACCGTCTGGCAGTAATACATTCGGTCTATGAAATTGCTGGACACAGCTGTGGATAATGACAAAGGTAACATTGTTACATTCTTCTCGGTTGATCTCCGGAAAGTTTTCAGGTCGGTTTCATATAATTATCCAGCGTTTACCAGGGAGAGAAAATAACTATTTGAAAGGCTTTCGCGGCCATCTTTGTTTGAATGATGGTTTTCCGGGTTTTTGGGCCGACGTTTATTCTGAGATGTTTTCGATCAAAACGGTATTTTTTTATATGGAATGCCCTGTATAAAATCTCGTATTCAGATTCTACGTTGAATTTTGATATAGCCTCAAATAGAAATTTATAAATCAGGTTTAGGCGTTTTCGAGTTCTTGCAGATTCACTTAAGATGTCAGGTTTTAAGAAAAATCATTCATAAAGTTGCCTTATACAGTTTCATATCTGTATCTTGATGAAATTATAGGAGAAATGAATGTATGGAATCCATGAATATAAAGTGGTAATTAGATATACCTCAATCTGAAAATTTTACGTTATGAATAAACTGAAATGATCTGCACGCCAAAATTTATATTTAGGACGATGTGGCTTCGCCTCTGCTATAAATTAGCAGCTACTTTGATTCTTCAAATGGAACACACTCTATATTAAATCATTTTGAGATTTCTTATCGTTTTCCCAACAACCCAATATATTTTCCTATATCGATATGTTAACGTTTCAGATGAATCTCCAAAAGAAATGTTCCATTTAATGTACAGTTCACAATAGTCGATTTATCGCAACTTTATTCGGCTTCGGAAGTTGTGGATATCTTTCATGGTATCATCGGCATGTTCTATTGCATTCACTATAAATTATCAGAACATTCAAGACATCTTCATTACTGAAAAGGGGGAACATTCTCCATGAAAATTGACAGTTTTTTATAAGCTTATTCAATGAACTGTATGAGAGCGCTCTCAGTAGAACGCGACTGCTCTGGTATTCTGTTCGAGGAAAATGGGGTTCCGCAAGGGTTGATGCTGGGCCCGGTGTTACCAATAATTTATAGGCATGCATTTTTAAATAACTGAATTAAAGTTAAGATTCCGGAAGGAATACATTATATCCACAGTAGGTACGTGTCAAAAATTGACTTTTGTCTAGGGAATTATTCATTCAGTGCTATCAGCCGTCTCTGTATAATTTATATAATCAATAATGAGTGGAGAATATTGATAATCTGAAAGATTTTAGTATACTGAAGTCGTGCATTTCATTATAAGTATTTCAAATGAAATTTTTGTGAGTGTGTGTAGTTGAATCGTTCGATGAATATCCTGTGGAAATTTCAAAACGAATTTTTCCTAAATTTTTTCATTTGTTACAGGTCGGCCAGTTTCTTGGGCGATGCTCGCACCATCCGTCACACCCAGAAGAACCAGCGAAGGTCCCAATAACCCTGGACTGAGACTCTACAAGTTTGACAAGGATACTGGTGTGGTGAGTTCCTTTGAATATTGAATGTTAAGTTTTGTTTCGATAGTGAAATGAGTTAAAAAAATTATAATAATGACTGGCAGAAATTCATTTCACTTAAAAGACTTCCAAACAGTTTGGGACGTGGTTTAACTGAGATTCCCCTTCCCAATAGAAACAGATAATTCAAGTTGTTTAATATACAGGGTGTTAATTAGGTACGTTGACAAACTTCGGGAGGTGATTCTTGGAAAGTTTTCAGGATGAAAAGTTCCTGTGACCATATGTCACAAACGGCTTGCTTTTCGAGATACAGGGTAATAAATATACAGTTTTTTGGGGTTAACTGCGACACTTTCGACAATAATCAGTAAAAATAAGGCAAGTACAATCCGTTCGATAGTACGCATGATACAAAATAATTCAGTTCTCAAATAACTCACAGGGTCCTCCTTTTTTCAGTTTTAAAGTTTTAAAAAATAATCTGAGAAAATTGAAAATAGCAATTTTTTTAAAATATTTTCCTAGCTGTATGAAAATCTCAAATTATTATCTTATGAATAGCTTGACCATACTGAAACATTCGTATTTCAATAATAACAACAAAATTTTCTAAATTAAAAAAATTGGATTTTGTCAAAACCCTGGCTGTTACATTGGTTCGTATCCAACAGTTATATCAGAATTCCACGACCATTGTGATGACATGACACTCCAGAAACATGGTGTTTTCCAGATTATAATCAAGTTTCGATGATAATCGTGCCAGAGCGTTTCACTTCGCATGCAATATTGAAAACTCTAGCCTCTTTAATTTGACGCACTATTTTTAAGATTATGTGCGAAGCAAACCGTTCGTTCGTGCCGATTATCATCAGAAATTTATCATAATCGGAAAAACACGATATTTTTGGATTTCCCTATCATCGCAATAATCGTGGAATTCTGATATAACTGTTAGATACGAACCAATGTAACAGCAAGGGTTTTGACAAAATTCAATTTTTTCAATTTAGTGCTATCTGGTGTGGAGAAAATGAGAAAGGTTTGTTATTATCATTGAAATACAAATATTTCAGTATGGTCAAGCAATTCATGAGAAAATTATTTGATATTTACATACAGCTAGGAAAATATTTAAAAAAATTGTTAATTTCAATTTTCTCACATTATTTTGTATGTGTGTATAAAATTGAATGCTAAGAAACTTTTTCAAATATGTGTTTCCGAACATGCATAAACTTTTCCAGATAATCTCTTTTCCAATACTTTAATAATAAACTTTTTTCCCATATGGTACAAGCTTTTGGCGGTGACTGTATAACAAGATTTAGTACTTTGATTACCGCCCACTCTACTGGAAGTAAAATGGTATTCTCAAAATTAACTGGACCACTTGGAAAACTATTAAAATGTCTGCTATTGTTTCATCGTTGGTTATATTTTATTCCGACTACTGAAATACTCTTGGTTCACGTCACACTCTATTGTTCTCGTCATCGCTTGCATAATCAAAAATTTGTGCAGAAGCGACTTTTCATTAGCATAACTCACTTGCATTGTTACTGAAAAGTGTGATGATTAACTTCCTCGCAAGCCCTGATTATGGAGCAAATCAAAGGCACACCCACTTGAAATTCTTCTGTCGAGTTGATCTCGAGGGTGGACGAGATTTTTCAGCAAACAACGCTGAGCGTCTCGCCGCCTTTTGTGTCAATCGAACCCTACTTGTTATTCATTGTTTTGCTCGCCTTCCTTTGCTGTAGATTTTCTAATTATCGCTATGTTTCGCAGAGGGCATACTATCCTCCCCAAAGACAATTTCATTCCACTCGGTTTTTACGCCTTGTAGGCACTTTGTTGAATACTTGCTTTTTTTTTCATTCCTCATTTTCCTTACGTGGTAAAAAGGAAAATTTAAGGAACGTTTAGTGCTCTGCGGATACTGCTTCACTCTGACTGTTATATTCACCAGTCGAACAACGACCAAAAAAGTGAGTAAGAGTAAAACCAAGTTTTTTCTCTGGCATGGATAAGTAAGACTTGTCTCACTAGTCTTAATTCGTTGAATATGGTCCAAAGAGGGTACTGATTCCTGCTTCAGTATAATTATTTCATATCAACTGAAATATCCATGACTGTCTGATCCTCCGTAAGTATCGTAGAAGGGTTATGAGAAGTGGGACAAATCAATTTTAGGTGCTCAGATACTCACATATTATATTTGCATCAGGAAGTAGAAGTCTTCAGGAACGGTATGCACTTTTTCTTTCCTTCTACTATAATTTTTAGCAGAGTTATGAGAAATCTAATTTTCGGCCCTGCCTGAACTTGCAGTGGCGGGTTAGCGCGAGCATGAAATGTAACGTCGCGTTAAACCACGTTTTCTGAGACAACGAGCGTATTTTATAAGGTATTACTGACAATCATTCTTGTGTAGAATTGAATTATCTCTCAACCTATCGAAATAATTTTTTGATCAGTCTTATATTTTCTGAAATAATAAGAAAAATTATATTTTTTTAAATGAAAAATTTCTTAGGTTCTACCCCTGATTTTTTGGTAAACAATTTTTTTTTCCAATAATACATGATGTCGAGATGTCATGTGCCAAGTTTCCGAGTTCTACAATTCATTCTTCTCTTTTTGCTCGAGTTCGTCTGTCATTACTGGGTTATCACTATTATTTGAGAGAGAGAGAGAGAGAGAGAGATTTATTAAATTAAGTTAAGAACAATTTACAATTTGTTTCACCTATAGTTATACAGTTATTTTCAAATTTAATACATACATGTTTAATTTGGTTAAATTATCCGAATGAGCCACCTAAGCAAGCTTGTGTTGTGGAACTCATTCGGAAATCTCATACATAAAGTTATTTTATAGATATTTTCCTAGAAAGAGGAGACGTGAGAGAGAAAGTCCAGTGTACAGGGCAAGCTAAGCAATATTCAAAAGATAGTCTTGATTTCATCAAAATTATTCTCTACATAAAATCTCAATTCTTTTTTCATCTAATATCTATTTGTTATATTTTTGATGGCAACTGGTAATTGATTAAAGAGTGTTGGGTTATGAAGGTAATGATTCTACACTTCAATTATTAACATCGACATAAACATACTTACCTACCCTAATGTAGACAACAATCTTTTGTAATAATGAAATTACACTCACCTCTCTGTAGCTGATTCTATAACCCGTTTGATGAATATCCAGGAAATCAGTTGACAATGTGCAGCCAGCTTATTAAAATTCTACTGTGCCTAATCCATTTGTCATTCAGTTTATTCGGAAGCTTTATGTAGATGGCGCTAGGTTCATAGTTGTGACTGATCACCCAACGGTAACCTATGAATGAACTAAATATGCCATGAAAAGACATGAGTACTTGAATATCCAGCATTAAGAGTCAATCATTTCTAATCGCATTTCTCATTGTTACAGGTTTTTGACTACACTCAGTATTATCTTGACCTCTCCACGGCCCATGCAAACGACAACAAGAACGCCGAGTGGGCGGTCGAGTACAATTTCAGCACTTACTACTCCGTCAACGAAATGAGCTCAGTAAGTCTGCATGCCTTGGCTGACAAATTCACACAAGATAATCCTCAGGGGAACTCAGTATTTAATAGGTGAGTCGACTAAGATTTGGCATGATTTGACACCGTTCAGTTTTGTCACATCCAATATAATTTCAATAAAGTGAGTGCATTTTGTGATAATTGGTCTAGTGAGTAAATTATTTTCAGTTCCATTGTCTGCACACATTTTAGAAACCTGGTAACATCATATCATATTTCATATCATAGGCCATATTTTGAGTCATGCATTCAATGAATGAAACCACTAACTATACAGGGTGTATCTTAAATGACGTCATTCATTTCAGGTGGTGATTCCTTGTCACATTTTAAGAATATAAGTTCATATAAACGTATGTCCTAACTTGCTTCGTTTCTGTGTAACGAGTTATTAACTGCGACACCACTGGAATTAAAATTCATGATATAATATCATGAAAAAAAGACCCTTGTTACTACTAACGAACACACAAAGTTTAATAAGAATAGGCGTAAACAATTTTGAGAAATTCATGAAAAACCGATTTTTTATTAAACTTTTGACGCCCCGGTACTCGAAAACGAAGCAATTTAGGACACACGTTTGAATGAATGGTATATACTGTTTTGGCCATTCTGAATCGATTGGCGTTCGCAGAGTTCGCCTATCTGTAACCGTTCTTGAATTGGTCAGCTTTGAATCAGTTTTCAAAAAATTATCAATCATGATATACTCGACTTTTTTGTCCTTTGATTGTTTTCGTTCAAATTTCCAGAATATACTACTTCGGCCATCTTGAATCGATTGACGTTCACAGAATTCGTCTATCTCTAACCGTTCTCAAGTTCGTCAGCTTTGAATCAGTTTTCAAAAAATTATCTATCATGATATATTCGACTTTTTTGTCCATCGATTTTTTCCTTTCAAATTTCCAGCATATACTGATTCGGCCATCTTGAATCGATTGGCGTTAGCAGAATTCGTCTATCTCTAACCGTTCTCGAGTTGATCAGCTCTAAATCAGTTTTTAGATTTTTTTTGCCGTCAAAAATATTTCTGATGAGTTTTCGTCATTTTTGTTAAAAATTTCGGCATAAGCACGTCAAAATACGATCGAGGCCAGATATTTGAAATTCGAAAAATTAAAAATTCAAAATCCCAGAAAATTTGATTTTTTACCATAAACACCCTTTTCCGGCCAAATCTTACATCTGAGCACAAAAAACCATACGTTTTCGGAACAAGCATAAAATTTTGCATATAAAGTGCAAATTTCAAGTCGATGTGACGACTTAGTATTTTTCATGATTTTTACTTTTTCGAGTAATTTTTAATTTCTTTCGATCGACTTTAAATCCACAATATATACCAATTCAACCATTCTGAATCGATTGGCGTTCGCAGAATTCGTCTATCTCTTATCGTTCTCAAGTTGGTCAGTTCTGAATCAGTTTTCAAAAAAGTATTTATCATGATATACTCGACTTTTTTGTCCGTCAATTTTTTTGGTCCAAATTCTCAGTATATACTAATTCGGCCATCATGAATCGATTAGCGTTCGCAGAATTTGTCCATCTCTAACCGTTCTCGAGTTGGTCAGCTCTGAAACCGTTTTCAAAAAAGTATTTATCATGATATACTCGACTTTTTTGTCCATCGATTTTTTTCGTTCAAATTCCCAGTATATACTAATTCGGCTGTTTCAAATCGATTGGCGTTCGTAGAATTCGTCCATCTCTAACCGTTCTCGAGTTTGTCAGCTCTGAATCAATTTTCAAAAAATTATCTATCATGATATATTCGACTTTTTTGTCCGTCGATTTTTTTCGTTAAACTTTTCAGTATATACTAATTCGGCCATTCTGAATCGATTGGCGTCAGCAGAATTTGTCTATCTCTAAAAGTTCTCGAGTTGGTCAGCTCTGAATCAGTTTTCAAAAAATTATGTTCCATGATATACTCGACTATTTTGTCCATCGATTTTTTTCGTTCAAATTCCCAGTATATACTAATTCGGCTATCTTGAATCGATTGGCGTTCGTAGAATTCGTCCATCTCTAACCGTTCTCGAGTTGGTCATCTCTGAATCAATTTTCAAAAAATTATCTATCATGATATACTCGACTTTTTTGTCCTTCGATTGTTTCCATTCAAATTCTCAGTATATACTAATTTGGCCATTTTGAATCGATTGGCTTTCGCAGAATTTGTCTATCTCTAATCGTTCTAGAGTCGGTCAGCTCTGAATCAGTTTTCAAAAAATAATCTATCATGATATACTGGATTTTTTTGTCCGTCGATTGTATCCTTTTGAATCCCCAATGTGGATTAATTTGGCCATTTCGAATCGATTGGCGTTCGCAGATTTTGTCTATCTTTAACCGTTCTCGAGTTCGTCAGCTCTAAATCAGGTTTCAAAAAATTATCTATCAAGATATACTTACTCGGCTTTTTTGTCCGACGATTTTTTCCTTTCATATTTCCAGCATATACTACTTCGGCCATTCTGAATCGATTGGCTTGGCCTTCGCAGAATTTGTCTATCTTTAACCGTTCTCGAGTTGGTCATCTCATACTAGCTTGTGGTTGATACCAAAACACCACTATGACTCATGATCAGTTTTGGCCTCTTGGGGCAGAATAACTTATGAGAAAAGAAATGAAATAGTCGAAATTAATGAGTTGAATGAATGATATTTTTTTCAAGTATGTTCCACCCGTTAAACAGATCAGAGAAGGTCGATCTCTCTTCGGCTCCTGTACTAGGTTGCTTTTAGGAATTCCTATCACAACCCAAATTCTTCATCTCGAGTAGGACATCAGTTTTCAAAAAATCTCGACTTTTTTGTCCGTCAATTGTTTTTCGTTCTAATTTTTAGTATATGCTGACTCGGCCATTCTGAATCGATTGGCGTTCGAAAAATTCGTCTATTCCTAACCGTTCTCGAGTTTGGTAATAAGGTCAACATTTTTTAAATTTTTTGGTAATATAATCTTCAATGGAAAAAATATCGAATGGCATAACTCACAATTCGTTTTCATTGTTTCAGGTACTATAGAGCCAATTCTGTCCGCATCAATACAAACCCATCCACTGGGTGCGATGCTACTTGCGCTCATACTCATTACTGCGCCATAACCAGAGTGGACTACGATGAATTCCATCAGTGTATGCAGACTGCTCCCAGCGCCCTCTCTTCGTCTAGGTCGTTCACCTATCGACCATTAATTGTCCTCATAATTTCTGTGAGTGTTGTGATAAATTTAGTGTGATAATTTAATGCTTTCGACTTCGACAGACAATGAATAATTACTCGAAGGATATTACAAAAGGTATCAGGGCAGAGTTCACTCAGTATGACTAAAGTGTGCTTGAGATATGAGGACTGATTTGCTTAAAACAAAAAAATCTTGGAAACGTGTCATGAAATATTCTTTATATGTTGTCAGTGATCTGATGAGGAAACAAAACTATTGTTTTCTTGTTTCCTCAACATATACTTATCCCAATCCCAACTAACCTCCGACATAAAAAAGTTGTCAGTAATAATGAAGCTATATGGACACTGAACGAGTTCGTGGTCGATACCGAAACACTACTATGTCTAATGATTAGTTTTCGCCTCTTATGTCGATACTGTTCAGAATTCAAATCTCTCATCCGCGAGAGCGCAGAATGACTTATGAGAGAAAAAGTGAAATAGTGGAAAATTCTGAGTTGAACAAATGAAATTTGAACTCAAAATTATTACAAAAGTTTTGAAACTTCGTTGCAAAATTTGAAAACATCTATTCTGATGCAAAAATCTAATTTGTTGATTAATTAGATTTTTTTAAATTGCATGAAGTTCCGGATCGTGTACATGGTTGCAAATTAGTGACTGCATTCAAATGGATTTTCAATTATTTTGAGACCACCTTGATAAAAAAAAAATACCACTAATTGAGAAAATATATGTTCCGGTTAACGTAAAAGGTTACAAACTTACCTAATATTTTTCAGATGTACCTGTCAAGTTTGCAGAACTTTTGAAATTTTCTCAACTAATATACAGCAAAATTCAAGTTAATTTCAATTTTGACAATGTTGCGTATTTTGGAAGAGTTTGCAAACTGAGATTTATTGCTTTCTCGATCTACCATTCACTTGACCAAAGTTTGAAAATTTTGGAATTATTGTTTAATTTTCGATTTGTCATGTCTCAAAGTGTAATGTACCCCTTATTATTGACATTATCGAAAAGTTCATTCAAGGAGATTATTCAGAACTGAAAACGATATTCAAATTTGAAATCCCAACTGGCGTGAACAAAATTCTATTTTTTGTTACCCCCTGTACACTGTTCGGAAATTTGAAATTTTGACAAAACATATGCAAGTATTCCGCAATGCACTGTCGTTTGTTTTGGATGGAACGTAGTTCCTACAGTGAGATTTATAGATAATTGCAAAACAGTTGTTTTAGAAGATTTCACCAAGAATTCAATTTTGTTGAAGACGAGCATAGGTTTACGCGAAATATTGATGGGTTATTGAATCAATTTTTCCATTATAGGGGTAAGAGGTTCAGTATGACTATCAACGAATTTGAATATGCATATAAAGAATATTGAACTGATGAATAATTGAAATAGATACAACATATACAGTGTCACACATAAAGTTCGCAACATACGGAAGTTTTTTTATTGATAGATATAATAAAAATTAAACTCTGCGGTTAGTTTGTGCTTGAAAAGTTGGTGGAAAAGAGCCCCTTTCCTTTTGTCATTGCTATACTCTGAATCTGTCAAATTTAACATATTTTTCGAAAATCCTCAAAATATGTATTTTTTTTATTTCGAAATTCTATACCTTTGCTTGAAATTTACTTTTTTCAATTTTTCGAATCTTTTGCTTCACCGATTCAAACGAAACATAAAATAAAAGTGTAATAATAATGAAGAAAAATTCGTTTATTCGATTCAGTTTAACAATGAAATCAGAAAACTAGATGAACTTTGCAACAACAATGACGAATTTCTGGAGGTGCATTTATTTATTTTTCTGGTAATAGGCCAATGGTATTTTAGGGGAAAGATATGCCACTGAAGTCTCGTATTCATCAAAAATATTGAATTTGAATCATTCGAATTGATGAAAAAAATCGAAAAATTAAAAAATTGTGACAATAGAGATTTCCAATTTGAAGCAAAGGTATAAAATTGAATACTGAGCAACTTTATTCTTTAAAACTTATTGAATTTTCCAAAAACCCCGATTTTTTGGGGATTTTCAAAAAAAATTGTCAAATTTGAAAGGTTCAGAGTAGAAATGACGAAAATAAAGAGATTCTTCACTTATTTTCCACGCACAAACTAAGTGCAAAGTAAAATTTTGCAAACTATATGTGTGACACTGTATTTTGGTCATGCGTATTAGTGGAGAAGAGCTATACTTTTTTCTCAGAACCGGTCAAGAATAATCCTATTCCGATAATTTTTTTTTGTAGTGATTGAAAATACTTTATAGTTTAAAAATTGACGTTCTCTTTTATTTTATTTTTTAAATAATTTCTAATATTCCTAATGAAATAACCTTAATTATAAATCGTAACTTGATGGGATACAAAATATATTATTTGTGGCCAACGTTTCGAATTTTATCTAGTTATTTTTGAGGACTTTGTAAAAAGGAGTAAAGTTCAAAAGTCCATTCAATACTTGCCACAATGTTTCACTCATATGGAGAAACATCAAACTCTGGTGTTAAAACTGAAATTGATTCAAAAACTTTGTCTAAAATGAGAGACGTAGAATACGAAAAGATAAACTTTCACAACAAAAAATTTCATTACAGACACAAGACGAACACCTACTTTCACAGACGTTCAATTATTAATATTATTACCATACAGATGATTTAAATTAGTAAAAAGTAACGTTCTCATCACGAGAGAAGACTCACTTACTGTAATTGCGGGAATAATTATTTCAGAATGCGCCCTAGGTTGAAATGAAGCTTTATGTGTCGTTTTGAAAGAAAAGGATGGATATTAAGGATTGTTGGGTTCGTAACGTATGAATTATCACCTCATTCTCTAGAATGATCGAAGAGAATGGATGGATTGATGGTATTTATTTTTTCAATTATATCACTCTCATGTTCGCAAAATCTCGTTTCTAATTATCGATGAGTTTGACCTACATAATATTGAAATTGATTTCATATAGGTATTTAATTCAATTGCATTTCAGATAGAGTTTCAGGTCCTTCTTGTGTGGAGAAACGTTTTCAAATTTTATTTTCACTGGCAAAAGCAATTTTTGTTTTTTCACGATTTAACACACTAGCAAGTTTCTCTGAGATACCATTCACATACGGTACAGCAAGTGTGTTGAACGTTGAAATACCAGAAGTTGCATTTGCTAGTGAAAATACAATTGTAAAACGTTTCTTCACACAAGAAAAATATAAAGATTCATCAGAAATGCGATTAGATTGAATGAATAAAATGAATTTTCAAAATTGTCTTTATTGTTATGTGAGTCAAACTGGTCGATATTTGGAAAAAAGGTTATGCGAACACTGAAAGAACATAAATATACAAATGGATACCATTAATCCATCCTCTCTCGCTCAACATTCTAGAGAGTTGATTTATAGTTTTCACTTTCCGAACCCAACAATCAAACAACAATTTTTTTCAAAATAGCAATTGTTCAATATGGTAACATTATAAGTTGCTGAATGTCCGTGATGGTAGGTCATCGTCTTGTGTCTGTAATAAAATGTCTCTCGTTTCAGACAATGCTTCCAAATCAATTTCAACACTTTTCTTTAAAGTTTTCACTATTTTATAAACGAGTCACAAAACATTGTGGCAAGTATTGTTTTATGAATCTTCCGCTTGTTCACAAATTCATTGGTCATTATTTCAATTTTTTTTTAAATTATCGTTATTTCAGCAAAAACATCATAAATTTAATGAAAATTATTAAAATTTAATAAAAACAAGAGGGTCAATTTTAAAACTATGAAGGTTGAAGTATTTTTCAACCATATAGCCCACTCGAATAAAGTGTTGTATGGAAATCACACCAACATGCAGAACGAAATCTTTCAGTGAACTCTGCACTGAATTTCATAGCAATTTTGTATGGAAATTCTGAGAAATTTATGAACTGTGGCGCATCTAATATTCATGTAAAATATTTTTGTATATATTGAACAAAAACAAAGGAATTATTTAACGATATGTATACCTATGATGAATGTGTAAGTGTGGCAGAGCTCTTTTCAAGTTTTTCAAACACGATGCCTATTGTAAATAATGTATTCATACCTATTATAGATGTTATTAAACTATAAAGGATATCGAAAAGAACCGTTGAACAAATTTCATATTTTGAAAGGAAAATTCACCATTTTTCATAACGAATTGATATTTTTCGCATCTGAACTCATTTTCTATAAGTAGGTATATAAAATATGTGCCAATTGAGATATTTTACATCAACTTGATTATATGGAATGTCACATGACTATTCACATGAAATGAGTTAAGTAAGAGTTAAACAGTTTACCTGAGATTACCCACAAGTGTATTCCTGATTTGAATTCACCTTCATCTGTAATCAAGGATGAAATAATTTTGAATTTGACTGAAATTGTCGAATTATTGTAAAGAGAACCAAGAAGCCACTAAGATTGGAACTAATTCACTGGTACTAAAAACACCTAACTCAAAGGATCATCCAGTGAAATATACAGTGAAATCCACAAAGTATGCATCATATAAAAAACTTCTTCACCGTGGGTTTTTCGACAAAAAGATCTTCTTGACATGCACCAACAAAATACTAATACTGTAAAAGTGTCAATAATGTTATTTTGAAAAGTTATCCACTGAGTATTGAAAAAAACATCAAGATTTGGAGTGATGTTTTATTTTGTATCGATTTTTTTAAATAGAATCATCGAAATATTCAATTTGCTTCAAACGAAAATCAGGCGACATTCTGTATACAGCGGCAAAATGAAAAAGTGTAAAATATTATAAAATCGCCCAACTCTTAGTTCAACCATGATTACTTTCCTTTTGAATTGAAATAAATTTTAACATTTTTGGTGCAGCTCTTTTTTCGGCAACCGTCCGGGAAATACCTACTTCCCGGACGATATTTCTTTGAGAAAGTATCACTTCTCGGACTAGTACGGGAAATGCTCGAATTTCAATATAAATATTAATATAAATAAGAATTAGAATATTTCTGTTAGTACCTTCTTCTGTTCGAATTTCAATATTTGATACAAATAATAATTAAAATGTTCTTCTACAAAGAAATATAATAAATAAATGTTTCTCGATTTCTTTTTCTACACGGTTGCCGAAAAAATTGTGTACGCAACACAACTGTTTTTTGGATGAGTGGACAAGGTTCACTACGTTCGTCCTAGAATCTTGTTCACTCGTCCGAAAAAACAGTGTTTTCCGGACTAGTCACGTAAATTACTATTTATTTTTCTTTAACAACTGAAATGGCTCAAAATAGTAGAGTATGGTAACAAGGAATAATGTTCAGTAATTTCGATTTATGAAACATCAAAATGGAATAGATTCGAAATGATAACTTTTTTTGTGGTGGTTTCCATTTAATCAATTTGTGCTCAGATATTGATTCAATTTGGATGCTCTACCACTCGATATCATTGAACAGTATTTTTTTGTTGCAATTGTTCCTACAACTCGCATTATGAAATTGAAGCTTGGTTTTGGCTTTAGATTAGTTTCTAAACGCATTATAAGACCGCATTGAAACCGTTTTAAAAGAGTGTTTTAAGTGCTTTTTAATGATTATATGGTTTCTATATAACTTTGAAGAAGAGTATGAAGAAAATGACCACGTAGCCTACAGATGAGCTGCAAGAGATATTTTGGGGTTTAAAAATATTATTGAAAATATTGAAAATAAATATGTCTATTTTACCAACCAACTTCACTTTATATTTGATGAACCATAAAAAACAAATAGAAAACAAAATCGGACAAACTGCAATTAATTTCCCTAATACATTTTTATTCGTAACCATAAAAAATATGTTTCCATTTGGTTGCAAATGTTTGATTACTAGTCAGAATAAATCCAGGATTTTCGAAATGAGTGCTTTTGAATAGCTAAAAATAGAATGCATTTGAAATGATTGAGTGTCACTGAAATAAACCGCCGGGATTTATAACAGAGGATTAAAACTATAAACCGGCTCAGTTATAACTGACTGAAATAAAATGCAGTCAATCTTTTCAGGGACGTACGTCAATAAATACAAGGTGATTTTCATTCTGATAGAAAAATCAGGACAGATTCAATTATTACAATTCATCTTCAATACCACCCGATTCTGAATTATTACAAACGATATGGTCATTGTCGTTAGAAATAAATATCCATAAGGGTGGCCGGTAGCTTGACGGTCTAAAGCTTCACGCGCACTTAGCCGAAGCGTCGCGAACGGCAGCAGCGCGAATTTTATTCAGTTCAGCATTTCAATGAACGCAGTACGTATTCTAGTGGGCTACAATGAGCAGTTCGCCATAAGAGGATCTCTTTGTATTAAGTTTAATTGCTACCATGGCGTATTTCAATCTGAATACCAATTTTTACAATCACATCAATAATAATTGAATTTTCTTTGTAATCAATGTCTGTGTATCACGGCATACTGCAAAAGAACAAAATTCGCCACCAACTTTATCACCACTTCCTACCAAATACTGCTAAAAACTGAAATATTAGACAAGAATCAACAAATATTTGAATATACTCGCTGTCTGTACCGCGCATTGAGTTGAAGAGTCAAGAGAAACGACTCCTAGTTGTTCCGAAGAGAATTCTCGCGTCAACTGACGCTCCTCTTCGCTGTCATTTTCTAGGGCGAAAAATCCACAATTTTCTTCTCGCCGCTTCCGTTCGCGACGCTTCGGTTAAGTGCGCGAGAACCTTAAGGCGCAGCCCTTTCGAAACTTCAGTAGGTGAGTTCGGATTGGTTATAAGGAGTTGGAGCGGAGTGAGAGTGGAGCTAAAGTGGATAAAGACAGGTGGCAAATTTTGAAGCACCGCGGTTTTCTGTGTCCGAAGTTCCCGAACGACTTTTTTGATAATAGAGAGAACCTGTTTATCAAAGTGTATATCTACTAACACAATTGATCACCTATTTTCAAATAATGATTTATCGGTGCTTCGACTTGACCTTGCTCGAACATTTTTAGGTTAAAACCAGAGACCCAGAGAGAAAAAGAGCTGCTCTAGCTTGTGCTCTCATAGGTCGAGGTGGTACTTTTGGAGTCACTTCTATCCACTCCCGTTACAAAACCCTAACGCTGAAATTCGCACTCCTTGGACGCTTTTCATTATACCCGAACGCATATGGTGCTTACCGAGTGAATAGAGTCAAAAGAGTGAGCAAGCCGAACTCAGCTAGTAAAGCGGTAGTCGGTTCGAGCCCGATGTAGGTTCGAGGGATTTTTTCACAAGTACTCAATATCGGAATCGATAGACGACCACAGTCCTTGTTGAAAGCAAGTGTATTGTGTGTTGTCTAGATGCCAATCTCGTCTAGTGCTAGCTTGGAGTGCACGCCGGCCACCCGAGGTGGTGCTGTAGGTTTTCCAGGTTTTTCTGCAGCTGAAAAGTGAATACGTCACCAAAAATCGATAAGTCGCCCTGGAGCGCCACGGCAAATAATAATAATAATAGCAGTCCTCTATCCGCACAGGCTATGCGTTTGGGTACACTCTACGAGTGTTTATGAGGGAGTATTATTATTATTATATCCGGAAGACTTGTGCGTTTTCAACGAAAAATACAACACATTCAGCTGAAACATTTTCTAGTATTTCCACAAGAGATATATTTGAGAGTATCTGATGTAAGACAAGTTTTCAATGCAACACATTTTCTTCTCTGATGTGAAACCCAGTATACGGAATGGTTTGGACATTTTCGATCTCGGATACTTTTAACGGTACTATAATAATATTTTTCTACAACTGTCAAAATAAGTCCACTTTTTTGTGTGGTTTGTGTGCGTAAAGTATTACAATATTTCACTATCAACATACGATTTCATCATTAAACGAAAAAGCGTAAAAAAAGTGCACTTTTTTTAACGGCTGTTGCTAGGCAACCGACAGTTTAATGCAACAGCAGTGACAGATCCGAATAATAACGAAATCCTGTCATAAAGCCAGTTCTCATTTTCTTTGGCAACTAATAACCTATAAATATCTGATATACAAATGTTTCACCAATAATATTCTTAGCATTCTTACTATTAAATAAGTATTATCAAAATTCCAAAATATCGCGGCGAATATATTCAAAATAATAGCATATACCTCTAAGGAACTATTGGACCTAATCTACATTAAGTAATCCAAGGTAGCTATGGCTGTTTGGCCGTCAGAAACTAGTTGACAAAAATAATTAATGAAATTTGTGAAATTGGGCATCTATCCAGATAACAAATTCTTGATAACTATCAATTTAATTTAATTCGAAATGAAAAGTGATGAAGATTGAACGGAGAAAATCGTGGATAGTGCAAACATGAGATTTCTTTGGCATAGTTCAAAGAAAGAAAAAGGTATTCGTTGCTTCACGAGGATTGTTTATTTATTTTGAATACACTAAGAAAATGAAAAGTTACTTCGACGGACTAGTTATTCGAAAGTCAAGTCAACATTAATAATAATAATATTGACCTCGATGAATATGTTATTTTAATATTCGCTCAAATTTTCATTTTGCGGGATAGTGTAAAGAGAAAGGGATTTCAACTTTGTCGAAATTATTCGTTTCATTTATTCGAAACTCACTCTCCGGCATACTCTTCGAACTTTTTTAGAATAATGAATTAATAAAAATATGCCAAATTCATTTGATAATTGCAAAAAAATATGAATTGGTTATTTTTTTGACAGTTGAAGAAAAAATACTGTATAAAACTCGTGAGTAAAATGTTTATCACTTTAGTCACTTGATACATAAATTACTATTTTCGACTTCTAACAATTATTATCGTGTATAAAATCTCAAGGTCAATATTTTTATTGATTTTATGTTTTTATAAGTGAGTATAAAAAAAAATAGCAAACAAACTAGTTATCTTGTTTTATGCTTTCACTTATTTCGATCACGCTGTTACTTTTTTCCGAAGCATTGGTACTGGAACGTGCATTTCTGAAATCACTAAAATATTGATTTAGTCCTGACGATTCATCATTGGCCTGAAATATATTTCAATAACCAAAATCCCACCTGTGCATTCACCACGTTCATTTTGCTAATTTGTCACCAAACATTAACCCTTTGCGGTCCAATTATATTTTCATAATCAAAGAAATGAAAAACAGTCCATTCAAATCATGCAGAGGAAAAAAACAGGAAAAAACCTAAAACAAACAAGTAGCGACTTCGACCAAGGCCGGTGTCGGGGCTGACCCGACATCGGACTGGAACGTGATACTTTCGGAGATTACCTATTATTGGATCGGAACGGTAAAATTTTGCTGTCGGGGCTGTCCCGACAAAAGGGTTAAAGTATTGAAAGAGGTTAATTTTCCTCTAAAAATATGAAATTTGTATGAGAAGTTATTTATATGATATATCTGATGAGAGAAAAATTATTGAGGCCTGAGTACTGATGAAAAAAATTAGACTGGAATAACCAGAAAGCTATCTTCAAACGAAATGAAACATCGTCGCTATTATATACAGGGTGTAACATAAGGACGTATTCCTGAGACAATTTTAAGAACAAATTCTGAATAAACTTGTGCCCGGAAATGCTCCGTTTCGGACATACAGGGTGTTGAAATTGAATTTTTTGCACGCTTTTTAAAAATAACTTTTGTAAAAAATAAGTTATTTGCACGAAATTTGGTACCCGGGGTTTTTTGACGTCGGAAATCATAATTTCGTATTATTTTTCATGTAACACCTAGATGGCGCTGCGTACGCTGTCATTATTTATTTCAAATTGCCCTAACATTATTGACAGTGACACCTTTTCCAATTAAAAAATTAATGCTTCCTCAACAACTGGAGGTGATTTTTTTCGAGATATTTACAATTTTTTATATCGATGCATGTTACTTAGCTCCTAGGGCGCTAAGTGAAGCTTAAAAAAATTTCAAGAATCTGTATCTCGAAAACGAATCATTACATTTTATATAGAAAGCTGTAAATATCTCGAAAACGATCACCTCCAACGTTGTTGAGGAAGTGTATTTTTTTTACTTGGAAAAGGTGTGGGAATGAGGTTTTTTCATGAAAAGTACCAAATGAATAATGACAGCGTACGCAGCGCCCTCTACGTGTTACATAAAAATTGATACGAATTTATGATTTCCCACGTCAAAAAAACCCCGGGTACCAAATTTCGTGCAAATAACTTATTTTTTGCAAGAGTTATTTTTAAAAAGCGTACCTACAAAAAAATCCAATTTCAACACCTTGTATGTCCGAAACGAAGCATTTCCGGACACAAGTTTATTTAGAATTTTTTCTTAAAATTGTCTCAGTAATACGTCACTCGATAATTTTAACGTACTTATGTTACACCCTGTATAACATACGAAAAGTATTTTCCCCGTTACCACACAAGTTATTTGATTTCTAGATGCGCATTTCAACAAAAAATAATGGTGAATATGAGGCAAACCAGAAAGATGATGTTGAGCTAGTATAAACAGGTGTAATACAGCAAAAATACAATTAGAAAAAAATTACTCTGAGCATTGAAAATATATAAAGAATACCGCACACTTTAATAGGAAAAGTGGCCTCCTGTCGAATCGGCTGAATTTTTGATATGTTGTAGTCGTAGTGATTCCAAACAAAAAATCCAATGGGCACAACTTTTTCTTCAGGCTAGTTTTGGAGCAGAGATCCACGAAAACCTTCATTTGTTCTACAAAACGTTATCCTTGATAATCATCAGTATTCTGAGTAATCAAGATGTAAGCATTGATTAATATGAGATACTTTTCAAGTATTGTTCTTTGGAGTTATTAGATTTGGTCAATTATATAGTGTGTTCCAGCTCCTTACAATTTCTAAAGTTCAGTAATTCGAAAATGGTTTCAAATCGCCTTAGGGATCTACAATCAAAAACACTTTATGAATTTTATTCTACGCCGTTTTCTACATCACAAAGTTGAAAACTATACCGAGTGTTCGTTTTGAAACAAAGCGATAGTTGAATTCGAAAAGTTCCGTATTGAAAAATATTTTTCGACAATCCTGTATAATTTCAAGGTATGAGAAAGAACAAGAAATATTAAAAATATGTCAATAAAATAGCCGTAGAAAAACTTCTTTCTGAATCTACCATTGTAACGTCAGGGATTTTTACATTTGCGAATGGATTTATTTCGACCAAAAATTCGTAACATCCAACTGATTCAGAGAAAAATAATAGTAGTAGAGAGGTGAATGAAGGTAGCGCAGATGTTATAACTAATATTTCATTTTAGTTTAATGCGTTCCACCATCCAACCCTATTTTTTTCGAATTGCCCTGTATATGAGGCAATATATTCTTGTTCTGGATCCTGCTGTTTGGTTAACTTTCGTTTTTATTTCGATATCACAACAGTATTCGGGAAATTAAACGTTGACGCATTATGAAAATATTATAGTTTAGATTCGTTTTGAAAACTGTTCAATCATTTTCAAGAATGGGGTACTAGATAATATGAAAACATTGCATCCCTTCACTACAGAAAAAAAAAAACAAAAATGTTTCCATTGAGCAATGTTTTGATTGTTTATTGTGACTTCATGTAAAGTTGAATATGGCGTATAATTTTGCAGTGAGATTCAAATTATATGAGTGTGAATACAATGGAGGACGAAGAAACCCGATGAAATTAATAAACCCCAATCTCATGAACAAGATAAAAGGCAGGATTTCAGGAACATTTTATATGAATTTGACGAACGTATTGATATTCCAGGTCTATGGAGAATGAGAGTAAAATTTCGTCGTCGAAATACTATTAAATAACAACTGTGAATCAACTTCAATGTCAGTTTCTTTGATTGTATCGATATGTTCCAAAATGAAACACCCTGTAAATCATTATTAGGGTTAATTCGACGGTGCTTCATTAGGGTCAACGATACTAGGTTCGAAAGGTACGTTAAATGTAACATATAATATATTGAGTTATAGCCCATCATTGTCTCCATATTATACTTATGCTAAATGTGTGAATGGAGGCTTAGTTGACCCGCCAGGAGGAGTTTCTCCATCATACTCCTTGGGCATCAATAAAATAATCGAATATAAAGTAATTAGACCTATTTTTCTAACATCCTCTTTGAGTTTCATCATCAACTCGAACTATTAGTTTGTTCATACCAGATGGAACACACTGTATAATTGACCATCTGTAATGACACCAACGAAAAATACTTCTAATACTATCTTATATTGATGAATGTTTAAATCTTGATTACTCAGAATAGTGAAAATTATTTAGGGTAACTTTTTTGTTGTTTAACAATAGAGAAAAAAATTGAATTATCAACGCCCTCTAGCGTTAAAACTAGCCTATAGAAAAAGTTATGCCCCATGGACTTTTTGTTTGGAATGACTTGGACTACAACATATCAAAAATTCAGCCGATTCCACAGAGGACAGAGGGGTGTTATGTTCAATTTATCAAGAAGTATCATGAGAAAGTTTAACAGACAGACTAGAAGTACAGAGACCATCCAAATGCGCTTTAATGAGTAATATTACATATTTATACCACTAAAAATGTAGCAGTTGTAATAAAAAAATTAATATTGGTGGAATATCTCCTGGATACGAATTGGTTTTTGTACTGTAATGCAATCCAAAATATGGAGTCTATCTATCCCAGCAGATTGTTTCATGTTCTCTGTATCACATACGATTTTCAAGACACGAATCATTGTGAAATCTAATTGCATAATAACGAGGCCTTGAAGCCAAGAAGGCGAATGATCCGTAGATTAAATTAGCATGAAGCACTCAGATGGGATATGCAACCCGATTCACAAGTATATTCCGTGTATCGAGTTGCTGCAGAGATGAGCACACTCGAAAATTTGCAAAATTACTGCAAGTATTAGGTATAATACATTATAACGATGCTACAATAAAGGAAAAACCGACTGAAAATTCAATGAATTATTCCAACAACAAACCGTTTCATACGATGAACATTCCAACAATTCCAACAATTTCAACAAGGTGAAAGATAATTCAATTCTCCACAGGAAATATTGTCAGTAATTTCTCACGAAGAGCGCTCGTTTCAAAAAGCCTGACTGAATTCCGATATCAAATTTCAGGATCGCGTTAACACGCCACTGCCATTTCCGGCTGGTAGGCCAGGCAAAATAATAGCTCATCATACCTACAAGTCACTGAAAAATTCCGTACAGGATGAACTAGGTTGGAAAGGGTAGAGAAGGGCATAACTAATCTAGTGACAAAAATCTGAATGCATGCATACAAGGTGGGGTGGGGGATGAAAGGGGGTGAAATTGGTTTTTCACGATTTACAGCCTAAATACATAATTTATCAAAAAAAGTTGAATGTAAAAGTTGTAGATAATTAAAAAGTCTTCAACTTTGTTTTCAACAAATTTTTCACAAAACCTCAAAATTGCCGAGTAAAGTACATAAAACCAATATTTTCGTTTTTATTTTCTATTTTTTTTTTTTTTTTATTATTATTTTACGTTAACACAGAAATTGGTAGGATTGTAGTATTTTTTATGCCAAGCAAGAAGATATTTATTTTTGTCAAAAAGTTCAGTGGTTTTTGAGAAATTAATAATTTTCGCGAAAAACTCGTTTTTTTCAAGTCCCTCAAAAAGCTTGTTTTTTCATTGTAGAGAGTTCTGTGGGGGCTCATTTTTTTCGAAAAGATTATGATTTGTTGTGAATTTCTGAGCCGTATTTCAAGAAATAATATAAAATTTGTATCTATAGTGAGAAAGTCGATATTAGCAGAATGCGATTTTTCACTTTTTCTCAATTTCTACAATTTTTTTCCATTGAGGTAGTATACTTTTTTCTTCTATATTAAAATTGAAGTCTTTCCGAAAAAAATGCGTCCCCACAGAACTCTCTACAATGAAAAAAAAAGAAGCTTTTTCAGGGACTTGAAAAAAACCAGTTTTTCGCGAAAATCATTAAGTTCTTAAAGACCACTGAACTTTTCGACAAAAATAAAATATTTGCTTGCTTGGCATGAAAAATACTACATTCATGCCAATTTCTGTTATCGGAAAGTAACAAAAAAAAAAATTAAAAATAAAAACGAAAATATTGGTTTTTCATACTTTGCTCGGCAATTTTGAGGTTATGTGAAAAATTTTATGAATTCAAAGTTGTAGATTTTTTAATTATTTACAACTTTCAAATTCAACTTTTTTTGATAAAATACGTATTTACGCTGAAAATCGTGAAAAACCGATTTCACCCCCTTTTATCCCCCACCCCTACTCGACTGCAAGCATTCAGATGTTGAATTTTTGTCCCTACATTAGTTAAACCCTTTTCTACCCTTAACAACCTAGTTTATCCTGTACGGAATTTTTCAATAAAAAAAAGTAATTCACCTGTTCTGAGGTCCGAAAATTAGATTTGTCGTAACTTTGATAAAAATTATAGTAGAAGGAGAAGAAAAAGTATAATCGTTTCTGAAGACTTCTACTTCCTCATGCAAATATTGTTATATTTGCTTTGGGTATCTGTGTTTTATCCCACTTCACAACCCTTTTACGATATTTACGAAGGATCCGGAAGTCATGGATATTTTAGTTGATATGGAATAATTATACTGAAGCAGGAATCAGTACCCTCTTTGGATCATATGCAACGATTTTAGACTAATTAAACAAGTCTCAATGATATATGCCAAAGAAAAAACTGGGTTTTACTCCTGCCTCCCCCTCCCCTTTCTCGGGAGTTCCATCCATACATTTTTCCTTGAATGATGGGCTCAGAAAATGACAGCAATACCTAAGTTTTCAATAATTCATGGAAAGGATTTCGCGCAATGCAATCTTTTGAGATTTTGTTACTTTGGAAATTATGAGTCAACATTGGATCTGATGGTGTCGTTTTGTGTTTGAATCGAAGCTCAATAGATTTGCTACAGCTCCACTCCCAACAATTTTTTCGGTACCATCACTATTTTACCAAATGTTTGGCCCAAAATTTGACCCCAAACTTAAGATTTCTCTTTTTGAAATAATAATATAATAATAATCTCAGTCATGTTTTTTTGGGAACTGTTAGACCCACAGTCCTGCCATTGAACGCAAATTATGTTAAATCCAGTCGGCTTTGAAAATGGTATGAGTAATTTTTCGATAAATCTTATACTTTTTGAAACCATAACAAAAGAAACGTGCACAAATTTCGCTGTTTTGTGCGGATATACAAAAATGTACCAGGCAATTTTGATGGATAAAAAATAAAAGAAGAAAAAAAAACGACCACCTACTGGATTTTTTTGGAACCTGAGTAGGTTTTTTGACACCATTTGGCTGTGTTTTATATAGAAAGTAGCTCAACACACATGTTCTGGTTTAGTTTCTCAATGTTAGGTAGTTCATCAGCCTCATCCTGCACACAAAAGGGTCACAATTTTTTTTCTCCACATCAGTGTCTCGAAATGAAAAATATGTATATAGTTAGGTAGGTATATTGGTACGTATATGCGAAACAATGACCAAAATATTTGCGATTGCATGTGAAGTACTGGATTTTTCTGTAAATGAATATACAATATATTAGTTGTTGAATGTTGCATATTTTCCTACTTAGTTGAAAGGTTGTTATTAATAGGTGAAATTGTTTTGTATAAGGAAATTTCTTTAGATTATTTCGTATTTTATGGAAATTTCCTCCACTTTTAATCACATATTTTGAACGCATATCCATCTATAAGTGTCAAACAGTCAGGAAGCGTATTTTTCTCAAAGTAGTCTCAATAATTTTTCTTGAAAATATTAGTGGACGTGCTTTTTGGTGGCATTGATATCTTTTTAGAAGACAAGGTAGATGGATATCGATGTTTCTTCCTATAAAACTGAACCGGTCAAAATGGAGTAAATGGATGTATTTAACGAGGATTTCAAAATAAAAACTTTGAATTTAATTGTCTTTTATTTCCGAAATTTTTTCATCCCACTGGTACTTATAGGTAGCACAATAAGAACTGGGTGATTTATTTATTTACTTAAATCATTTTTGATTTTTGTTAGAAAATATGAATAGGATATTCATAAAATCTGTTGTGGAATATTATAATTCATCATATTTCCAGTATGTTCTAAGCCATTACGGAGACTCTGTTCTAGCTTGTTCCACGGTGATCTCGAAATTTCCGGAACTTCTTAGAATTTTTCTTCGTATATTCAAGAAATTTATTTTTTATATTCTAGAGATTTCCAGCACGTTTCTCCATCACGCCCTCTCCATGATAGCCGGCTTTTCAAAAACTACGCTTATTGGTACGATTTTATGGCGAAGGCGCTGGTAGCAGTTTTCAACTTATGAATAAAAAATAATATATATTATATTTTTAAACACGCCCTTTAGGTTAAAACCGGAGCTTTCTTGTTCGAGGAGGGATAAAGGGCTATCACACTATATAAGTCCCTTTATCGTGCCAGGACTACTTTTTAAGTTTTAGCGGCACGCACATTTTATCAACTTAGTTTTATTGTATACAGAGTGGTCCAACGAAAAGTATGCACCTAGCTTTTATCCTTTTTGTGGAATTGCAAGCAAAAATGCTCGGACACGTGGAGTTTGTTTATGAGGGGGACACATTCCAGATATATTTTGCAACTTGTGCCTTCAACCCCTCAGCGACGGGGTGTCACAACCCTAAAATATTAAATGGAACGTGGGGTCGACTGATATATCATTTGAACGGGCACAAAATTATCTTCCCAATGATACCCTATTTGTTGAAATTTACTGAAGCAATTAATGCGAAAACGGCTTTAAGAACATGAACCCGATAATGTTGGTATTAATGAAAAATACAAATAAGTTTTGGTTACTAAGAATAAAAACATGTAAAAGTAGTACTTAGTACGTTTCAATATTTGTTACTTGTAATAGTGCTTTGTAAGAGAAAACAAGCTGTTAGATTGATTTATTGATATGTTACTTCAACAAGTGTTCAAATTGTGACCCATTTGCTTTCATACAATAATACAGACTTTGTTCAAATCTATGTCTAACATTTTGTCGCATATCAGGTGTTATGCTTCGGCACTCTGCTATAATCCGTTGGCAAATATCTTCTATGGACTCGAGCTTCGTAGCAAAACATTTATTTTTCAAGTGTCCCCATAGAAAAAAGTCCAAAGGCGATAAATCAGGTGACCTGGCAGGCCATTCCATTGGGCCTCTCCTGCCAATCCACTGTCCGGGGAACCGGTTATCTAAAAATTCTCGTACAGGAACAAAATAGTGCGGAGGTGCTCCATCTTGCTGGAAATGAAGCCGATCAGCATTATGATTTTGGTCATCTTCTATTATTTGTGTGATGAAATGATCAATTGCGTCTTCAAGCATGTTTAGGTAGATTTCACCATTTAAATTTCCAGAAATGAAAAGTGGTCCTATGATATGACTTCCTAATATGCCACACCAGACGTTTATTTTTTGAGGGGCCTGGGAATGAACCTCACGGAATAAATATGGGTTACTGTCATCCCAGTAACGGCAATTATGCCTCTTCAAAGCTCCATTCAAATAAAATGTACACTCATCTGTAAAACAAATGTTACACATATCTGCAGTTTTTTTCTTACACTTATCTGCAGTCGTTTTCGACAAAATCACGCAAACGATAAATGGGGAATTTAGTTGTGATAACAAAAAATTATCATTGAAATGTTGCTTTCGGCAAAATAAAGTAATTTAGAAATGATTGTCGTTATTCTGATTCCTAGTAACCAAAACTGATTTGTATTTTTCATTAATACCAAAATTATCGGGTTAATGTTCTTAAAGCCGTTTTCGCATTAACTGTTTCAGTAAATTTCAACAAATAGGGTATCATTGAAAAGATAATTTTATGCCCGTTCAAATGATATATCACTCGACCCCACGTTCCATTTAAAATTTTAGGGTTGTAACACCCCCTCGCTAGGGGGTTGAAGACACAAGTTGCAAAATATATCTAAAATGTGTCTTCCTCAAAGGCACACTTCACGTGTCCGAGTATATTTGCTATGAATTCCAAATAAAGGAGAAAAGCTAGGTGCATACTTTTCGTTGGACCACTCTGTATAATGATGATAGAATAAAAACGGTATAATCTGAATAGTATAAATGCCATATTATTTATAAATGTAAAAAATCCACTTATAAGTATATCGTGGCGCCACGAAAAAATTTCCGGAATTTTTTTTAGTTTTCATGGTAACTAGTCAAAATTAAGGCATCTTATTGGTTAAAAAGTAGAGGTGTGAAATTTTCATTAAAATGTTTGAATGAGGATGTGGAATTTCCTATAGGTGAGTGATTTGAATCCAATAGGTATTTTCAAACTGAAAAACATAAACAACATAAAGTTCGTCTATCCTATGAGTAGTTCAAAAGAAGACGCTCGAAAAAATTCCTTCATGCGATAGGCACTCAGATTGACGTTTTACAGGCTTCGCTGAATCCGAACAAATATCCCATCACCTCAAACAAAATATGCCGTCGGCTCAACCGTCAGTGCCACCTCCGAATAAAATAACCAGTTTTATATTCACTGGAAGAAACGCTAAGAAATCCCAGCTTTTCCGTGCCACGTTCATATCTAGTCGCAGCATCTGAAATCTCCGAATAACTGGAATACCGGGGTCGTTATGTTCATATTCAGCTGGAAATGAGTTCGGCGTCGGCGGCCGCGACAAGACAGAATGGCAGCTTAGACAAGCGCGCGGTCTAATAACTCTCAACGACATTCCATTTTGTGCGGAGTTGTCACTACAAAAACCGACAGAATGTTATTGTCACCGACAGGTCTAATAGGAGGAAGTAATTCGGTGTTTCCGCACATAGTCCGGGCGCTAGGGGGGTTCGAGTATCTATTTTTAGTCTAATGACTCTCAACGACATTCCATTTTGTGCGGAGTTGTCACTACAAAAACCGACAGAATGTTATTGTCACCGACAGGTCTGATAGAAGGAAGTAATTCGGTGTTTCCGCACATAGTCCGGGCGCTAGGGGGGGTCGAGTATCCATTTTTAGTCTAACGACATTCCATTTTGTGCGGAGTTGTCACTACAAAAACCGACAGAATGTTATTGTCACCGACAGGTCTAATAGAAGGAAGTAATTCGGTGTTTTCGCACATAGTCCGGGCGCTAGGTGGGGTCGAGTATCCATTTTTAGTCTAATGACTCTCAACGACATTCCATTTTGTGCGGAGTTGTCACTACAAAAACCGACAGAATGTTATTTTCACCGACAGGTCTAATAGAAGGAAGTAATTCGGTGTTTCCGAACATAGTCCGGGCGCTAGGTGGGGTCGAGTATCCATTTTTAGTCTAATGACTCTCAACGACATTCCATTTTGTGCGGAGTTGTCACTACAAAAACCGACAGAATGTTATTGTCACCGACAGGTCTAATAGAAGGAAGTAATTCGGTGTTTCCGCACATAGTCCGGGCGCTAGGGGGGGTCGAGTATCCATTTTTAGTCTAATGACTCTCAACGACATTCCATTTTGTGCGGAGTTGTCACTACAAAAACCGACAGAATGTATTTGTCACCGACAGGTCTAATAGAAGGAAGTAATTCGGTGTTTCCGCACATAGTCCGGGCGCTAGGTGGGGGGTCGAGTATCCATTTTTAGGTCCACGAGGTAACTTGATTTTATAAGACGTATTTTGGGTTGTCGAAATTTTGAGGTTACCAGGCCCAATTCCGGTCCCCTTTTTGAACTATGGCCCGTTTTAGGTAAAAAACGCGAATTTCTGACCATTCAAATCAAATATATTTCAAATTTCAGAGTTTTTCAGAACCAGGTAATGCAAATGTAAAAAAAGTGTTATAAATAAAATAAAATATTCTTGTGAGAACAATCAGAAATAGAATTACCTGTGATAGAAATACAAAGGAGCCACCTAAGCTACGAAAGCTTGTGTTGTGGATCTCGAATTGTTACCTAATTATAATACTTGAAATTATATATAGTATAAAAATTTACAACAAATAAATTATATTTAAATATAACATCAATAGAAATAACTGGCACTTAAGAATTAAATATGACATGAAATGTATAAATCTTAAAAGAATAATTTAAAGACGAAAATAATCTAGAGACTTTTAAACTGAACATTCTCAGGTAAGAGAAACGGACACATAAAAAGTGATAAATATTTATATATAGTCCGGTAGCAGGAGGGTTTTCGTAGCCGATGAAGTGCGATGAGATCACCCAAGTTATTCTTATGTATTTTGACCCGCTGAATCTGAATTTCGAGGGTAAAAATTTTAATTGACGATTTTCCAAGGGAAATCGAAAAATCCATTTTTTCCAAAAATAAATAAAACGACTTCTCTAGCAGTAACAGGAACGGTCAGTTGATTATGTGTTATGGACCTTCTTCCACTCAACGATAGACATCTAAAGGTATTTTCCAAACTATCTTCGAGAACTGGCTCTGGTACATAACTTGTATTGAAAGCATAGTCCTCCGAAAGGGTGGTCTTTTTCCTAATTTCTGCAGAGTGTAACTGATCAATTGATACAACTCTTATGGACGATCTTCTGTCTCGTATGAGAGGATGTGCTTCAGATACATTTTCTTTTATTCTTCGACGTTTTTATTTGCAATATTTATAAAAATGAAAATTCCCCACAGCCGGTTGGCAGGGCTTCGTCATCTCTATCTTTTGAATTGTCTTCACTTAAAAGTATCTGCAACCTATTGGGAAGGATTGAAGATGGCAGGTTCTCAATATCTGAAAGGTTTTCCCTACTATAAAATAGTATATATGGCGTTTCATTAGGTTCCAAGCAACTCAAGTTCTCCGGCGTGACTTTGGAAACATACGAGTCGTTGAATTTGTACCAACCCATCTCCTTTAGCGATTGTGTAATAGTGTCCAGAATCCAAGCTCGAACCATAATGGACCACAATTGCATAGAGTTCATAGCGGAAGGTTTCCAGAATGATTTGTTCGTCTAAAGTTACCGATTGCAGGAGCTTGGTACGGTGATGTGATGCTGGATCATATCGAAAATATTTGAGAGTGAGTATCAAAATAGCCGGCTCTATAAATATCTCTGTTTTCCTTTCGCTGTCCGTCAAAATATTACACAAATCGCAACGGTACTTGTTATCGCCCGTTAATTTTTCTGGTTGCAGGTAGTTTTTCAACAACATCTGAACAGATTGTTTCTCCGAGTGGTTCGGAATTGGGAGCTGGAGGTCCCTGAAATTATCCTCCCGCTCGCTCTTTGTCCCGCATTCTCCGCAACATGAGATGCTCAAAGTCTTTCATCCGAAAGACTGCTGCACCACGGTTGGTTTTTCTGATGCTGCTCCGTCTTCAGCACAGACTGCATTGAAATTGGTCTCTTGTTCATGCAGTGAATCCAGTAGGTGCATCAGGAATTCTGAACTGTCTTGTTGAAGTCCTGGAAGGAAGCCGGAGGGCCTTGAAATATCTGATATTTCATTCGGTGACAACGAAGACCTATTGGAGAACTGCAGCAAAGCAAAAAGTTCTTGTAGCCTCAAGAACAGCTCGGAAAAATCTCTGTTATACAACAAAACATCGTTTCGGAAAGTCTTTGTCATATATAACGCTTGCAAGAGGCTATTCATGTAACACGTATTGCCCAAGTTGACCAAACCACATTTTTCCTCAGTATCCTTGCCCAAACCCGAAGACGATGTGACGGAACTTTTATATTTTGGAGATGACTATGAATTTTTTTGAACAAAAGAATTTGTGACAGAATATCTTCCTTTTTCTACGGTGTTGGCGCTGTTCAAACAGATTGGAATGCAACTTCCTCTACTCTCTTCTTCTTTTATGTTATAATATTTTGCATAAAATTCTCTACAAAAAAGGTGTCCACAAGTTTTTTTCGAAAATGCACCGTTTTCCAGTAAAACATGCTCGAAATTCGAAAAAATGCGATTTTCTCAGTTTTCAGTGCTCTTTCACTCAGTCACATTACAATATTTTCAGGATCACCTTCTCCCAAATTATTCAAATATGTCTCGACTTTGAATAACAGAGGAGACATTTTTGAAAAAGTCATTCGTGTTGATTTTCCGGCACTGAATTTCCCGATACTTTTACCTTACATGAAACCGGCATTTTTTTTATTCACGAAGCTCCCGAAGCTCACGCAGTGGACGAATTCTTCATAGTGTCAGTCAAAACGGGTTCAGCACATATTTTTTCATGATCACAAAGCATTTCAGTAGCGGAAAAGCGGAAAATTTTAGCTAAAAGTAAAAGAATTTTCCCAGGAAAATCGAAAAATCTATTTCTTCCGAAAACAAATGACGCTTTAATATACTCCATAAAATTCTCTACAAAAAAGGTCTTTCAAAATTTCCTTTAAAATGCACCGTTTTCGAGTAAAATGTGCTAGAAATTCGAAAAAATGCGATTTTCTCAGTTTTCGGTGCTCTCTCATTCAGTCAGTCACATAATGATATTTTCACACGAATCCACAAGAATATATTTTTCAAGAATTTTTCTTCTGTTATTCATAGTCGAGACATATATGAATAATTTGGGACAGCTGAAGAAATTCGTCCACTACGTGAGCTTCGCGAATAAAAAAATGCCGCTTCCATGCAAGGTAAAAGTATTGGGAAATTCAGTGCCGGAAAATCCACACGAATGACTTTTTCAAGAAGGTCTCTTTTGTTATTCATAGTCGAGATATATATGAATAATTTGGGAAAAGGTGATCCTGAAAATATCATTGTGACTGAATGAGAGAACTGAAAATTGAGAAAATCGCATTTTTTCGAATTTCGAGCACGTTTTACTCGAAAACGATGCATTTTCAAGAAAAAATTGTATCTACCGTTTTTGTAGAGAATTTCATGCAGAATATTATGACATAATTTGTTTTTGAATGAAATGGATTTTTCGATTTCCCTCGGAAAATCGTCGATAAAAATTTTCCGGATGATTTCACGGCTTATCACCCTCAAAATACGGATTTAGCGGGTCAAAATACATAAGAATAACTTGGGTGATCCCGTCGCACTTCATCGGCTACGAAAACCCTCCCTGCCACCGGACTAATATTAGTGTATGAAGGATAGACATTTCTTTCTCATTTTTTATTTTTATCTGTCAATTATTTTCATGAAATCTTTGAAGTTATCGATGATGAAAGTTTTAAGTTTATGTTCGTTTCTTTTATTGTGCTTCTTGTTTTTCAGATCTATTGGTAGAATATTGTAAAATTTTGGTCCGTAATAAAAAACCAATTTCTGAGTGTGGGACTTTTTACACAATGGTATTTCAACAGACAAACTTTCTGTATGTAGAGTGTTGTATGTATGAGATTTAACAGGTAGTTGGTTTTTGAAAATCCATAAAAGGCAATGGAGAATAAAAAGTTTTCTTATACAAAACAAACGCGACTCGTGATATAGAGTTTCAGTACAATATCGTTTGGATTTTTTCCTCCCCAAACTATAATACAGTATTTTATGACAGATTCTGCCAAAGCATTATAGACAAGGAACGAGGTTTTTTTGTTTAGAATTTCTCTTAGTTGGTAGAACTTATACCGGGTGACCATGAGGTGAGGTACGCCCCCCAATTTTTCTATAGTTTTGAAGATACAGATTTCAAATTTCGTATGTCGCTATAGTGTTTGAATACGCATATTTTGACTCCTCTGAAAATTCACCACTTCCGGTTTGAACTTTTTTTTCAAATGACACCCTGTACATATTTTTTCATTATCCGAAAGAACCTATAACCTATACAGGGAGGACAAGATTTCAAATCTTGTCCGTCGTTCTGGATCCGTCATTTTGTTTTTTCCCTTAGAAACTTTCCATAATGGATTGTCACCGAATTTATGTTAAATTAGCTTGCAAATGAAGTATCATAATTTGGAATACGGAACAGTTGTTTTTCCCGCAAGAGGGCGCCAAAATAGAAAGTTAGGTAGCAAAAATTGACATGGCTGAATTCCTTATGAAATTACCTTTTTAATGATGTGTCACACTTAGTACTTTCCCTATTCAAATTGATTGGGTGATAGCGACCAAGGGGTGGGGGGAGAGGTATGACAGTTGAGGTTATGATAGGAAGATGTCCCCCTTGGATTAAAAATCGACGTGTTTTTGCATTTTCTTCACAACACATGCGTTTTGAAGATATTCGGTCTGTTTCGTTTTCGGTGCCCCACCCTGTATAACCTATATAAAATAATAGAATAGTCAATGATGGACAACTAATAATCCCCATAACCAATATCCCAGTTTCAAAACCCCAATGAGCTTGCCCTACGGACCCGAACCGTGGAATATCAAATGGAAATAGTTGTTTTCAAAACCTTTTTAATTATTGACAATTTTGCTTTCACGTATCATTTTAATCCGATTCACTTCTTTTAGTAATGCTTGAGCGGATTGGGTGCGTTATGTGAAAAAGATGATCAATTTATATTTCGGTTCGTTATAAAATGGTGATTTATATTCACGTTGAAGATAAAACGAAATCTGCGGGGCGTATAATTGAAAAATGGTGGAATATTCATGTAAAATTACCCGAAAATATTTTCATTCTGGTGATAATTATTTTATGGAACGATTTATGGCGTTACATGAAATATAATTTGAAATTGTTTAGCAAGTACAGCGATGAAATTATATAACGCTCTTCATGGTCTATGACTCACACAATATATTGGACTAGAATCAGTTGATATTCTATAATTGCTAATTCTTGATGCGGACGTTTTTGGAAAAAAACTAGCTAACAGAGCACTGTAACATATGAAGATATTATTCAGGTAATCAGATCAGTTTCTGAGAGCGCAAGTAACTCTCTATGGAGGATGTTGAAAAGAATGGACCTTTCCACAATCTGTAATTAGAAAGTGTACTGGCTGATATACTGATTTTTTTCCTTAGCACATATCGATTAGTACCATCAATGTTCGTGGGACAAAATGTGTCATTATTAGTTACATACAGTATAAAAGTGAATTTGAAATATTTTTTTCTTTCAGAAGGCATCAAGACAAATGCCTAATTAAAGAATGAAATCGAGGCAAACCTCCAACAAACTCTAACCTTATTGAAAAAAGAAAATTATCGCGCAAATATTTATTTTTTTTTTGTTAATTCAAGCAGACATTTGTATTTATTCTATTTGTTTCATCGAAAAAATTTGAGAAAATATATATATTTCCACAAATATTTTCATTCATTCAGTCCTTATTCATTCTCACTGACCGTTTTCTATGATCGAATGCCATATTGCAGTTTAGGGAGAATTCGCGGATATACAGTGACCGCCAAAAAGTATGTACCATATGGGAAAAAAGTTTATTATTAGAGTATTGGAAAAAAGATTCTGGGGAAAAGTTTGTGCATGTCCAATAACCTAAAAATCGATTTTGACACATGTCACGTGATCGATGGTATGGCGGCAAATTGAAAAAAAATACTATGAATAGGCAAAAAGTCGGACAAAATGGCAAGATATCGAAAAAAGTTATATGAAAAAGTTGCTTAGAATTCAATTTTATACACAAATACGTTTCAGAAAATATTGTGAGAATATTGAAAATGGCAATTTTTTTAAAATATTTCTCTAGCTATACAAAAATATCAAATTATTTTCTTATGAATAGCTTGACCATACTGAAATATTTGTATTTCGATGATAATAACAAAACTTTCTCAATTTCTCCACATCAGAGAGCACTAATTTAAAAAAAATTTAATTTTGTCAGAACCCTTGCTGTTACAATGGTTCGTATCTAACAGTTATATCAAAATTCCACTATTATTGCGATGATAGGGAAATCCAAAAATATCGTGTTTTTTCGATTTTAATCAATTTTTGATGATAATCGTGCACGAACGTTTCACTTCGCACATAATCTTAAAAATGTGCGTCAAATTAAAGAGGCTAGAGTTTTCAACATTGCATGCGAAGTGAAACGCTCTGGCACGATTATCATCGAAACTTGATTATAATCTGGAAAACACCATGTTTCTGGAGTGTCATGTCATCACAATGGTCGTGGAATTCTGATATAACTGTTAGATTCGAACCAATGTAAGAGCCAGGGTTTAAATCCAATTTTTTTAATTTAGTGCTCACTGGTGTAGAGAAAATGAGAAAGTTTTGTCATTATCATTGAAATACAAATGTTCCGGAATGGTCAAGCTATTCATAGGATAATAATATAATATTTTTATACAGCTAGGAAAATATTTAAAAAAAATTGCTATTTTCAATTTTCTCTCATTATCTTTTCAAACTTTGTATATGTGAATAAAATGTATTTCTAAGCAACTTTTTCAAATAACTTTTTTTGATATCTTGCCATTTTACCCCACTTTTTGCCTTCTCATAGTAATTTTTTTCAATTTGCCGCCTTACCAGCGATCACGTGACAAAATAGATTTTTGGGTTATCGAACATGCACAAACTTTTCCCAAGAATCTTTTTCTAATAGTCTAATAATAAACTTTTTTCTCATATGGTACATACTTTTTGGCGGTCACTGTATATATATATTTTTATTATTGCATGTGGTAGGTAGTTTGGTTCTGTGAAAGCTTAAAAATGAATTTGGCGTTATTAATTAATTCAGAAGATATGGCCCATATTGAAGTTCACAAAATGATTATTTTCAGGAATCCATTCCGGACACTGAAAACATGTAAGATTCATCTTACGCTCCTATAATTTACAGAGTTCTACTTCAATAATCACGGAAATTACGAGGGTGTTTCCATGAGAAGTGAGACAAATTCGGATTTTTCAGGACTGAAATTTTTCCAGGAAAAAAGTGTATCTGTAGTGAGTTGGTGGTCCTGATCACGAATCTGAAAGAATTTAGTCCTATTTTGCCCTCTATTATGTTTTATCGTAAAAAGAGTTGTTCCATCGCGACTGGTTGGCAGTGTATATCACTTGGGCCAGCTCAATTGAGGTGGTAGGTGCATTTTGAACATTTTCATCTGCCCTGAGAGTTTCATCATTCTACGTCAATTATTACGGAAGATGCGGGGGTGTTTCCATGAGAAGTGAGACACTGTATATATTCATTTCTACTCAACAATTCACTTCAAAAAACATGTTGCG
The DNA here is from genome assembly GCA_958298965.1 of Chrysolina haemoptera. Taxonomy (NCBI): domain Eukaryota; kingdom Metazoa; phylum Arthropoda; class Insecta; order Coleoptera; family Chrysomelidae; genus Chrysolina; species Chrysolina haemoptera. The sequence continues at coordinate 28,307,570 of OY282598.1, forward strand.
CCCTTCTGGCTCCAGCAACAAACGAACGAAACATAACGGTGAGAAATTCCAGTAGGATAATCCGATATTCAGATGACATTTCTACAATAAGCTCCGTTCACAGTCCCATATATATTGTGGCAAAAAGAGGTCTGACAGCTGTCTCCCTGCCGCATCCATCATTGGTTACGATGATCGATGGCATGGTTAGTTTTCGGAACGAGACCGAGCTTACGTCTACAGGCATCGTGGAATAAAAGAGAATGATTTTCGAATTCCTCTATTGGTGAATGTCATGTAATTCAATAAGTAGAACAATACATTCGATAGGATATAATGGTTTCGACGGAAACTTTATTTGTTTTACGTCTTGAAAACAATGTTTTCGAAAGCGGAATTGTTTTTTGAAAATGGACAAACTGAGGAGCGGTCGCCACAAAATGTTAGTTCTATTTTAAGGTTCGAAATGAAGCAGAACTAATACCAAAATTTTCCACTCAGATTTGTCTATATTTTCAACGTGGTATCAAAACCAGTAAAAAACAAATATTTTTCTTCGAAAAATTCAGTGATGAATTATATGTACTAGGATCGTAGTGATTCGAGTGTTTAATAGTGATACAAATACTGTCAAAAAACTAGCCCCTACTTTTGACTGCTTATAATTCAGAAATGAAATGAAACCCTTCCCAGGCATCGTGGTATGAGAGTGGGCCTCTTTTCATATAACTCTATTAGCCGATGCTGTGTAATTCAACAAGTGAATCGATACCAGAACACGGCTTGGAATGACATTGATGGTGTTGTCGTTGGAGCGTGGAATATTACCCCTGAGCAATAATGACGGAGCACAATACAAAGGGGAGGCTCACGGACGTAATTTCATCGAAGAATTTTCAGGCAATCTGGGTTTCCCTTGAGGGAAATCCGGAAAGAAGTAGTTATCCCCATACGAGTCTTTCGTTTCGTTCGTTTAATCGTTGAATTCAATCACGAAAGTGGATTAAAAGGAGACCCATTTCAACTTTGTGAATGTCTTTTCATTATACCTACTCTACGAGATATTTACAGTGATTAATGGCTGAACATATTTTGTTAGTGGTAGTGTTTTCAAATTGGAATGATAGGATTATGAAACAAGTGTTATAAACATTTATTTGAATACTGAAATGCAAAATGCAAAAAAACTGAAAAAGATTTCTATAAACTTATGAATAATTCAGTTTATGGAAAAACAATGGAAAACGTTGATTACAAAATTTTTGTGAGACTGGTGACGCATTGGGAAAATTGGTGCTAGCGCCGTAATATCACGTTCAAATTTCGAAAGCTGTTAAATTTTTTCCAAAAATATTGTTGCCATTCAATTGGGTAAAGTGAATGTGTTGTACGATAAACCACTATATTTGGGATTTTGTATTCTCAAATTATCCAATGTACAACTTTTTTTAAGGATGTATTAAACGTCATTATGCAGAAAATGCCACCTTACTCTACACTGACACGGATTCTTCAATTTTGAAAGTAAATACCGACAATTTTTATAATTTCATTACCAGCAATATAGGTTAGTTTGATATTTCCAATTACAAAGTAGGAAACCGATTCAATATTCCTATTACAAAGTCAATTCTGGTTAATTTCTGAGATAAATTTCCGAATGATCCCATAATTAGCTTTTATGGTACATATTATGTTCAGTCTGTAGGTAGTGAATTCAAGAAAGCAAAGGGTGTCAAAAAATCACCACAAAGAATGAATTGACATGTGAAGATCATAAGAAAATTGTCGAACAGGCTGGTTTAATATTTAGGAAGATGAACTCGTTTAGAAGCATATTGCATGACATGTATACTGAATTGAATAACAAAGGCACTTGTTCTCAAAGCCTTGCAGGCTACCATACATGCTACAATGGCTAAGGTTGTACCTGATGCCCGTCAAGCATTCAATGAAAAAATAGAGAAAGTGACAGATGATCTAGATCGAAAATACAGTAATCTGAAAAGTGATGTGGATATCAAAGTATGGGATGCTATTTCAAGTAGGGGCGTTAGCTTCTTCAGTGTCAGGTATTGGCAACTGATCAAGTTTGCGTTTTGGATGAACAACTTCGAACCAATTCTTGAGCAGGTATGATACTTCTATCTATCTACATCACGGAAAATTTACTCGCCTCAGAGGTTGTCTAGAAAGCAGTTGAAGCGAAGATCGACAGCGTCAGATGGCTTGCCATAGGCTACACATAACAGTGAGTAACAAGTTTGAATACCTTACGATCAACGAGTTATAGAAAACCTGATTTTTCACTATTTTTCCGATATAACTCGAGAAGTATCAATGATCGAAAAATGACAATCCGTTCAATTGATAAATCTTTTCAATAGCTACAATTTCATGATTTTACTTTTTTCCATCGGAGCTGTAGTTTTTTAATTACCAATAACTTTGCAAATTTTTTAGGTTATGTTTTAGGAAATAGAAACTCATCCTGAATCTTCATTTCCTTTATGCTCATATTTTTTTTGGGTTATAAATTTTTGCACATTTAACATTTGGCCGCTACCTCGTTTCTTGGACTACCAAATTCAATAGCGAAACTACCAAACATCCAAATATTGAGCTTTTCCCTAGAGCAATATGACTCTATGGAAATATTTTCGAATAATGCACGTACCGACATAAATCTGTGTTTTTCCAACAATAAATCAGGTAACACCTAGCGTGGCGATATTTTATCATTTCATACGTTTTGTGTCATACAATAATTCACGAAAGGGCGTGGTTTTTAGTCGTTCCACGAAGAGTGAGATAATATGACTCATTCATATGATAGTTTCCGAAGTTTTCGGTTGCAGCCGGAAGTGATGGATAGGGCGATTAATATAGTCTGTCCCGTTCCACAGCGGGAAAAACAGGAAAATATCTGCGATTAAATGTACAAATGAGATGATGGCAACTACATTTGCACTAGACACTGATATACGTGGAGAAAACAGCACTTTTCGATCTGTTTTATGTCCAGTGATCAAACGAGAAAATGGCTGGAATCATCGAATGTGGAAAAATTTCTAGTCCAGTGAATATGTAGGAAAAAAGAAAGCCAAAGAACACAATTCAGAGGAATGGATATACCGACTGAGATAGATGGAATGTTGTTCAAAAATATCACTCACAGAAATCGTTCATTTCATTGAAGCAAGGAGAATTCCCCCTTTCTATATGGTGGATGTTATTCAATACCCGTCGTGGTATTAGCCAGGGGAGTAATCGTTTTGAGACAGGTTTTTGGCATAAATTTCGGTTGGCGACTATCGTTATTAAAAATATATATTTTATTTCTATGACTCATCTACCCTCTAGCTATATGTTTGCACTACTGAAGTAAAAGTATTTATCAAATCGGCCGTATTCGGCTTTGCCGACTTCAATACAATCATTCAACTTTTTATTTTTCTTAGGTGTTTGAGTGTTCTACAAGTAGTTCACTTGGGTACCTGAAGTGCTTCTCGTTAGAAACTTGCTCACAGCAAATAATTATCGTTCTTCAGTCACGAGTCCTGAATATGCATTTCCTTTCACTTCCTTCACAATATTATACAAAAGGAGACGGAAAATTGGTCTGGAATCAGTTTACCCGACAATGAGCGTGAAATTATTTTAATCTCTTTCATAAATCCCAGCTACACGGAAAAAGTCGGCCCAAGAGGACGTTCATTTGAACAAATCTTGACGTGTATGAGGAGCCCTGATGTTTTAATCATCATTACCATGCCTGACTTCAGCTGTTCCTTTTCATTTCTTCAGTCTCCAATTATCCTGCCTTCCTGATAATGTTGTTTCATTTGTTTTAATGAGTTCACATCAAAATTCTTCGAAGGCGTTAAAAATTATAACACCCAAATTAAGCGTTCAGTGGAGTTGGTTCAAGCATGAATGGATTCTGGAATTTTCTGGGTGACCCACTTCGGTTATTCGATTCAAAATGGTAATTAGGTCCTCGAATTATGAAGGGTGTCCCGTAAATAATGAATAACACTTCAATTGCGAATAGGGGACAGTTAGACCGTTCAGAAAATATACAGTGTTATAGAAAGTCCTACGATTCTCGAGTTATTTAGACATTTATGAATTTATATATTTAACCCTTTGTTAATATTTTCAGTATTTTATTTGTAGAATATTCTTAGCTAGATGTACTATTAGACTTTTTGAAATTTCAAATGAATTACCGTGTTACTATGAGGAAAAAAAAATCATTTCTACTTCGTGTTTTGCTAGAGTTTTTTGCCAAAGTTTGAGCTTCTGTTTGAAAATTATAGGGCGACATGAGTGGCCAACTTTCTCCTAAAAATTCCCCATCGTATGTAAATTTTAAAATAGTATAAAACATTCTACTTTTTTCTCCACAAAAAGTGATATTCTGATGCAAATAGGGAAGCAGCTTTGTTTACAAAACTACAATTTCCATAGAAATAAGCTGACTTTGAAAATTTGTTGTGAGAATTTTATGTTCTAGAACCTAGAAGACTTTTGCGTCCTGTTTATTATTTATTAAGTTGCAAAAAATCATGCAAGCAATAACACCTCTTTCGTTCGTTTTGGTTCAAACACGAAATGTAACGAAATGTCAATTAACAATGACAGATACTCATTTCAGCTATTTATGTACCAAGTACGTTATAAAGATCCTAACGCTCGGAGGGTAACATTCACCCGAGGGCCTTTGGCCCTCGGGATGGATGTTGCCCGATGGGCAAGATTTAATTTTTCACGAAAAAACTTTCTTAAACGACGTTGTTCACTTCATAAATTTCTTCTCATAGTATTTACTGCGTTCTGGTCGGCAACTGAGCACAAGTGAGTTTCTACGCAATTGCCATGGAAACATTGAAGATTGCTAAGGGTTGTTTATTTAATAAAATGGCGCTGCATTTTTGTAAGCTTGTTAGTGGAGGAAACTAAAAACGGTTGTGTTCATAATGATTCTGGATATCCCACAGAATGTGACGCTCAAAGCTGAAAAAGCGTTAGGAAATTTACTGCCTGTGAAATCCAAATACTTATACGAGAAGGAGTATGACCATTTTTTGAAATGGAAAGATGAAAACAGAGTGAATACCGTATCTTATGAAAAATATTAATATTTTCATTGAACTACAGAAAAAACAATTGGCGCCCTTCAGAATCGGACCATAATTTCAAATCTTGCCTGCCATTCTGAAGCCGCCATTTTGTTTTTTGCCCCAGAAAAATTCCATAATTCATTGTCATCGAATTTATGTCAAATTAGTTTGCAAATGAATTATATAATAATTTGGAATACGGAACAGTTGTTTTTCCCGCGAGAGTGCGCCAAAATAAGATGTTAGGTAGCGAAAATTGACATGGCTGAAATCCTTATGAAATTACCTTTTTAATGATGTGTCACACTCACTACTTTCCCTATTCAAATTGTTTGGGAGATAGTGACCAAGGGGGGGGGGGAGAGGTATGACAGTTGAGGTTATGAGAGGATGATGTCTCCCTTGGATTAAAAATCGACGTGTTTCTGCATTTTTTCAGAACACATTCGTTTTGAAGATATTCGATCTGTTTCGTTTTCGGGGTCCCACCCTGTATAATATCTGTAACAAAATATAATATAGTAACCGTAACAAAATATTTGTAGCAATTTTTTTTTGTCATTATAACAAGAATTTTAGCTGTGTCCATACTAATCAGAATTCTTGTCACCGTTCTTTTTATTACGATACGAATTTTTTTTCCGTGATTGAAGTTAGTTGAACAATAGTTATTTGTTTTACTAGGCATAAAAGCACAAGATTCAATGCCGCGGCTGGTGTTTCATAGCCGAGCGAGAAACCAGCCGCGGCATTAAATCTGCTTTTCTGCCGTGTGAAACATATAATTTTTTCTTCAAATTTGTTCCAATTCCACGCAAAATCGACTTTTTCATATTTAAATTGCGTTTCATTATCAATATCCAAATTACTAAATTATTTCATCAAAGGTAACTAGGCCCTGCGTTACTATGTTTACCGCTGATGACGTTTGTTGAATTTGTTTGTTTACTGTTTACTTTGTCATTATCAATTTTGAAAAGTTGTCATGTTAGAAATGGATTTACTGCAAAGTGAGGATGAATTGATGCAATTAACAACACCTGAGATAAGAGACCAGGCGCGAGATGTGGAATTTAACCTTTTACCGGAAAAATCAAGAACTGTATATGAACTCGCATACAGCAAATTCATGGAATATAGACAGAAGAAAAATATAGGATCTTTCTCTGAAAATGTGCTGATTGTCTATTTTTCCGATCTTTGAAAGAAAATGAAGCCTTCAACGTTATGGTCTACCTATTCGATGTTGAAAGCTACCCTGAACATAAAAAATAACATTGATTTGGCAAAATACCTGAAGTTACAGGCTTTTTTGAAACGCCAGTCAGACGGTTTCCATGCAAAAAAATCCCGAGTTTTTCAAAGAGAAGAAATCGAGAAATTTTTATCAGATGCCCCAGATGAACTGTATTTGTGCACGAAGGTAGGAATATATTGAAAATGATCTAATATGGATTAAAGAACTAATTTTCAATTTATATTTTAGGTTGTACTTATTGTTGCAGTCGCTGGGGCTTGTAGATGTGATGAGCTTTTGCAAATGAAAACAGATGATATAAATGGTATGGGCGACAAATTGCTAATTATGCTACCAAATACTAAGACCAAAAGATCAAGATCTTTTGTAGTAACGGAATATTTATGCGTTTACAGAAAATATGCAGCCTCCAGACCCTCGAATTTAAATAGTCGGCGTGTCTTCTATAAGTATGCGAACGGTAAAGCACATCATCAATTCATTGGCATTCACAAATTCGGTAAAATGCCAGAAAAAATTGCTACTTTTCTGGGATTATCCCATGCGTAAGAGTATACCGGGCACTGCTTTCGCAGAACTTCGGCCACGTTGCTGGTGCATTCTGGTGGGGACATAACAATGTTGAAGCAACATGGAGGATGGAAGTCTTCCGCTGTCGCGGAGGGCTATATTGAGGACTCGCTAGCCAATAAGTCGAACATCGGCAATAAAATATTTTCTGGTGTTTCCGGAGTATCAAGTGTTGATACTAAAGTTGTTAATTTTACTGGAAAGGAGGGAAGTGGACAGAGTTCAATTGTATTAAATAATTGTTCACAATTCACCATAAAGATATCTAATGAATAAAAATTTCGTGTTGTAGTTTGTAGTTTTAATGCAATAAAACCAGTTTATTATCATCAGCATCATTTTGAGTTTTTTTAATGTCATTGTCAATTTTAATAACCAGTTTGATTTTAATTATTTCTTGAAAGGTTGCCTAGCAACGAACTTTTTCTGCCTAGGCAGTAAAAGTGGACTTTTTCTGCCTATGCATTAAAAGTACAACTTCTAAGCCTGCCAAGTGTCATTAAAAGGCCGCTTTTAATGTCATTTGGAGAAAAATAAATTATGATCCCTATCGTTACTCTACCTAGGTCCAATCAGAACGTTTTTTCAACCAATCAGAACATTTTCGTCCATCGTATTGACGGATATCGTATGCATGAAAACCCGGCCTAACTAGCACCATAAACTCGGAATATCTGAATTAATCTGGCCAACACAATTCATCAGAACGTATATGTAACCAGCATCCACAGTCAAGAATCCCTCTGCTTTGCGCTACATCAGCGTATTTACCCAGTATCTCATCATCTCCACTACTATGCCCAATTCAGAAGTTGCAAATTCAAGCGTGTGATATATGGATGAACTGCATTCATAATAAGCGTACACACTGCACATTACGAATGCAAAACCGGCGTGAATCAAACTAATTGTGCGTCCGACCACCGACCGTTTCATTCGTCAAAGTCCTTTGCAGCCTCAAATAATGCCTCGTAGGCTATAGTGTGGGATTAATCACACTAATAGCTTGCCTCTCTATATATACATAATCTAGGAAGGGGTACCCCACTGCACTTGGGGTGAATATTGCAATATCAACTCATGATTTATCAAACGTATCAGCTGAAATTTTAACCAGTGCACCACCACCAGTAACACCAATGCTGGAGTTTCAATGATCAGAAAACACTTCTTATAATTATTTTGATTTTGAATCAACCCTTCACCCAGGTAGCACTGGACGTCCCGAGGATGTCCATTTTATGTCCCATTTAGGTCCGAACGTCCCAGAACCTAATATGGACATCCTTGGACGTACTCGGAACGTTTTTGGGACGTCCGATGGGAATATCCCCAGGACGTCCCCAGGACGTCCAAACTCAGGCCAAATTCATATTACCGACTTACAACATTGTGTCTTGTGCCTTTTTCAAAAATTTAAAACGTGTTTTGGTTCAATTTTCCGTCATAAACTTCATACATTTTCCATTGAGCTTATTTAGCTCTGTGAGTTTCTCCAGTTGTCACCAGTATAAGATGAATAGCCGTTATACCGTTATCAATTTTGCACGGTTATTCTGTTCTGGCGGAATTTAAAGTTATTTTACAATCAAAAGAATACGATGATCTGAGAAAATATACTATCACGTATTTATTACTGTTGTGAGCCGTGACTTCTATACTGTTCTATAGGTATTATGTTTTGTAATTGATGTCAGAATTTAAAATGATTTATAAATGTTTTTTCGAAAATCACTTTCCATCATTATGCTTTTCACTTTTTCTAGTTGGTATGTCATTTTCTATTGACGAGGGTCATGGGTTATAGAAAACCTTATCCTAAAAACATCCTTAGGATGTCCAATGACGTCAACGGAAGACCAGGGACATATAATGGACGTCCCCAGAACGTACCAATTTGTCATCGTCCCCAGGACATCCTAAGAACGTCTTATGTCCAGTAATGGACGTCTTCGGGACGTCTTGAATGTCTTAGATGTATGTCCTGTGGACATACTGAGGACGTCTTTGTGTTTTCTGGGTAGGGTCCAATTATATTGCCATAACCAAGAAAATGAATGACAGTCTTTTCAAAACACGCGAGTACAAAAACACGGCCAAACCTAAAACAAAAAAGTATGTACTTCGACCAAAGCTAGTGTCGAGGCTAACCTGACATCGGACCGGAACGTGACACTGTCAGGGCTTACCTGAAATCAGACCGGAACGTTACAATTTCACTGTCGGGGCTGTCCCGACAAAGGACCGCAAAGAGTTGAGAAATGTACGAGCATTAAATATGTTAACGAGATAACTGTTCTAGTAAGCTATCAGTAGTTGATCAAGCTATCATGATCATCATCACATATTTGACATTTTAAAATGTGATGGAATGGTCATCATGTATTGAAATATACACATTATTAAGGAAATTATAGTATTTACACAATATTCATCAAACACAATATACATTTAGAGTCATTTCAACTCTAAACACTCTTTCAAATTGTAAAAGCATTTCTACAATCAGAATTTTTCTAAGCTAAAGGACACGGCACAAAACTCTATAAAAAAAAAATTTCGACAAGTTATAAGAAGATCGTATGATTGTAAGAGCCGCTAGAGGGCGCCAAAGTTGAATAATTCAATGTGCCTTGTTATGGTATTTTTCGAGAAAAATCATGATTTATTTGCTTGTTATACGATTTAATGGAAAAATATTATCAAATCAAGAGTCAGTGATATTCATAAGTGTACATGGAACTAAAACTCAATAGATTGAGTAATTACAAGTAGTAAAGGGAATGAACTAATGCCCAAAACAAATATATTAGGAATTAATGGAAAGAAAATAAAAGAAACCAAAAGATGAAGAAAAAATTGGGAATCGAAACACTCGAATCAAAAAGAATATCTATATCTGTATAATGCATTCTGTAATTATTATCTAAGAAATTGTACCCCGGCCTGGCAGTAGTGGCACTAGTAAATAGCCTGGTTTGGTTCTTTGACGAGTATACAGTTTTTCGATTTCAATTGAGTATGGTTTAGAAGATAAAAATGTCCGGGACGAATTATCGTAAGTTAAATGCGAGAAGAAAAATTCAAACGGGTACTACAGTTTTGCCGGGTTTTCCTACAGCTGAAAAGTGAATACGCCACCAAAGGGGGTGGAACATATATTTTTTTTTTTTTCGTTTACAAATGAATAAATAGATTTTTGCTGTTATCTTGGCAAGTACCATTATGATTTGTCAAAAAAACAACTCAACAATGTGAAATACAATTCAATTCTCCACAAAAATTATTCCTAATAATTTTTTATGAAATGCGCTCGTTTTCTCAGAAAACGTGATTGAACACCGACATCAACTTTCAGGTTCACCCTTACCCGCCGCTGAAAATGATCGGAGAAGAAAAAGGAAAAGTTCATATCGTTTCTGAATATGGAATTATCATAAGCAGCAACCCATTCTCCTACATCAATAAATTTGATTATTAAAATACTTTTTACTAGCTCTACTAGAATTTTCAATTCTTTTCCCGAATCCATTCAAATACATAATATAATATATACATGTAGGCATATAATGTATACCTACACTCATGAGATTAACTTCTTCTGTAAGAATTTTGAGTTCAAAGCTTTTATAAGATTAGCAATACAAACAGGCGGGAATGCATATAAACCAGGAGAATTTATATTTGCGAAAAACATTTTCAACAGATGGAAATGGTTTTCTTTTTATTTCAACTGTGCGATGTTAAAGCGAACACCTTTTAAAACAAAAAAAACATAAAATCTTGAAGGGTTAAGGAACAATAATGAAAAAAATCGAAAGTACAGAAATTGCAAGAACTGGAGCTGACTGTTCAGGGGAAAATAAGTTCTCCTTCGTTGAAATACGTGTTGACTTGGGAGGTATGTCGATTTTTGGCTGGAATATTTGTCGATAGCCCGACAATATGTGAGAAGTTTCAAATTGTTGGGTTGATCTCAATCCATTTATTCAACAGGTGAACAGTACTCACTAGAATATTCCTCAAATTATGTTTTACATACCCATAAAAAAGATATCCAGAAATGAATTGAGACAAATTGAGACGAAATCCGAGAATCTCCAAGCGCCAGTTCTTGTTTTCGAAACCAAAACTGAAAACGAGTTTGCTTTGGGTGTTTCTGGATGTATCGTGATGATAAATTGCAGAAATTGAAATGTTCGTACATCCTTGTGTATTCCGGGTTTTAGGCCGACGTTTATTTTGAGATATCGTCAGTTGAGAATTACAGTGTTCTATATCCATTTTTCATCAATAATGAGTTATATACACCAAAAATCTGAAAAAAATCAATTGTTCTATATTCATCAAAAGTACGGTTTCATTTCGTTCCAAATCCATCATATGAGTAAATATTTATACTATTATATCCTTTGTATTTCAGTGAAATTGTACTATTATAGTAGTCTATATCTATTTATTTGTTCTATGTCCCAAACGGGCCGTTCGGTACAATGACGATCCCCAATATCCATAAAATTCGAAGAAACTCAGTGACCCATGAAATCAGTGCTATATAATTTCTCATTCATCCCCAAGTACTGATTCACAATTCAGTAACCAATTTCCGTCATGATCTCGATTTCCCTTTCTTCATGAAATATTACATATGTTAATATTCTGGTCTCTATCTCTCCTCTGAATCGATGAAGGCCAACAGTAATCAAGCCAGCTCCAGATTCAATTATAGTTTTAATGGTGCTATTAATTAATAGTGCGATCTTAACAGATTAGCTGATTTATCCTTGTCCATCTACTCCGACATATTGCCAGCCATTATTCATGGAGTGGGACTCCTTCCATATATCTCGGTTCTAATACTGTCATTGATTCTACGACAGCTTCAAAAGAGTGTCCCATTCCACATTAATACTCCACCCAATTGCAAACTTCTGTGATTATTATTACAAGACTCTTTATTCTGTCAAATATAGTTGATACTGTAGGATAAATCGATTATAATTTGATGATGAATGATCATAAAATGGAATAGAGAACAGTTGTTCCACTCATTTTAGGACCAATAAAAGTGCTATAATATCCAGGCTCGACCATGGGTATCTCAGTTATTATAAGAGATAGAAGGTCGGTTATATAGAGATTTCTAATGGCTTTGGACACCCTAATAAAAAGAGACAAAAGTTCTTAATTTTTCCGTTCTTGTTGACCAGGGTGCGCTCTGTGATTGGTCACTATAATGGCGGGGAGTTTGAATGACAAGACAGCTACAGTTGAAAATGACATTTATACTTCCTGCCGTCATAGTGACCAATCACAGAGTATATCCACTGGCAACAAGGATGGAAAAATCAAGAACTTTCGTCTCTTTTTATTAGGGTGTCCAAAGCCATTAGAAATCTCTATTGCAGCAGAGTTACACATTTTAATGCAGATCATCTGAAAGAAAATGTTAAGTGCCATTTTTATTTTATGAATTATTGATTTAAAAACGAAAATATCCAATTTTTGTTATAATTTTTCAAGCGAAATCATCAATAAGAACTTGATGTTTTCAAATAAGTACTTTTTTCCGAGGAATGTAAATCTGTTATCGTATTTTCCAAGGCGTTCTTGATGCCAGAGTAACAACGCCCAACTTTTATTTTCTTATAGGCGTCATATTTCTGTTGGTACTGTTGATGAAAAATACTTGCAATTTTTGATGGACACAGGTATGTATAAGTAGATAATAAAACATAAAAAGTGTAATTACCCACTGACATTTTGTGCTCATAATTAAATTGCTTAAATTTATGTTAGAAAATGTGTTTATTCATAGTTGAATATAGTATTAGTGCGTGATGTACGAAAGGTAAGGAATAAAATTATTCCATTCGAAAAAATTACCGGAATTTTATTTTTACTAAAATGTTGAAGAAACAAGAACTCACGAAAATAGGAAAAATTCATTCGATTTTATTTTGCTGAAAAATATTTTTCAATATTTCGGTGAAAAATAAAATATCAGCGTAAATTTAGCAAAGTTCAAGTTGCTGATAAGTGAGGTATCACACTGATCGACCAGGACCGACCGTCCGCGACCGTCCACCTACGACCAAAAGTAGAAGTAGATCAATGAAAACTTTCAAAGTCACACTGATCGACCATCCACGACCGATCACTAGAATAATTTTGTAAATCTGACATTAATTTGACATTCGAAAGGTTATGTGAATTGTCTGTTTATTTATTAAAAATAAGTTAAATTCATAATCTCAATAGTTTTGCTTTAAATAATGAGCAGTAGTGATACTTAAGAAGAACATTTTATTTTTCCGGTAGGAAATATACCTATTTACATGAGTTTTGTTGAAGTCAAAAGTTCATCATAAATGTGTGTCAAAATGACATTACGTCACGATAGTGTGACACCGACCAAAATTTCCAGCAGACTACAATTTTGAACATGGTCTTTGAAAAACGGTCGAGGACGGTCAATGACGATTATACAGTGTGAGTTGTGCGATAAGAATATACGTGTTGGAAATTTTGGTCGTAGGTGGACGGTCGCGGACGGTCGGTCCTAGTCGATCAGTGTGCTTCCTGGCTAAAGGACCCCGCACAATTCTTATGGAAAATTGGTCCTAGTCGAATTGGCTGAAAATTCAGTATAATGTAGTTTATGGTGTCCTGATCAAATGTTTCCACGGACACAGCGAGATCTATTGTACAGTTTTTGAGATGCAGGGTATCAAACACGCAGAGAGGGGGTTGTTCCTTACCTTTAGAAAATCAATAATGTGGCTATCATTTTGTTACAAAAAGTTAGAGAGAATAATTGCAATCTTAATATTCGGCTCGAATTGTAATGAAACGTTCTAAAACTCCATATAAACTGGTAAAACAGTGAAAGTCAGTGGCGTACATTTTTTCACAATATTGATATTGTTGGCTGTTGTGCCCACTGAGACGCCACTGGCCCTAATAATTTCAATCTAGATGGGGTTAAATAAGCGCCTTATTAGTTCAAATAAATATACCAAATTTCATCCAAATCGGTATGCAGATATTCATGACATTGTTGAAATACCGTTTTTAACTTCAACGCCCTGTATCTCAGAAACGAAGCAACTCTGGATATATATTCATAGGAACTTTTTTTCTTAAAACAACCTAATAAATCATCCTATGCAGTTTCGTATACCGTGTAAGCAGGAAACATATAAAAAAAATTGCGGAATTTTTTTTGGAAAAACGCCCCCGAAACAATAGAAGTGTTATAGGAAAACGTGTCAGACTAGGTCCAATGAAGCCATACAGAAACTTTGGAGAGAGTATCTATACATTTTTTGTGGTCGTGAAATCGACCACTTTGACTCGTCAGACTGGAAAAACTCTCAATGAATGGATCCTGAGAAAATCAGCTGGTCATTTTGCTAGGTTTCATACCACCCATTGTTTGTTTAAATCTATCTGCTAAAAGTAAAAATCATTTTGTGTAATTCAGATGAAATAATTTTATTTTTAACAAATTGCATTTTCTAGTAATTTCATAGTTCATTATATAATGAATATGATGAAACATGCAACTATTTAAAAGATAATACAATCTCACAGAAAATGAGCTAAATTTGGCGTCGATTTGAAAGTTTATATCTGTCATGATGACAGAACGCTCTAGTAGAATGACAGATGAGTGCAATAGACATTTTTTCCACCAAATATAGTTCAATAAAGTTTTGTTTTTTGCATGAACGTAGAAAAATAACTATTAAGCTATTCAACTTGAAAATAAAACAGTATCTATACATTTTTTGGTCGTCAAAACGACGTGTTTCGGAAAAGTTTTTTGGAAAAACGCCTCCGAAACGAGAAAAGTCACAGAAGAAAACAGTGGCAGACTAGGTCCAACGAAGCCATACAGAAATTTTGGAGAGAGTATCTATCAGTAAAAATTTTTCCGATGGGCACTCTAACAATTATTAGTTCAGGAAATTGGTGTCTTGATGGCAAACGTATTTCAATGATATTTTTACTTTCTTGTTCGGAAATGGCTAGGAGGGTTCAGACGTTCCCAAAGGAAAATTCATTTTGTTTTTGTCTGTTGCGCTCATAGCCGTTACCGAACCGGAGACATGGCCTAATTGGAATTCGATAATGTCTTTCACAATACAGTTCCTGGAGGAGGAGGGAATAATAAATAGGTCCTTGAATACCGAACGAATGAGACAAGCCTCGCGGCGATGAATAGACGGAATACAAAAGGAGTTTGAAAATGAGCGTTTGAAGGAGAGTTCGTGCGGAAATTGAACGTGACCAACGAATATTCCTGCCCAACAATGCACATGAAGTTATTGCCTGAGACTATCGTTATTTATAACACTCACGAATGTGGCTTATTTTCATCATGGGTGGAAATTGTTTGTAAGTTTAGAAAGATACTTAAAGAAAATCCGTAATAGAGAAAAATTTCAATGTCAGAAGTTCAGAGTGAAAGAGATTGGGAAACAGAGAGACAGAGAGACAGAGATATAGTGGAAGATATAAAGAGAGAGAAAGAGAAAAAGACATAGTAAGAGGCAGACAGAGTGACAAAGCAATGAAATTGGAGCTGGAATATGTAACGAGAGACCGAGGCTCGACATAGTAAAGTAAATTCATAAAGAACATTTAAAATCTAAAAATATAAAAATAAAAATATATGAAAATTCGAAAATTTAAAAATTTAGAAATTTAATAATTTGAAAATGCAAAATTTTTAAAATTTGAAAATTTAAAAATTTAAATATTTAAAAATCCGAGAATTTAAGAATTTATAAATTTGAAAATATCAGTTTAAAAATTCAAAAATTTAAAAATTCAAAAATTTTAAAATTAAAAAATTAAAAAAATTAGAAATTTAAAAATTTAAAAGTTTGAAAATTTAAAAATTTAAAAATTTAAAAATTTAAAAATTTAAAAATTTAAAAATTTAACAATTTAAAAATTTAAAAATTTAAAAATTTAAAAATTAAAAAATTAAAAAATTAAAAAATTTAAAAATTTAAAAATTTAAAAATTTAAAAATTTAAAAATTTAAAAATTTAAAAATTTAAAAATTTAAAAATTTAAAAATTTAAAAATTTAAAAATTTAAAAATTTAAAAATTTAAAAATTTAAAAATTTAAAAATTTAAAAATTTAAAAATTTAAAAATTTAAAAATTTAAAAATTTAAAAATTTAAAAATTTAAAAATTTGAAAATTTAAAAATTTAAAAATTTAAAAATTTAAAAATTTAAAAATTTAAAAATTTAAAAATTTAAAAATTTAAAAATTTAAAAATTTAAAAATTTAAAAATTTAAAAATTTAAAAATTTAAAAATTTAAAAATTTAAAAATTTAAAAATTTAAAAATTTAAAAATTTAAAATTTAAAAAATTTAAAAATTTAAAAAGTTAAAAATTTAAAAATTTAAAAAATTAAAAATTTACATATTAAAAAATTTAAAAATTTATATATCAAAAAGTTGAAAATTTGAAAATTTAAAAATTTAAAAATTGAAAATTTGTATTCCGATGATAATAACAAAACTTTCTCATTTTCTCCACACCAGAGAGCACTAAATTGAAAAAATTGAATTTCTCATAGTAATTTTTTTCAATTTGCCGCCATACCAGCGATCACGTGACATGTGTCAAAATCGATTTTTAGGTTATCGGACATGCACAAACTTTTCCCAAGAATCTTTTTTCTAATACTTTTTTCCCATATGGTACATACTTTTTGGCGGTCACTGTATATCAAAAAGTAAAGAAAAATTTGAAAATTCAAGGATTTAAAAATTTTAAAATTCAAAAATTCAAAAATTCAAAAATTCAAAAAAAAAATTAAAATTAAAAAATTTGAAAATTTAAAAATTCAAGACTTTAGAAAAATTAAAACATTGAAAATTTAAAATATTTAAGAATTTAAAAATTGAAAAATTTAAAAATAAAAAAAATTAAAAATTGAAAAATTTCAAAATTTAAAAATTCATAAATTTAAAAATTTGAAAATTCAAAAATTCAAAAATTGAAAAATTCAAAAAAAAAACAAAAATTTTAAATTTTGAGAGTTTGAGAATTCAAAAATTTTAATATTTGAAAATTTTAAAATTAAAAATTCTAAATTTTAAAAACTTATGAAAGCTATATTCTTCCAAACTATAATAGGCTCAGAAAAAACTCTTTTAACTCTTTTAACTGTGTTCGATTATATATCTTTGATACTATTTGGCAGGAGATTCTACATTTTGCATTTCATTCATCAATATTCGTGTCAATATTCGTGTCATACAAAATAAAGTTTTCATTAACATTCTCGTTCTCAAATGACGTTTTTTACATTGAAATGACAACTGACACTGACAATCCCAGGATCTAACTTTCAGTTCAAAGGTGGATAAAATCAACCCCTGAATTTTTCCTGCGCGGCTTGTAGTCTAAATTGTCTCCTTTCCAGTATTTTCATCCCCGATTTTTCTGTTCATATTACCTCCAAGATCAGCATTTCAAATAACGTTTGCACTCTCATGATGATATCTAACTCAACCAAACAAATTCTGACTCGGAGAATCGATTTACCATTGTCCTCGATTCAATTACAAACTTCGCGCAATATCTATTCTCGATTGGATTGGTAAGTTATTGAAATTTATACCTATACAATGTTTTGGTGAGAGACACGCAAGCATAATAAAACACACACGTTGTCGACGCAAATTGTCACACGGCATTGATTTATCCCTTTCTCACTTCGGGAAATAACAGAGTTTACCATATTTGCAATTCTGATTTGGTCGGTAAATTGTCAGCTTTGATTACAAAGTTGTTCTTTAGGGTGATCAGGAAGTCAAATCAGTGAAACAGGGTGGAATGTATCGAAATAGATCGAGTTTAGAGAGGCATTCCATGGGATAAAATAAATAATCCATAATGATCACGTTAGAGATAAATGAACGTGTAGAGTTTGATTATTGGATCTTTTTCCATGCGTCATCGTTATTGTGCTTGTGAACTAAATCGACATTGACATTGAACTACATCTGCTAGATATTGTGAAAGACTCTAACTGAAAAGAAAAAATGTATCGAAATAGATCGAGAGTTCAGAGAGGCATTCCATGGGATAAATAATCCATAATGATCACGTTAGAGATGGATGAACGTGTAGAGTTTGATTATTGGATCTTTTTCCATGTGTCATCGTTATTGTGCTCATGAACTGAGACGACGTTGACATTGAACTACATCTGGTAGATATTGTGAAAAGACTCTAACTATATCTGCTTGATATTGTTAAGAGACTATTAACTGAAAAGGAAAAAAATTATCGAAATAGATCGAGTTCAGAGAGGCATTCCATGGGATAAATAATCCATAATGATCACTTTAGATATGAATGAACGTGCTCATGATCTAAATCGACATTGACATTGAACTACATCTGGTAGATATTGTGAAAAGACTCTAATTGAAAAAAAATTTATCGAAATAGATCGACTTCAGAGAGGCATAATCATCACGTCAGAGATGGATGAATGTGTAGAGTTTGATTATTGGATCTTTTTCCATGCGTCATCGTTATTGTGCTCATGAACTGAATCGACGTAGACATGTAACTACATCTGCTTGATATTGTGAAGAGACTATTAACTGAAAAGGAAAAAAATTATCGAAATAGATCGAGTTCAGAGAGGCATTCCATGGGATAAATAATCCATAATGATCACTTTAGATATGGATGAACGTGCTCATGATCTAAATCGACATTGACATTGAACTACATCTGGTAGATATTGTGAAAAGACTCTAATTGAAAAAAAATGTATCGAAATAGATCGAGTTCAGAGAGGCATAATCATCACGTCAGAGATGGATGAACGTGTAGAGTTTGATTATTGGATCTTTTTCCATGCGTCATCGTTATTGTGCTCATGAACTGAATCAACGTAGACATTTTCATTTTCAAGAATGTATTTCAAAGTTTTTCTTTTGGGTAAGGAGCATGAAATCACACTGAAAATGTTTTGGCTTTTATTGTTGAAATGACATTTAAAGAGATTTCCGAAGAACTTGCTGTTGTCTGCGAAAAAAGCATGGTCTGAGTGGATTACAGTGGGCCGATCTGATCGGCTGTATTTGTATTTGTATCTAATAATAACACTGATTAGATGCTCTTCAAACACGACTCGACCGGCGTAAGCACCAAACTCTTACGAAAGTTCGAAATAGATGAACACCTTAATCTAGCGGACCACTATTATAATCTTTATGCAGTCATTGGCCATTGTGGTTCTGGCGTTGAATGTGGTCATTATTACATTGGTCAAAGACAAAACGGACTGGTTTGAGTTTGATGATAGTTGTGTCACTGAATGTTCTGACGATGTCTTGAATTTATTGGAGCCTCTGGACACGCCCTACATTTTATTTCATGAGAGAGAGGACATTGGCAGATCGGGATGATCAGATGATGTGGTGTTGCAGGTTTTTCCGGCTAAAAAAGCAAATGCGCCACTGAAATCAATCAAGTCGCCCCGGAGCGCCAATTAATTTTTGTTGTTGTTTTATATCTTGTACTACTTTCGTTTCATTTTTTTATTTGTGTATTTTACATTAATAAATTAGGAAGACTAAAAAAATTATACAAGGTACTTAAAAAATATATATTTTTCGTATTAAGCTGAAATACATATATCGGGAAATACGATTGAAAGGTAAAAGGAAATACACTTGCAATGACTTCTCATATTGCATAAAATAGTCTACAGCAACTAAAATAAATATAAATATTCCATACCAGTGAGATTTTTGAGAAGTTTTACTTTTCCGCACGGCGTGTGGAAATAGTTATTTACCTAACAAGTGCGGAAAGTAGTACTTTTCCGCACGCGACGGCATTTGCACAAACGACGCGGAGCGGAGTTCGGGCAAGCCGTTAAGGGCGGAAAAGACATTTTCCGTAAGAGTTAGGTACAATATTTTTCCTACGATTGTTTTTGTCCATCTTATTTATGATACAAAAAAGGTTTTTAATAAACAAGTTTTTATAATAATGCTACAAAATGACTCATAAGACAGAATAGTTATATAGATCATTTAGTTAGTCCTAAATATCCTAATTTTCAAAAATACAAAAATCGTGCGGAAAAGTAAAAATCGTACGGAAAAGTAAAAATCGTGCGGAAAAGTAACTTTTCCGAACGATTTTAAATCGTACGGAAAAGTACAACGTTCAAAACGAAAAATCGTGCGGAAAAATTACTTTTCCGCACGCTCGTAGGAAAAAATCTTATCCGCACGGCGAGCGGAAAGTGTAACTTTCCGACCGCAAATGTATGCAGAAAACTACTTTGCGCACGCTCGTAGGAAAAAACAATTGTCTACGGGTAGACGTGTATTGTACAAAAAGGTCAAACAATTCTTTGATTATAGAAAAAGCTTCTATCAGGGAAAGCGTTACTTGCACCCTATTCTTCGATTCGGAAACGTAGAAAACTACACAAATACCAAAACTACGTCAATCCTCTCGACGCGCTTTTCCATTATTCTCATAAAATGCAAACCCTCTTTTGTGAAACGAATGCATTTTTTCCATGTAATTATGAAATATTGCGTGCATTAAATTCCCTCGATCGCTTACGTACCTTCCCTTTCAAACTCTAGCTTTTCTTTCAGAAGTATACATTAGGAGTGCTCTTGAAGAGCATAGTAGGTTGGAGTATGTTATCGAGAAGTATTAAAGATTTTCTCGAATGCACTTGACTGCAAATGTGGAGGATTGATCAGTAATCGATGGTTGGGGTGAGTTCGGATATCACACAAAGAAATTAAATTGTTCTATCTGATATTTCCTTCTAATCCAGTACGATTGGGTTTTGAGACAAAAATCGATTGTTAGAACCATGACAAACACGAACAAAAATTGTTTACCAAAATTCCAGGGGTGGAACATATTTTTTCTCCTACCTTCTCAAGCAAATATAATATGTGAGTATTTGAGTACCTGAAATGTGTTTTGCCGCACTTCACGGAGATGTTCACGGGTGATCCAAAAATCATGAATAATTTAGTAAATATGGAATTATTATACTAAAGCAGCAACCCATACCCTCTTTGGACTCTATGCCACAATTTTAAAGTAGTTTGACAGGTCCCACTCATACATGCCAAAACAAAATTTGTGTCTCGTTTAGAAATCAAAAGTTTTCATCACTTCCGGTGAGATCGGAAGATGCACGAATCTGAGTCACTTGTCAAAAAATGCAGTATCATGTCTCATACAGATCCTCCAAATTTCATTACAATATCTGCAAAACCAAAAAAGTTATAGGGGCGAGCCACTTTCCGTGGACACCCGGTATATGACAAATGTCAAAGTAGACAACGAATTCATACAAGAGAGGAAGACAGCAAATATGCCTCGCTATAAAAAAAATACATCTCTTAGACGAAGTTAAAATATTGAAAACTTGAGAATAACTTTCAAAAAAATTCCTAAAGACAAAATTCCATGTTCTGGATGCGATACGAAGACATTTTAATAATCGCTAAATATGTATGGTGATTGAAAAACTAGTCAAACCGTCATTGTGCATCATACTAAACAGTGAAAAACAATGGAATTCGAAAAGTTCCATTGTCTGTACTCCAACTGTTTATATTCAACAAGGAATTCAAGAGTTTTGGAGTTTTGATGACTTTCTAAACAGATCGTGCCGCCTTTATAATGTTCATCCATGAATTATTAAGATACTTCTTGTTTGAAATCGTTTCCACTTTTCTGGTGACGGGTAATCAAAGTTTTCTTTTGTTTCCTGTGATGGTGGAAAACTTCAAATCAGTTCTTCATACAATATTGATGATGAATAATAAAATATTCACATGCCGAATAAGGTTTCTTTTTGAAACTTCCAAAGACCTACACATCTGTTCCATCGACGTGTTTTGATTCTCAACAGAGGATGGAACTTTCTCGACTACGTCGCAGAAAGAATTTATTCGTTTTCTTTAACCTGAAAAATATCTGTTCTAACAAAAATTGGATATATGTGTTTTTCTCCCACGTTACATTAAAATTTCTCTCCACTACGATATGACAGCATAAGTCTTTTCGAAGTATATGCGAGTCAAGATTTATGAGTACAACGAACTCACCTATAGGACATTGAGGAAATAGTAATAAGATGGAAGAAACATGGTCCTGAAGAAAACGTGTTCTTCCTACCCCTATAGAAAGCACACACTTTCCTTCCTCAAACCAGGGAGGAAACTCATACTTTTCCTTCCCCTCATTTCAAGTAACTTGTAAACGATGAAACTTGTGAATCTGTTATAATCAAATTGTTTCCGTAATTTCTAGAACATCTTATATATCCTGTATTCTGGTGAAAATCAAACATGAAGGTTACTTCTACTTTAGTTCTTTAATAGCTATGTGTGTATTTAGAGCGCAGAGTGATTGATTATCGCTCGACAAAAAGATTAATCTTTGGAGAACGACAGTGACACTTTGTGCTCGGAATACACACATTATTTTTTCTACAAGCGCAGCTCTTAGAAGAAAAAAAATTATCGGCAGTTCGTTCAAACATTACTTGTGAGAAAATCACTCAATAGCAATCCGAAATGTATAAGCTATCTAAATGTCCAATAATTCAAATCACTAACAAGAAAAAACTAAAATAATGTTCTTAAAAAAAAAAGTTGCAATTCCCAGGAACCCGGTACCTTCGGATTACAAGCCCAAGCCGCTAGCCAGTGCACCACCGCAGATTCTCAGATGGACATGACTGTATTGTCTATACTTTCCATCATGCAAGTATAGGTCCGTTTTAGACAAATGCAGTTGAGGTTCATTAAGTGGGTAAGAGAAAAAATCATGTGTTTTACATGGGAATGAAGTGCCCTTTCTTTCTTTACTGACCTCCGCTTCGCGTCGGGCAGTACACTACATCCTGCGGGAGGAAAAGTGGCACTTTCCTCCCTAGTAATACAAATAGCTATTTTTGCTATTTTTAGGTTTCTTTACCCTTCATGAAGAATATAAAAAATAAGTTAAGGATATTGAATAGACTACATAGACTGGGCATGCAGAAGGGCATTTGGCAGTACGTGGGGGGTCAGCCCCAAGATTCTATATTGGATCTACACAACTCTCATACGCCCAATGATCACGTACGGAGCCATCGTGTGGTGGCAAGGTGCAGCATCCGGCAAGTCGAAAACCCAATTAGATAGGGTTCAAAAACTTGCCTGTCTTGCGATAACAAGTGCAATGAGGACGGCACCTACCAGGGCGCTGGATACGCTCGTAGGACTGCCCCCCTTGTACCTCCTCATCGAACATGAGGCACGTAAAGCCGCAGCTCGCCTAAGAAGTTCTAACCAATGGCGGAGTGAGGGAATGTATGGACATTCTCGATTATGGAATCAGACGGTAAGGGATTGTCCCCTTCTTGAACTGCCGGGTGACAGTTCGTTACCTGCCATACGATTCAGTAAAAGGCCGCAGACAGTCATTTCCAAAAGAGAGGACTGGGAGCGGATCGGGCACCGCCTGCTTCCCACCAAGGGGATCATCTGGTACACAGATGGCTCCAGGATGGATAAGTCAGCCGGCGCCGGGGTATACGGGCAGTCTCCAAAAGCGGAACTCTGTTACGCTCTAGGACCTTTTGCCACTGTATTTCAGGCAGAAATATTTGCCATACTCGCCTGTGTAAGAGAAAATCTCAACAGAGGCTACCGCGGCCAGCAAATCACGATATGCACCTACAGCCAAGCGGCGATCAAGGCTCTCTCAATCTTATAAAGTCACCTCGCTGCTGGTGACTGAATGCATCGATGATCTGCAAAAGCTATCTTCCGCCAATAAAGTAAAGCTACTTTGGGTCCCTGGTCATACCGGAGTACCTGGAAACGAACGGGCTGATTATTTGACCAGACAAGGTGCGAAAAGCCCACCGATTGGACCAGAACCTATCCTAGGAGTTTCTAGGTCATGGTGCGTCTCAACCATGAAGGAAATTCTGGAAATAAAATTCCAGGACACATGGAAAGATGCACTGGGCATGAGGCAATCGAAACTCCACATCAGAGGCCCTTCTACTAGGAGGACCAAGACTCTGCTCACACTGAGCAGAAAGGAAATCAGATCAGTGACTGCGCTCCTGACGGGGCACTGCCATCTCAACAGACACCTCAACATTTAAGTTTCACGGATGATACCGAATGCAGGTGATGCTTGGAGGATGAGGAGTCAGCCACCCACATCCTCACGGAATGCCCGGCAGTGGCAGCAACACGGGAAGCACACCTCGGGAGTATCGTACTGAACCCGGAGAGTGTGAGGGAGGTATCAGTTAGAAGGCTGGCCTCTTTTGCTCGCGAGATAGGCTACCTTCAAAACTGAACCATCTCCCAGCAGTGGTGGGTGCATAACGGGCCCGGTTGAGAGGCCTACATGCTTATGGCTCCGTCCGCCCACATACCTTATTCTATCTATCTGTGATTGAGTGAATTTTTCCCTACTCATTTTGAAGGATTATATGGATATTCTGGGAAACCTGGAGATGAACAGGCAATGAATATTTTTACGTGAACGATATATACTAGTCAAATTCATAGAAATGTCCATTGTAACTTCATTAAAATCAATGCTGACGTTATTTATTTTACTGAAGAAGAAAACCGAAACAATAATTGATGTCTCATAACATTCCCCAACATAAAAGATATTTTTTTTTTTAGCTTTTCGAATAAAACATTCTGCTTTGTTTTCCGGTGAGCGCAATATCTTCCGAACTCCCTATTTCCGAGAAAAAATGTTGCTATAACAGCTCAGACAGAAAGTAATATTCCTATTGCCGAGTGACTTATGGATTTAATAAACAAACCATAAATAAAAGTTGCTTGATAAATTACGACAAAGGCAAACATGGTGCGTTGCCATTTCGGAGTCTTATTTGTCATAAGGCTCAGAGACCGTTCAAAATGTATACTCGTAATTTAATAGTGACATTCATCGCAGAAACATTAGCTTTCCAGCTAAAAAATTAGTGTGTGTACCAGTCGAAACGGATGGCTTGTAAATAAATTATGGGGGAAACGTCGCTTTTGAGAGTCAAATTGATCGCTGAATAACTTTACTATGGCACGCCTGAAGTTTAGAGAAATTTCAAGAGACAGCTAATTTAGAATTCTGAAATATTTCGCTACCTTTCACAAACTTTGCGATTTCATTAGAGGAGCTGAGCTATTGAGAATTTCAGAAGAGTGTCAGGGGGACTTAAGAAATAATAATCGTTCGGTTCCACTTGGAATACAATATCTTGTGTAATTCTTTATAGTTTAGGATAATGCGAAGGGTGTCTTATAATTGAATGCTGATCCTGAAGGGAGATTCCTTGGATATATTCCAGAAAATTTTCCATATGAACATAGGTTCGCAACCTCTTCATTTCTGAGATACAAGATGTTCAAATTTAACAAAAAAAATCAATTTTCCTTCAATGTCCTTTCTTTGATTTTGGTACAAACGAAATAGGCATAAAAATACATTTTTTCCATAACAAAAGTTTTCCTTATTTATGATGGAATTAATGAAATTTCAATTCTTCTTTTATTAAAATTATTAAAATTTTTGTAATTGTTTTATTCACAAAATCCGCCTAGCAAATATGAACGTTTTGGCCAAGGGGAACACCTCTGGGGAATATTGGTTTTCATGCCTTGCAGAGTTTCACTAAGTAATTGACTTGATTTTTCAACTACTCGACTCGACGTAAAATCAAGACAAGCTCAAGTCAAGTATTTATTTTTGAAATTCAAGTCGAGTCAAGTAGTAACACATCAAGTACTTGTAAATCAAGCTACCTGCTTGATTTTTCTTGAAAATCTAGTTCCTTTTTTGTATTAATCTGGTTCACTCCCAAAACGCTATAACAAAAAATAGATGTATGCAAAATAAAAAAAAAACTGGAGTTGGTAAAATACAGTATGATAATGTTGACGTTATGATGTCCCACTCTTAAATGGCAAAGTAAGTTATATTTTTGAAATGCCCTGTATTCAAATGTACAGCATGTGCCACACTTTTTACTAGATTGCTTGAATCCTATAGATTTTATGGATTTTTGGAGGTGTTCAAAATTTTATAGAAATTAGGGTCTTGCTCGACTATGAAATAATCCGTAATTTTTTTCGTTTTATCAGATATACTTTCATTCAACTCGTTTAGCCTTTGATGGCACCGACCATGCATTTTCTGTTCATGTTATCAAATTCTGATACTTTTTCATCTACGATATATTCTGAGCCACTGCTTTGAAAAGGTTCCGATTCCATTATGGACAAATCACTTGAATCAGACATGGACAATTTCCCGCCACTGTTTATTCTTGATCAACGCTGCTCTACTCATAACTCTGCTAAAACTGATCGGAGAAGGAAAAGGAAGAGTACCTGACACGTGTTTTGTCGCACTTCACGGAGATGTTTGCGGATGATCCGAAAATCATGAATAATTCAGTGAATATGGAATTATTATACTGAAGCAGCAACCCATACCCTCTTTGAACTATATGCAACAATTTTAAAGTAGTGTAATCTCTCTTATACATGCCAAAAAAAACCTTGTTTTACTTCTTCCTCATTTTTAACTTACCCATAAAATCGGCATTCTCTTCAATAAATGTTGAAAATAATCGCCTATTCATATCCTGCATATATATATATATATATATATATATATATATATTCAATAACACTGTTATGAAGTGCAAATCTCAAGCTTGAAATCACATATTTTATTTTTTATGTAGGATGTGTATAAGCGATTATTTTCAACATTTACTGAAGAAATTGCCAGGATTATGGGTGAGTTGAAAACTGAGGCAGGAGTAAAACCCAATTTTTTCTTTGGCATCATGTATAAGTGAGACTTGTCTCAGTAGCCTTTAATCGTTGCATATGGTCCAAAGAGGGTACTGATTCCCGATCCAGTATAATTATTTCATATCAACTATAATATCCATGACTTTCTGGTCCTCCGTAAATATCGTAGAAGGGTAATGTGAAGTGGGACAAAACAAATTTTTGGTACTCAGATACTCACATGTTATATTTGCATGAGGAAGTAGAAGTCTTCAGGAACGATATGCACTTTTTCTTTTCCTTCTACTATAATTTTTGGCAAAGTTATGACAAATCTAATTTTTGGCCTTGCCTGAACTTGCAGTGGTGGGTTAGCGCAAGCATGGAATGTGACATCGGCGTTAAACCACGTTTTCTGAGAAAACGAGCGTATTTCATGAGGTATTACTGGAAATCATTCTCGTGGAGAATTGAATTATCTCTCAACCTATCGAAATCGTTTTTTGATAAATATTATATTTTCTGAAATAACAACAAAAAAAATATGTTTTTTTTAAATAAAATATTTATTGGGTTCCATCCCTGATTTTTTTGTACACAATTTTTTTTCTAATAATACATGATGTCGAGATGTCATGTGCAGAGTTTCAGAGTGCTACAAATTATTTTTCACTTTCTGCTCGAGTTTGTAGTGTTCCGCAAATTCACAAGTTGTAACCAAGTCGGTGAATTTCCAAACCATCCATATCATCCGCCCTTGGCATGTTATTCAACAATATGTGTGGAAAATTTCTAGAGGATTCATTCTTTGCGGTTCGGTCCTGCATATACGAGGCCTCTCAGCGTCCGAAACATCGACCGGCGTGCATTAGTGGCAGGGACACGTACTGCAAATATCGTCTAAATCCCAATAACCGCAGCTGACAACAATACGCAAGAATAATTTAATATCCATTAGAAGGAACGAAAGATGAATGTCTGGATGTTATATTGATAAAGGCCCTCAGCAATAATATTTCTGTTTCTTTCCCAACTTCAATGGTTAAATATCGTAGTAAGTAAGCCCCTTAACAATAAAAATAATATTGATGAGAATAATATTAGGTCCCACTAAAAAATTATATGATACAAAAAAGACCTGAGGAGGCCATGAGGGTGATCACGTTTGGACGATTTCAAAGGTAAAAAAGTCAATTGATAACTCAAAAACGGTTCGTCCTATCGATTTCAAACAAGAGCAAGTTTGATCCTACGTACGTCCGTACGTGCTGTAATGGAAATTGAGTTTTCAATCCAGTTTTCCAAAAAAAAAAAATCTTGAACAAATAACTACAAAAAAACATTACAGCGCGTACATAGATCAACGAATAGTACCTTACATCTAATTACAAATATACAGGGTGAACAGTGAACAGTCTGAAGGCTTCTGTCCTAGCCTATGGTACAACAAGCCATCCTGCCTCTGGTTTCCACTTGTTCAAACTTTGACCAGCACAGCAGGGCACCTACGGTATCGAGGGGCTCACTATCGCTGTTTAGGGGGGAACGTAGTTGGTTGTGACAAGGATTGATTTTTGTCCTCGAACGTATTTTGACGTGCTGAATCCGAATCTTTGAACGAATAAATACACGACATAAATACGAAATAATCATCTAAAAACTGATTTAGACTGATTTAGAGCTGACCAACTCGAGAACGGTTAGAGATAGACAAATTCTGCGAATGCTTATCGATTCAGAATGGTCGAATTAGTATATATTGTGAATTTCATCCCATCGAAAAAACTAAAAAATTACTCGAAAAAGTTGCAAGGGGTTCACCCCTAATAATCATGAAAAATACTAAGTCGTCATATCGACTTGAAATTTGCACTTTATATGTAAAATTTTATGCTTGTTCCGAAAATGTATGGTTTTCATGTGCTCAGATGTAAGATTTAGCCGGAAAAGGGTGTTTATGGAAAAAAATCCAACTTTCTGAAATTTTGAGTTTTTCATTTTTCGAATTTAAAATTTCTGTCCTCGAATGTATTTTGACGTGCTGATTCCGAAATTTTTAACAAAAATGTCGAAAACTCATCAGAAATATTTTTGGCGGCAAAAAAACTCAAAAAACTGATTTAGAGCTGATCAAGTCGAAAACGGTTAGAGATAGACAAATTCTGCGAATGCTAATCGATTCAGAATGGTCGAATTATTATATATTGTGAATTTCGTCCAATCGAAAAAACTAAAAAATTACTCGAAAAATTTGCAATGGGTTCACCCCTCAAAATCATGAAAAATACTAAGTCGTCACATCGACTTGAAATTTGCACTTTATATGTAAAATTTTATGCTTGTTCCGAAAATGTATGGTTTTCATGTGCTCAGATGTAAGATTTAGCCGGAAAAGGGTGTTTATGGAAAAAAATCCAATTTTCCGAGATTTTGAGTTTTTCATTTTTCGAATTTCAAATTTCTGTCCTCGAACGTATTTTTACGTGCTGATTCCGAAATTTTTAACAAAAATGTCGAAAACTCATCAGAAATATTTTTGGCGGCAATAAAAATCAAAAAACTTATTTAGAGCTGATCAAGTCGAAAACGGTTAGAGATAGACAAATTCTGCGAATGCTAATCGATTCAGAATGGTCGAATTAGTATATATTGTGAATTTCGTCCAATCGAAAAAACTGAAAAATTACTCGAAAAAGTTGCAAGGGGTTCACCCCTAAAAATCATGAAGAATACTAAGTCGTCACATCGACTTGAAATTTGCACTTTATATGTAAAATGTTATGCTTGTTCCGAAAATGTATGGTTTTCATGTGCTCAGATGTAAGATTTAGCCAAATGAGGGGTGTTTATGGAAAAAAATCCAATTTTCTGAGATTTTGAGTGTTTCATTTTTCGAATTTCAAATTTCTGTCCTCGAACGTATTTTGACGTGCTGATTCCGAAATTTTTGACAAAAATGTCGAAAACTCATCAGAAATATTTTTGGCGGCAATAAAAATCAAAAAACTTATTTAGAGCTGATCAAGTCGAAAACGGTTAGAGATAGACAAATTCTGCGAATGCTAATCGATTCAGAATGGTCGAATTAGTATATATTGTGAATTTCGTCCAATCGAAAAAACTGAAAAATTACTCGAAAAAGTTGCAAGGGGTTCACCCCTAAAAATCATGAAGAATACTAAGTCGTCACATCGACTTGAAATTTGCACTTTATATGTAAAATGTTATGCTTGTTCCGAAAATGTATGGTTTTCATGTGCTCAGATGTAAGATTTAGCCAAATGAGGGGTGTTTATGGAAAAAAATCCAATTTTCTGAGATTTTGAGTGTTTCATTTTTCGAATTTCAAATTTCTGTCCTCGAACGTATTTTGACGTGCTGATTCCGAAATTTTTGACAAAAATGTCGAAAACTCATCAGAAATATTTTTGGCGGCAATAAAAATCAAAAAACTTATTTAGAGCTGATCAAGTCGAAAACGGTTAGAGATAGACAAATTCTGCGAATGCTAATCGATTCAGAATGGTCGAATTAGTATATATTGTGAATTTCGTCCAATCGAAAAAACTGAAGAATTACTCGAAAAAGTTGCAAGGGGTTCACCCCTAAAAATCATGAAGAATACTAAGTCGTCACATCGACTTGAAATTTGCACTTTATATGTAAAATGTTATGCTTGTTCCGAAAATGTATGGTTTTCATGTGCTCAGATGTAAGATTTAGCCAAATGAGGGGTGTTTATGGAAAAAAATCCAATTTTCTGAGATTTTGAGTGTTTCATTTTTCGAATTTCAAATTTCTGTCCTCGAACGTATTTTTACGTGCTGATTCCGAAATTTTTAACAAAAATGTCGAAAACTCATCAGAAATATTTTTGGCGGCAATAAAAATCAAAAAACTTATTTAGAGCTGATCAAGTCGAAAACGGTTAGAGATAGACAAATTCTGCGAATGCTAATCGATTCAGAATGGTCGAATTAGTATATATTGTGAATTTCGTCCAATCGAAAAAACTGAAAAATTACTCGAAAAAGTTGCAAGGGGTTCACCCCTAAAAATCATGAAGAATACTAAGTCGTCACATCGACTTGAAATTTGCACTTTATATGTAAAATGTTATGCTTGTTCCGAAAATGTATGGTTTTCATGTGCTCAGATGTAAGATTTAGCCAAATGAGGGGTGTTTATGGAAAAAAATCCAATTTTCTGAGATTTTGAGTGTTTCATTTTTCGAATTTCAAATTTCTGTCCTCGAACGTATTTTGACGTGCTGATTCCGAAATTTTTGACAAAAATGTCGAAAACTCATCAGAAATATTTTTGGCGGCAATAAAAATCAAAAAACTTATTTAGAGCTGATCAAGTCGAAAACGGTTAGAGATAGACAAATTCTGCGAATGCTAATCGATTCAGAATGGTCGAATTAGTATATATTGTGAATTTCGTCCAATCGAAAAAACTGAAAAATTACTCGAAAAAGTTGCAAGGGGTCACCCCTAAAAATCATGAAAAATACTAAGTCGTCACATCGACTTGAAATTTGCACTTTATATGTAAAATTTTATGCTTGTTCCGAAAATGTATGGTTTTCATGTGCTCAGATGTAAGATTTAGCCAAATGAGGGGTGTTTATGGAAAAAAATCCAATTTTCTGAGATTTTGAGTTTTTCATTTTTCGAATTTCAAATTTCTGTCCTCGAACGTATTTTGACGTGCTGATTCCAAAATTTTTGACAAAAATGTCGAAAACTCATCAGAAATATTTTTGGCGGCAAAAAAAATCAAAAAACTGATTTAGAGCTGATCAAGTCGAAAACGGTTAGAGGTAGACAAATTCTGCGAATGCTAATCGATTCAGTATGGTCGAATTAGTATATGTTGTGAATTTCGTCCAATCGAAAAAACTGAAAAATTACTCGAAAAAGTTGCAAGGGGTTCACCCCTAATAATCATGAAAAATACTAAGTCGTCACATCGACTTGAAATTTGCACTTTATATGTAAAATTTTATGCTTTTTCCGAAAATGTATGGTTTTGATGTGCTCAGATGTAAGATTTAGCCGGGAAAGGGTGTTTATGGATAAAAATCCAATTTTCTGAGATTTTGAGTTTTTCATTTTTCGAATTTCAAATTTCTGTCCTCGAACGTATTTTTACGTGCTGATTCCGAAATTTTTTACAAAAATGTCGAAAACTATCAGAAATATTTTTGGCGGCAATAAAATTCAAAAAACTTATTTAGAGCTAATCAAGTCGAAAACGGTTAGAGATAGACAAATTCTGCGAATGCTAATCGATTCAGAATGGTTGAATTAGTATATATTGTGAATTTCGTCCCATCGAAAAAACTAAAAAATTACTCGAAAAAGTTGCAAGGGGTTCACCCCTAATAATCATGAAAAATACTAAGTCGTCACATCGACTTGAAATTTGCACTTTATATGTAAAATTTTATGCTTTTTCCGAAAATGTATGGTTTTCATGTGCTCAGATGTAAGATTTAGCCAAATAAGGGGTGTTTATGGAAAAAAATCCAATTTTCTGAGATTTTGAGTTTTTCATTTTTTGAATTTCAAATTTCTGTCCTCGAACGTATTTTGACGTGCTGATTCCGGAATTTTTGACAAAAATGTCGAAAACTCATCAGAAATATTTTTGGCGGCAAAAAAAATCAAAAAACTGATTTAGAGCTGATCAAGTCAAAAACGGTTAGAGATAGACAAATTCTGCGAATGCTAATCGATTCAGAATGGTCGAATTAGTATATATTGTGAATTTCATCCCATCGAAAAAACTAAAAAATTACTCGAAAAAGTTGCAAGGGGTTCACCCCTAATAATCATGAAAAATACTAAGTCGTCACATCGACTTGAAATTTGCACTTTATATGTAAAATTTTATGCTTTTTCCGAAAATGTATGGTTTTCATGTGCTCAGATGTAAGATTTAGCCAAATAAGGGGTGTTTATGGAAAAAAATCCAATTTTCTGAGATTTTGAGTTTTTCATTTTTTGAATTTCAAATTTCTGTCCTCGAACGTATTTTGACGTGCTGATTCCGGAATTTTTGACAAAAATGTCGAAAACTCATCAGAAATATTTTTGGCGGCAAAAAAAATCAAAAAACTGATTTAGAGCTGATCAAGTCAAAAACGGTTAGAGATAGACAAATTCTGCGAATGCTAATCGATTCAGAATGGTCGAATTAGTATATATTGTGAATTTCGTCCAATCGAAAAAACTAAAAAATTACTCGAAAAAGTTGCAATGGGTTCACCCCTCAAAATCATAAAAAATACTAAGTCGTCATATCGACTTGAAATTTGCACTTTATATGTAAAATTTTATGCTTTTTCCGAAAATGTATGGTTTTCATGTGCTCAGATGTAAGATTTAGCCGGGAAAGGGTGTTTATGGATAAAAATCCAATTTTCTGAGATTTTGAGTTTTTCATTTTTCGAATTTCAAATTTCTGTCCTCGAACGTATTTTTACGTGCTGATTCCGAAATTTTTAATAAAAATGTCGAAAATTCATCAGAAATATTTTTGGCGGCAAAAAAACTCAAAAAACTGATTTAGAGCTGATCAAGTCGAAAACGGTTAGAGATAGACAAATTCTGCGAATGCTAATCGATTCAGAATGGTCGAATTAGTATATATTGTGAATTTCGTCCAATCGAAAAAACTGAAAAATTACTCGAAAAAGTTGCAAGGGTCACCCCTAAAAATCATGAAAAATACTTATTCGTCACATCGACTTGAAATTTGCACTTTATATGTAAAATTTCATGCTTGTTCCGAAAATGTATGGTTTTCATGTGCTCAGATGTAAGATTTAGCCGGAAAAGGGTGTTTATGGAAAAAAATCCAATTTTCTGAGATTTTGAGTTTTTCATTTTTCGAATTTCAAATTTCTGTCCTCGAACGTATTTTGACGTGCTGATTCCGAAATTTTTGACAAAAATGTCGAAAACTCATCAGAAATATTTTTGGCGGCAAAAAAATCAAAAAACTGATTTAGAGCTGATCAAGTCAAAAACGGTTAGAGATAGACAAATTCTGCGAATGCTAATCGATTCAGAATGGTCGAATTAGTATATATTGTGAATTTCGTCCAATCGAAAAAACTAAAAAATTACTCGAAAAAGTTGCAAGGGGTTCACCCCTAATAATCATGAAAAATACCAAGTCGTCACATCGACTTGAAATTTGCACTTTATATGTAAAATTTTATGCTTGTTCCGAAAATGTATGGTTTTCATGTGCTCAGATGTAAGACGTAGCCAAATAAGGGGTGTTTATGGAAAAAAATCCAATTTTCTGAGATTTTGAGTTTTTCATTTTTAGAATTTCAAATTTCTGTCCTCGAACGTATTTTGACGTGCTGATTCCAAAATTTTTGACAAAAATGTCGAAAACTCATCAGAAATATTTTTGGCGGCAAAAAAAATCAAAAAACTGATTTAGAGCTGATCAAGTCGAAAACGGTTAGAGATAGACAAATTCTGCGAGTGCTAATCGATTCAGAATGGTCGAATTAGTATATATTGTGAATTTCGTCCAATCGAAAAAACTGAAAAATTACTCGAAAAAATCATGAAAAATACTAAGTCGTCACATCGACTTGAAATTTGCACATTATATGTAAAATTTCATGCTTGTTCCGAAAATGTATGGTTTTCATGTGCTCAGATGTAAGATTCAGCCGGAAAAGGGTGTTTATGGTAAAAAATCCAATTTTCTGAGATTTTGAGTTTTTCATTTTTCGAATTTCAAATTTCTGTCCTCGAACGTATTTTGACGTGCTGATTCCGAAATTTTTTACAAAAATGTCGAAAACTCATCAGAAATATTTTTGGCGGCAAAAAAACTCAAAAAACTGATTTAAAGCTGATCAAGTCGAAAACGGTTAGAGATAGACAAATTCTGCCAATGCTAATCGATTCAGAATGGTCGAATTAGTATATGTTGTGAATTTCGTCCAATCGAAAAAACTGAAAAATTACTCGAAAAATTTGCAAGGGGTCACCCCTAAAAATCATGAAAAATACTAAGTCGTCACATCGACTTGAAATTTGCACTTTATATGTAAAATTTTATGCTTGTTCCGAAAATGTATGGTTTTCATGTGCTCAGATGTAAAATTTAGCCGGAAAAGGGTGTTTATGGTAAAAAATCCAATTTTCTGAGATTTTAAGTTTTTCATTTTTCGAATTTCAAATTTCTGTCCTCGAACGTATTTTGACGTGCTGATTCCGAAATTTTTAACAAAAATGTCGAAAACTCATCAGAAATATTTTTGGCGGCAAAAAAAACATCTAAAAACTGATTGAGAACTGACCAACTCGAGAACGGTTAGAGATAGAAGAATTTTGCGAACGCCACTCGATTCATAATGGCCAAATTAGTATATACTGAGAATTTGAAAGGATAAAATCGATGGACAAAAAGGTCGAGTATATCATGATTGATAATTTTTTAAAACTGATTCAGAGCTGACCAACTCGAGAACTGTTAGTAATAAAAGAATTCTGCGAACGCTATTCGATTCAGAATGGCCGAATTAGTATATACTGATAATTTGAACGGAAACAATCGACGGACAAAAAAGTCGAGTATCATTATAATAACTACTTTCAAACTGAAAAATACGAAGTAATTCTATGAATATTCTGTAACAGTTTATAGTATGCACCTATCAAATTGCAGTTTTCATACAAAAAAAACTCCACTAGCTCCATCCAATCTTTTAAAATTTACATTTATAGTGGCATGAATTCCACCGAAGGAGTAATTTTTTCGAGTCAAAGGGAAAATCATAAACCGTGAACAAAACATGCATATAAACAGAAACAACCCCTCGAAATCAAACAGCCGGTGGCATTTCACCCGCCGAATATCTTCTCTTTGTCAATGCCCGCCCTGCCATCCATCCAAGGCGATTGTTCATTGTTCCCGATCTGCATATCCACTTGTGATGTATGGTATGCTGAGCCGGATACAGCGGGAAATCCCCCGGCTGCGTATTGTTCTTGAGACGTTTGTTGGTAACAGGTACAAATGATCGACCTACTAGAAGAGAAGGGTCCAGATCGATTCCTTTTTAACGGTTGGCCAGCGCTCCCAATCGGCTGAGAGTTGTTTTTTATACCTCGCTTTGAACAGGATCGTGTATGAGATGGGAATGATACAGTTGTTTGTCAGTGTCAGTGCGAATTATTCTCGAAGCATGTTATTGATGATGATTGATGTCTTATGTGCGGGTTCATAACAGAGGGCGAATGTTATTCTGTTCATCAACGAGAGTCCAAAAAAGGTCATAAACGTTGCAGATAAGTCGATTAGCCAACAATTAGAGAAAACTCAATTCAAAGCACCCGAAAAACTAAAAGAAAATTCTGAAACTCCAATCAACAAAAAACAAATAAAACCAGCTACTGGACATCCTAGTGGTTCCATGAACAAGCCAAGACTTCGATCAACCAATTCGAATAGATAGATAACTTTTCATCACCAGCATCATTGAATTCGAATAAATTCGGATCTACCTACCGTTTGTAGTAACCGTACTAACAAAATAAATATTTATTTCTTCCAGTGAGTTTTTTTAATGTCTACTTTCATTACTTTATTCGTTCTCTCTTCGCGTTACTATTTTTTTTTATCTGAACACGTCTTACTGACTTCATATACAGTATGGATCCATTCATAAGATACTATAAAAATGACCTGATCAAGACACAGGTTATTACAAATATGGCAGATTTTGAACCAGTGTCCTTTCGAAAGTTTAAAGTCATACATGTTAATATCAGAAGTATACAGAAAAATTTAGATGAATTATCTATTTTCCTGTCAGAGTTTTCAAACAATATTGATGTTATAGTTCTCTCAGAAACCTACGTAGTTCATGATACGGAACTACTTAAAATAAGTGGTTACAATATTTTATATAATGAAGGTAAACTCAACAAAAATGATGGTGTAATAATTTATGTCAGAAATGACCTTGAGTACTCCTACAATATCCATAACTTTGGTGAAATCAAAGATCTGCAACTTGAAATGCGAATCAATAAAACAAACATTATTTTAACCGGTATCTACAGATCACCAAGTACCTGCCCAATAAATTTCAATTCTGAGTTGTTAAAATATTTGGAAAATGTTAAAAAATCCGATATTCATATAATTACTGGTGATATAAATGTTAATTTATTGTCCGACTCTGACTATGTAGAGGAATATAAAAATATTTTGAACAGCCAAGGATTCGTGTCGTATATTAACACTATCACTCGTCCGGAAAGCAAAACGTGTATTGATCACTTTTTTGTCAAAAGCTCCATTTCTGAAGTCAAATCATTTGTATTTCAAAAAAACATAACGGACCATTTCCCAATAGGACTAACCATAGACTACGATTGTAAACGTGCACCTCCTTCAACTTCTAGATACAAAAAATTTATCAACTACGACCGTCTGAGGTCAGATCTAAATGATGAATATTGGTTTGGTATTTACGACGAAAATGATCCAGATAAAATTGCAGAAAATTTCATCACAAAATTAAATTCTCTAATAGAAAAAAATACACGCGAGGTTAAACTAAGGAAAAATGTTGTAAATTGTAGAAAAAAATGGATAACGCCTGCTTTGTATGAATCCATCAAGAAAAAAAGTGATATGCACACAAAATTATTGAGAAACCCTGAAAATCATGTCTTGAGACAAGAATATAATTTGTATAGGAATAAGTTAAACAAACTCACAAAAACAGCAAAAAAGAACTACTCGAAAAAAATTATAGATAAAAATGCGAATAGCTCAAAAGGGCTTTGGGAATCTGTTAATAATATTTGCAATAAAACTCGAAACGAAACCAAAATAGTAAAAATCAAACTAGAGAATGGAAAAATATTACAGAACAATAA
The DNA here is from genome assembly GCA_958298965.1 of Chrysolina haemoptera. Classification (NCBI taxonomy): domain Eukaryota; kingdom Metazoa; phylum Arthropoda; class Insecta; order Coleoptera; family Chrysomelidae; genus Chrysolina; species Chrysolina haemoptera. The sequence goes on from OY282598.1 coordinate 28,345,311, forward strand.
ACAAATCGCCGATAGTTTCAATCGTCATTACAGTACGATAGGAAAAAAATTAGCTGATAGAATTTCAGTACCTCATAATTTCAATGAATCTGAAAATATTTTGCAAGACACCATGTATCTTCGCGAAACTGATGAAAATGAAGTTCTTAAAGTAATCATGGAATTGAAACTTAAAAAATCACCAGGTCCCGATAACGTTCGATCGGAAACACTGAAGGCTATATCTAATGAAATTAAAAAACCTCTGGCTTATCTGATAAATAGATGCTTTGATACAGGGTGTTTTCCAAGGATTTTCAAAATTGGAATTATCAAGCCACTCTACAAGAGTGGAGATAAATTGAACATAATCAACTATAGACCGATTTCACTTATCTCGAATTTAGCGAAAATAATTGAAAAAATACTAAAAATGAGACTTCTGAGCTTCTTGAACAAACATAACGTCATTTCTAGTTCTCAGTTCGGATTCAGAGAAGGGAAGTCAACAGAAGATGCGATTTATTATCTTACAACTAATATTTATAATGCATTGGACAAAAAAAAACCTGCTTTGTGTATCTTTGTCGACCTTTCAAAAGCATTTGATACGGTATCTCATGAAAAGCTTTTGAACAAACTAGAATGCTATGGGATAAGAGGGAAAATTTATAACATCTTAAAAAATTATTTATCAGATCGCGAACAAAAAGTTGACATAGGTGGTACTCTCAGTGATCCTATGACTGTTACATATGGTGTACCTCAAGGAACAGTACTGGGTCCTCTTCTATTTATAATTTATATGAACAGCATATCACACCTTGATACCAAAGGAAAAATCATAAGCTTTGCAGATGATACTGCAATAATATATGAATCTGATACTTGGGAGAATTTAAAAACAGAAGCTGAAACTGATTTTAATAAAATAGGTAAGTGGTTCAGATATAACAAATTAACTCTGAATCTAGATAAAACAAAGTACTTATCATTTACTTCGTATTCCAATCACTTACCCAATATGGGTTCATTACGTTTCGGAAATAACTCAGAAATTCCAGAAGTAAACTCCATCAAATACTTAGGCATTGTGATAGATAGACATTTCAGATGGGATCTTCAAATTAAAAATATAGTAGGAAAACTAAGAGGCCTTTTATTTAAATTCAAATACTTGAAAGAATTTTTAGATGTTAATCACTTGAAAATATTATACTATGCTCTGGTACTGTCACATATATCTTACGGTATAATTGGCTGGGGAGGTGTTAACGATTATCACTTGGAAATGCTGAATGTTATTCAGAAATGGATACTGAAAATCATCCTTGGAAAAAAAGCTACATATTCCAGTGATAATTTATTTAAAGAAGCCAATGTATTTGACGTAAGGCAGGCTTACTGCATCAACTTATTAGTTAGTATGAAAAATAATAAAATACAACTTGAATCTGTCGATCACAATTATAGTACAAGGAATAAACAAAACAAGATACCTAGATCGGAAAAAGCAATTGGACAACGATGTTCAAATTACCTCGGACCTCGCCTGCATAATATGCTACCAGAGTTTATAAAAAAAATAAATAATTCCATTATGTACAAAAAACTTACAAAAACTTGGATTTTGCGTTCCGAAAGGACACTGTTTCATGATTTTGTCAACCAAACTTTCAAAAAGTGAATAAAGTTAAAACGCCAATCGTTTGTATATAGCATGCATAAACACAAACACAACCGGAATATGACACGATACCCGAATATGACAAAGCCCGAATATGACGTACCTACACCTTAATTATAATTAACATACCTACTGTAAACGTTATTCACCCTAAATATGGGTATAAATAGGTATCACAAGAAGAAACATATTTATTTACTATTTTATTTATACATTCATTAGTTGTAATTTCTTTTAACAAGTTTATATACTTATTTGTTTCAAAATTGTATTTTTTATCATTGCATATTAAGTGTTATACTATTTAGTTTTAAGTTTCATATCACATACAAGCAATAGTTTCATACTAAAGCTTCGAGATTTCTTCCTGTTTATTCAGTTATAATTATATAAATAAAGTAAAAAACCATACAATGGCTTGTGAGGGGAATAATAAATACAAAGGAGAAAAGTAATGGGTAAACCCTCATAATGCAACCGTAGACGGATCCGTTTCGGACTCATTAGACCTCTTCAGTATGGTATAGCCAAGTGTAAAGTTGTGCAACACTTGAACGCAAGATCACACAAATATAGGAGCCAACCACAGGAGCCAGCAACACATTCCCCTCACAAGCCATTGTATGGTTTTTTACTTTATTTATATATTCCTGGGTTAGGATGTCACGCAGGTAGCTATAGTTGCCTCCGTGGTAATGTTAGTTCAAGCCTTGTAAACACGAGGTGTTCTGACTTTAACCACAAATGTGTTGCTGGCTCCTGTGGTTGGCTCCTATATTTGTGTGATCTTGCGTTCAAGTGTTGCACAACTTTACACTTGGCTATACCGTACTGAAGAGGTCTAATGAGTCCGAAACGGATCCGTCTACGGTTGCATTATGAGGGTTTACCCACTACTTTTCTCCTTTGTAGTTATAATTATATGTACTTATTATTGTCAAATTTTGAACTTTCTTGAATAAACATTATTATTATTATTATTATTATTATTATATCATATCATTGAATATTAAGCTTCATTTAAGGTGAATTTTATTACAAATTATCAACATCATATCAACCAGAGTTGTCCCAGAGCACAGTGCTTAGTGCTCGTCAAAGCACTCGAAGCATTTTTGTGATTCTAAGCACTGTGCTTCCGAGCACTTTCCTAATTCAGTGCTTAGTGCTCCGGAGCGATAAGATTTCAACAAATTATACTACGATTTTTGTTCGAAAATATGAATAGGATATTCATAAAATCTGTTGTTGAATCATCTGCGGATGAGAAAATTCGCATTTTCATTCAGATAGTCGATTTTTTTAATTTTCTCTAGTTTTCATTGAAAAAATCATTAAATAAACTAAAAATCAAAATACAATGCACATGACAGGACTATGTCAAAAATAAACTTTCAAAGTATTACCGCAGAAGAAATATTTCCCTTACATCCATCCCTGATGTGTATAATTTCTTCTGAAGAGCATGTTTTTTCAAATTATATCAATCTCCCTGAAGAGCTTGGCAAAGCAAAATAGATTTTCGTCGACCAAAATGTATTGGGGATTAAATGCGAGAGAAGCGAACCTTGTATCAATGAAATGAACGATTTCCGTGAGTGATATTTTTTAATAACATTCTCCCTATCTAATTTATTTAATGAATTTTCAATGAAAACTGGAGAAAATTGAAAAAATCAACTATCCGAATGAAAATGCGAATTTTCACTTTCAGATTTTTTCTTTCCTTTTCAGTTAGAGTCTTTTCACAATATCTATCAGATGTAGTTCAATGTCCAGCGTGGCTTGTGCCGGGGAAGTAGTTGTTTTCTGTTAGATATTACAAATAAATCACATTTTTTATTTTTTTATTCTCATGAAGAATGTTTCCCTTTTCAACAAATTATATTACATTATGACATGTTCCGCTTCACTGTAGCTTTTTCAAGCTTTTTTTGTCAGTGCTCGGCACTGCTCTGTTATCAACACAATACATTTCTAACGTGACATAACCAAAATTGTTGATTTTATTTTCACATAATCTTCAACATTGACACGATAAAGCTTTGAATGTAACTTGATTATTAGGCACTTTAAATAACTTTCGAATGTTGCCCAAGCGACTCGTCGTAGAGCGCCTCGTCGCCTGGCAACATCGTCGATTATTATAAATCGCATAATAATCTCGTTACATCAATAGCTATAAAAATATTGATATTTTTCTGAAATACAGTGACGATACGACAACGGTACTGAAAACATAGTGTCTAAAAAATTTATTTCAACACTATTTCTACAAATTCATTTCGAATTACTATACAAATTTTCATTTCATAATTATCTGATCACTGGTCTGATTCCTCTGCTAACGAGTGCCATAATAATATTCCAGTCGAAGTTTTGCCGATTACAGTAGAAATTACAGGCACATATGGTGCCGTCGACTGATGACATCATCTTATTTAAGAGTTCGCTGAATTTCCTATTAATTTTTCAGCTTCGCCGGTTACGAATTCCAGAGTCGGCTCAGGGTCACTACAAATATCATCCTTGAAGTGTGTCGGTACTTGCACGGCTCCCCATATCTGCACAGTGAAGTCCGATGGAAGTAACTCTCGATCGTTGAAGATGGTTGCAACACACCAAAATCTCAACGGCACTGGATCTGAATATGCTTCTTCTGATTCTCCAATCCATCCCACCAAGTCCACAGGAAATTTTTGGGATTACCAGGTTCTTAAGAAAAAAAAAACTATTACATTTAAACATCACCTTAAAAGAGGGCCAGGTAGCTCAGTGGTAAAGACTGCCGCGTTCAAAGCCATTGATGCTACTGATCGTGTAGGTTTAAATCCTATGGACTACAGATTTTTATCTGATGGCCCGAGAGAGTGCTAGGAATCGCACTTTAAAAGGTAAGACCTCGTTAATCCTTGGCTCGCACAAGTTTCGACTTCTGAGGGCTGCCGTTCGTAAGGAGACGACAGATGGTTAACGGAAAACAAATTTAACAAAAAAGAACAATTTTAACAAAAAAAAGGTGGTCACGCAAAAACCTAAAATTGCTGGTAAAATAAAAGTATTCTCGATGTACCATTCACCCGACCAGAGTTTGAAAACTTTTGTAATTATTGTTAAATTTTCGATTTTTATTGTCTACATCTACTGGTCTAAGAACTCTGTACTAAAGTTTGAATAAAAACTCAGGTGGAGGTACACGAAATGAGAATCCTTTTTTAACGTATTCTACAGGAATAAATTTTCTCATGGCCCATTATTTCGCAAAATATCCACGACCTTCGATCTCCCCCTTTCAATTTGTACAAAACATGTTCGAAATATATGGCAGGCAATTCTCGACAAAAAAACAGCCATTCTCCTTCTGAAATAAACGTCTAACAAAGGTTGTGTCCAATGTATTCATCCTTTCAGAATACGAGTTAGTAGGTACGATAAAAATTCACATTTTTTTGTGTATTTTTTATAACGCCTCCGTTCAGATGTAAAACCTTCGCAAACAATGGGGACGATTTTTCCAAATGGAAGGTCACTCTCACAGAGACGGACTGGCGACAAACGGAGTAGGTAGTTGAGGTCACAATTGGATTATATACCCTTCTTTTCGTTATAATGAAATTAGATACCACACGACATCGCTTTTCCAATGGTGAAAGATTCAGTTTTACATGTGAAGGGTAGCTCATCATCAGAAGAGCGTTTTGCAGGGAGACAATGAATGAGTTTAATGCAGGTGAATGATGGGTTTTTCACTTATAAAATAAATAATATGTGACAACCATTTCCGATCGGACCGCTATTTATATTATGTCTATCATTATTAGTTCTAATAATGTTATCGTTACCAATAGTATTATTATTGTCATCATCCTAATATCTAAGTGTGGTGTTGTGTGGGCGCACCCTGTATATGTTAGTTCCAATAGCATAGGCAACGTACCGGTACGCTATCTTGGTTGGTTTATATATATTATAAGATGAAAGAGTGACTATACTATTTTTCATGGCTTGAGTCTGACTAGGTGCATTGTAAAAGTCAGTATAGAATAAAGCGTTGAACCGTTCGCATGTGCTTTATTTTCCGGTCGTAACAAATAATAATAAATAAAACTTGGAAACTCATCCAATTTAACAAAAAATGCTGAACTTTTTGTACTTCTTTTTTGTACTAATCTCCTAGGTTTTTGAAGAAAACCCCTCAGAAGCAGAGCTTGTGCTGGCAATGAAGATCTGGGATTCACAGCTTACGTACAAGTAGATTACGAACCACTTCTTCTGAAAGTGAAAATTTTTATTTTCATTCAGATAGTTGATTTTTTTTATTTTCTCTAGTTTTCATTGAAAAAAATCATTAATACATGAATACCTCCCAATAGGTTGTCTTGAACGATGGAAAATAGCGAGTAAAGTTTGTCTTTCAGCCGCAGATGATTCCACAACAGATTTTATGAATATCCTATTAATGTTTTCGAATAAAAATCAAAAAGTAGTATACTTTCACAACATATTTAGAATATCAATATGTTCATGTGAAAGCAATCTGACCTAAAAACTTGACGAGCACAAATGATAAAAAGTTGAACTGTTCGTCGGAGGTGGCTAGAAATCTATTTGTTCTTTTGTTCGCCTGCATGTTGATTTTTGTATCGTATAGTTTCGTTGCCTTTGATTCGAAAGACCACGTGGAACTGAGAACAAATGCTTTAGAATATGATGTTACCATATAGTTGGTTACATGGTTCATGGGATATCGCATGGTTCGATCATAATCGGACCGATAAATAGCGCAAGATCCAGGGGTTTTAACCTGACACAAAATCCAGTAGAAATGTTTTTGGCACACAGCTATTTATTGAGGAGTACTTTAAGAAAAGCTCGGAAAGTCAATAACTAGGAATTGGCTGGAGGAAATAAAAAGAGTTTCAGCATGTTTTTTCGAAAATTTATTTCTTTGAGAGGTAATGAGCTATAACTGATGTTTATTTCACTTGTCCATTACTGCTTCATAATACCTTGGCAACGGTTGCTATTAACAGACCCATAACGCCCGGGGCGTTTTTTACATTCTTTTGGTCTTAGTACAATGTACTTTTAAACTGAGTTCAAGGCTTCTATTTCGCTTTCTTCAACAATGGCGAAACTTTTTGAGGTACAGGTCTTGGGTTCTGGTACCTTGGTCAGTAAAACGGCTCCTCTGTCTTCAATGTCATCAATTGTCATCTGACCATTTCATCACGTCTTGAGCCTCCAAATATACCCATTACCAGAAAAACTTTATGTAGCAGAAAAGTATCATCTGAAGCTTTTCTTATGAAAAATAATACTTGTCCACCTTCCAACACGTTTGATTTCTTAGGAATGTATCCTTTTGAATTAACTTTCAGAAAGGCCATCAGTTGACTGAATGCTGATATATGAGTTTTTTCTTTAACAATCAATGTTGATTTCAGCTGTGAGTATTTGGTCCATAGACTATTTGCACTATATTTTTCAGACTGAAATAATGTAAAATAAATAAAAAATATTAATATTTTTCATGAGATAAACTCACCAGTTCCTGGAACTATGCCATTAAGACAGTTTCATTTACGGCATTCACTCTGTTTTCATCTTTCCATTTCAAAAAATGTTCATACTCCTTGTATGAGTATTTGGATTCCACAGGCAGTAAATTTCCTAACGCTTTTTCTGCTTTGAGCGTCACATTCTGTGGGGTCTCCATAACTATTATGAACACTACCGTTTTTAATTTCCTCCACTAACAAGCTTGTCAATTCTTACAAAGATACAGCGTCATTTTATTAAATAAATAACCCTTAGCAACCTCTTCAATGTTTCCATGGCAATTGCATAGAAGCTCACTTGTGCTCAGTTGCCGACCAGAACGCAGTAAATACTATGAGAAGAAATTTATGAAGTAAACAACGCCGTTTAAGATAATTTTTTGTAAAAAATAAAATCTTGTATGCACCACGAGCGTTACTAGATCCTAACGCCTATCTTACGTCACGTTCATCCCTCGGGTGAATGTTACCCTCCGGGCGTTAGTGTCTATATAATGCACTTGGTACATAAGTAGCTATTTTAGAGTTCCGCGCGAACAACTCGTGATATTAAAAGATTTACCCGGACCCTCGACTGAAATCTCTGTATCTCCCTTGTTTTTAGTCAAAAATTCATAAACTGAACGGCATTTTAAAGAAAAATCCTTCAGCAATAATCGTATATTGCTGGCGGGTGTCGGCAGAAGTGGTAATAAAATACATTATGAGAATTCATAAAAGAATAAGAATACATTTTCTCAAAAAAAACTTATTGTGGGAGATATTGAATTTTAAAGATTTCCATTTTTTTTAGATATCTCTCATCAGAGGTCTACAGCCTGCGCAAACCGCGCTAAAACACTCCCAGCTGGCAGACACGCTGTGGCCTAGAGAATCAAACCAGTGCCTCCCAAACAAAGGTAACTGAAAGCGATTTCATAAAACTTTAACAAAAATTTAGAAAATTTTTGATTGCTTCAAAAACGAAAATTCTTGCCATTTATGATTACATTGTGTTCCAAATAACAATACATTTTCTCAGTTGCTTCAATTTCGGAAACACCCTGTATATATTGAGCCAATTCGTCTCTGGTTATTCATTGAACTCGATTATATCGACCAACGTCAATCAGTAGAAGTTCCCTTTAATTTAAAAAATAATGAAGAAAACAAATGAACCCAATAATCAACATAATGAGAAAAGGCAAGGAAAATCTTTCATTAGTGTGCTCGTGATTCGGTTCCATTAGGAGTCATTTGATGAAAATGGGTGGTTTTTGTTTGTTGACGGCATCGACTATTTACGTTATTTAGGTCATATTTGCTTATCGATAGTGTATTGTGTATCTAGATGTGGAAGCATTACATTCCCGGGCGACAATATAAATTGTAGGCCGAGGCGTTAAGCCGAGGCCAACAAGCATTAAAGTCTGAAACAGGTCACAAAAGAATATTTTCATAATATGCTCCATATTCAATATCGGAAAATTTTCATCTTGGGTATAGTGGTTTCATTAGAGCGTAAAGAATAGCTTGCTAAGCGTTGATAGAGCATTACAATTTGTCCACGACTCGCTCGAGGAAGAAATATCGACGTTCGCTGTGTGCGCTGTGTCGCATTGCCACGTGGTCCGTTTATGCGTCGGGTGGGGTAACAGGAAAGGCGCGCAGTAGTGCGTCTCTCTTATTTATGTGGGATTATCATTGCGTTCCTTGTTGCTCGCGTAGATTTCTGTCTATACCCCAGATGAAAAGTTTCCGATACTGTATATAGAAAATGACAACCTAAACGAACACACTAATGAAATATTTTCCATGGCTTTTCTCATTATCATCATCATTTTCTGATTGACGTTGGTCGGTATAATCGAGTTCAATGAATAACCAGAGACGAATTGGCGCAATAGATACAGGGTGTTTCCGTCGGGTAAGCTCTGTTAAAATCATTAACTAGGTGAAAAGTGTTCTTTGTTTTCATGGAGCCGGACACTAATTTTATTCCTTCGTTTGTATGAATTGCACACGTTAATTAACGCACATGTGTATGCATGTAATTACGCCAATGAATTGAAAATTTCTGGAAAATGGCAACGCCGTAAATATTGTAAATATTGCTACGCCGCGCCGTTACAGAGTCATGGAGAGCTGTCATTTGTGTCTGGTGAAACAAAAATGGTTTATGTCTATTGAATAATGAGAATGAGTAGTTTTTTCTAATTTTAAAATTATTTTACTGATAAGTTGCTGAAAGTGTGTGTAGATAAAAATATTTTCGGCTCAACACAGTGTGATTCCATCGAAAATATGGAATTATTGCTCCTTTCCAACGTACTATGTTTATATGTTTTAGAGGCTGGTACGAGCATATATTTTTTCCAAAAAAAAAAAAATAAAAAGTCTTTCCTCGGAAAAATTTTAATTGATATTTAATTTTGATCATGTTTTGAAGCATATGTGGAAATTTCGTCAAAATCGGAGTTTTACCCATATTCCCTACTTTTTCCTACCATACCAAAACACCAAGAAAAAAACATTATTTGCTCAATTCGATGATTAGAAAATGTACAGGGTGCTCCATTCAAAAATTATATTTTGTGTTTCCTTGCTTTGAAGAAACACTCTGTTCATTTCTAAATATCTTTAATAGCAAGCAACAAAGTAAACTGCGTAACTTCTGTCTGACTTTGTTTCATTCTACCCATGATAAAAGATACTGTACTTTCTTACACTAATGGGCCACTCTGTGGATTCAATTTATTCAGTAAGCATCAGCGTCTCAAACTGTATTTCAGACTATACCGGGTGACCACGAGGTGAGGTACGCCCCCCAATTTTTCTATAGTTTTCAAATTTGGTCGCTATAGTACTTGAATACGCATATTTCGACGCCTCTACTGAAAATTCACGTAGTGGACAAATTTCCTATAGTGTCAATAAAAACGGGTTCAGCACATATTTTTTCATGATCACAAAGCATTTCAGTAGCGGAAAAACGGAAAATTTTGCTTAAAAGTAAAAGAATTTTCCGAGAAAAATCAAAAAATCCATTTTTGCCATAAACAAATAACGCTTCAATATACTCCATAAAATTCTCTACTAAAAAGGTATCTACAAATTTTTCTTTAAAATGCACCGTTTTCGAGTAAAATGTGCTCGAAATTCGAAAAAATGTGATTTTCTCAATTTTCTGTGCCCTTTCATTCCGTCACATAATGATATTTTCATGATCGCCGTGTCCCAAATTATTCATATATGTCTCGACTATGAATGACAAAAGAGGCATCATGTGACTGAATGAGAGAGCACAGAAAATTGAGAAAATCGCATTTTTTCGAATTTCGAGCACAGTTTACTCGAAAACGGTGCATTTTAAAGAAAAATTTGTTGAGACCTTTTTTGTAGAGAACTTTTTGGAGTAGGTATATTAAAGCGTCACTTGTTTTTGAGAAAAATTAATTTTTCGATTTTCCTCCGAAAATTCTTTTACTTTTAGGTAAAATTTATTGTTTTTCCGCTTCTGAAATGCTTTGTGATCATGAAAAATTATTTGCTGAACCTGTTTTGAATGACACTATAAAGAATTCGTCCATTGCGTCAGCTTCGCGAGCTTCGCGAATAAAAAAATGCCGTTTCCATGCAAGGTAAAAGTATCGGGAAATTCAGTGCTGGAAAATCCACACGAATGAATTTTTCAAGAATATTTCTTCTGTTATTTATAGTCGAGATATATATGACTAATTTGGGAAAAGGTGATCCTGAAAATATCATTATGTGAGAGAGAACTGAATTTTTTTCGAATTTCGAGCACGTTTTATTGGAAAAGAAAACTTTGTCGATACCTTTTTTGTAGAGAATTTCATGCAGAATATTATTACATCATTTGTTTTTGAAAAAAATGGATTTTTTGATTTCCCTCGAAAAATCGTCCATAAAAATTTTCACGGCTTTTACGGCTTTCACGGCTTATCACCCTCGAAATTCGGATCCAGCGGGTCAAAATACACAAGATTAACTTGAGTGATCCCAACCGGACTAATAACAATGTTCTTCAAGATTGAAAATCGGTTGAAAAATGGCGGAGATGCATTTGATTGTTCAGTTAACGTTGGCAATGAAATTCAAACTCCAATCATCACAACCGACAAACAAAGTTATCAGGGGAGGTTTCGAAGTGCGATACAGTTGAAAACTGAGTTTCTCGTGTAATTGCAGGTTGAACCGAAAGTGGTGAATTCTCAGTAGAGGCTTCAAAATATGCGTATTCAAGTACTATAGCGACATACCAAATTTGAAATCTGTATCTTGAAAACTATAAAAAAATTGGGGGGCGTACCTCACTTCGTGGTCACCCGGTATAGTTGTTCCTCAATTCTTTCTTCAATATGGAATATCAGTAACTGTGTCCCAGTTTTCCTTGGAAAATAACGAATTCCCGATACTGAAGAATCATCAATCACCATTTACCAACTTTGGATCGTTTGTCACCGACTCGAAATTAAAACGGGAAAATTGAGAAATTTGACTGAACTGGAACAACACTCACGTTCGTCCTGCGCCAGTCTTGAAGGATGAGCTATGCGAATATACGTGACAGATACATCCACGTCTGTATAAACTCATTTGTTCCCCTTTCAGCTTGTCATTGCTCATTCAGCCTACGTGCGCGTAGCGTGAAGGGAAACGAGTATGATGTCTATCTTTTCCTTTTTAATCAGTAGCAGTTTGATGATGTCTGGATGAAAACATTAATCTTGCAAGCTGAATGTATTGTAATTAGTTCTTATAAGACAGTAATAGCTATTTGTATTACTAGGAAAGAAACTGGCACTTGTCCTCTCGCAGGATGTAGTAAACATCCAAAGGAGGAAAAGGCACTTAACTCCCATGTAATACATATGATTTTTCCTCGTACCCACTTAATGAACCTTTTTTTGTAAATTCAAAATGCATCTCAACTGCTTTCGTCTAACACGGACCTATACTTGCATTATGGAAAGTATAGACAATACAGTCATGTCAATCTGAAAATCTGCGGTGGTCCTAGCGTCTTGGGCTTGCCCAACGTGGACTCAACACTGTTAGGGTCCTGCTTGATATGAAAAAAGCTTTCGACTCCGTATGGGTAGAGGGTCTTATCTCTAAAATGCTGTTGGCAGGCATGCCCTCATACTTGGTAAAGTTGATGAATTCTTACCTTGTTGGGAGGACTTTTGTGGTGCGTGTAAATAACACTCGCTCCGCGGAGTTTCCGATCGAAGCAGGTATCCCGTGGGATTCATGTTTATCCCTGCATCTGTACTCCCTACATACCTATAATCTTCCTCAGTGCGAGAGATTGGATATGGGCCCGGCTGTGTATGCAGATGACACAGCCATTTTTTCCCATTCTTCTCCAGTGCCGCTGCCCAGTATAGGATCCAAGTTCACTTGGATAGGAAGATCATACAGTATCTATAGGAGAACAAGATCGAGGTTAATCCGGCCAAGTCGGAGACGATTAACTTCTCGAAAAAGTACACCCACTCAAAACTTTATTGGAAGTTGAGAATCAATGGCGAGGCCGTTGAGAACGTGAACCATGGGAGATACCTGGGGATACAAGCGTCTCAATTTCGGGCGTCATATCACCCTGGCTATACAGAGGGCTCGAGCTGCGCTAAAGCGCACCTACCCTCTGATAGCCAGAGGCTCGCAACTCTCAACTGAGAACAAACTGTTGATATATAAACAACTCATAAGACCAACTATGACGTACGCTTGTCCGGTGTTCTGTAGCCTAAAGCCGACTCCTTTGGCGAGATTGGATAGGATGCAGAACAAAGTACCCCGTGTCATCACCGGTAGCAGGCGATACCTTCGATTGGAAGCTCTTAGGGAGCTTGCAGGCGTCGACTCGATCCCGACAGTTATAAATAACTTGTCATACAAGTTTTATAAGTATATGCTCGACAAGAGCCCTCTCACCAGAGACATCACTAAGCTCAGAGTGTATGATAATGACCCCGGCAAACACGGCGGGCTCATATATCAAGCGTTTGATATCTTTCAAGAACGCAGGGAAGAACCGGTTCCATAGGGAACCAAATCGATAGTATGACTGAAATGTAGAGTACCCCGACCCGGTTTTTTGCTACAGCCTTTTCCGGGATTCAACTTTGAAACAACCAGCCTCATAAACTGCATAAAGCAATACCTGCATTGAATGCCATTGAACAACACGCATAAGCTTGGCAGAAGGCGTGTATCATGCCGAACTACTACCGTGGTATAATGAAAAGTCCGGCCAGCGTTACCATCAGCGCGGGCGGACTACAGCGCCTTCTCGCGGAGGTGGCTATGTTCGCTTGGCAAGGCGCTCTTCTGCTCCTCTGATCGGGAGTAGAAGAGACGCTACTTTTGCGCCCATTTTTCCGTCCTTCCCCTAACCCCCTGGGTTATGAAGCTCAGAAGAAATGATTATGTCTTGTCATTTACTATGAAATGTGAATTTGATAATCTACAATAAAAATCTTTTTAGTTGGTTAGTTAGTTAGTTAGTCTTGGGCTTGCAATCCGAAGGTCCCGGGTTCAGCTCCTGGCAATTGTAACTTCTTTTTTTCAAGAACGTTATTTAACTTTTTTCTTGTTAGTGATTTGAATTATTAGACATTTAGATAGCTTATACATTTCAGATTGCTATTGAGACATTTTTTCATAAGTAATGTTATGTGCCTATTTGAATGAAGTGTCGATAATTTTTTTTCTAAGAGCTGCGCTTGTAAAAAAAATAATGTGTGTATTTCGAGCACGAAGTGTCATTGTCGTTCCCCAAAGATTATCTTTTTGTCGAGCGACAATCAATCACTTTGCGCTCTAAATACACAAATAGCTATTAAAGAACTAAAAGTAGAAGTAACATTCATGTTACCAGAATACAGGATATATAAATTACGAAAACAATTTGATTATAATAGATTCACAAGTTTCATCGTTTAAAACTTACTTTTAATGAGGGGGAGGAAAAGTATGAGTTTCCTTCCTGGTTTGAGGGAAGAAAGTGTGTTCTTTCTATAGGGATAGGAGGAAAAAATCCTTATTTTTGCAACACAGGTAATTACTCATGTCCTTTATTTATTTGAACATAATAAACCGTCATTACAATATCCCAAGCGGTCGTAAAATTCCCTTAAGGTATTATTTAGCATTTGAGGCGTGATTAAAAGTGTTTCCTGACATATTTTATTTTTTAATATTTCCAAATTCACTGGTTTTTCCACAAAAACCCGATTTTCCAAATGTCCCTACAAAAAAAAGTCCATAGTCTGAAAACACCATCATGTATAAAATTCCATCAGATTTTCTCGAGCCCTTTTGAAAATATTGGACCGTTCGCGGACATTTCAACGAATCATTTTCTCAGTTGAAAAACCATACTAATTTAAAATTTTATATTTGGAGACATAAGTGATGAGAGGGCACTAAATTGATTGCAAAGAATATAAATAGGGTGTTCCATGAAAAAAAAAATCCCGCCTCATATCTGGAAAAACTGTTAATTTGGCAACATTGCCAATATCACCATTGAATCGGGCATCATCAAAAATCATCTTGTATGAATTTTCATGAATTTTTCTCGAGCCGTATTGAAAATGTATTGAACGAAAATGCCATGTTGTCATATTTCAAAAACCACATCAAATTTGAATCTGATAATTGAAGACATAAGTAATGAGGAGGCGCTGAATTGATTGCAATGGAAATAATTGGGATGTTCCATTTGAAAAAATTGAGTTACCCTCAGTATCTTGGAAACTATTGATTTGGCAACATTTCCAATATCACCGTTGAATCGGGCATCATCAAAAACCATGTTATATGAATTTTCATGAATTTTTCCCGAACCGTTTCGAAAATATTGGAACGTTCCCAGACTTTTGAACGAAAATGCCATGTTGTCATTTTCAAAAACACAATAAATTAAAATCTGATATTTGGAGACATAAGTAATAAGGGAGCGCTGAATTGATTGCAATGAAAATAATTATATTTATATATATTCAAGCGAGTAGTTTCGTTTCTGTCCACTCATTTCAATCGGATCAAGTTGTCATTATTCAAAGCTTAATAGAAAAGTTTTCATAGAGTTTCTTTACAGAAAAATTGGTCAATTCCTGAGGAAAGCTGGGCCCCTCCTTCCGTCGCCGTTGGGTAACCCTTCCATAAAACGGTTACTCGCCATACTGGACTTAATGCGGAATTTAACGCTTTGTTACCTCCGACGCGTTTCCAACTGAGAGATCCGATCACTCAGTGGCAGAATTTTGATTACTCCGAACGGTATAATCATGTATTAGCCTGTTGGGGTGCTATCACTAGTTGTTTCTATAATAACTATGTGTGTATGTTTAATCAGTACAAAATTGATGGGAATCCGAATGCATGAGGTTGATTAATTATGAATAAATATTGCCCGTATTTCAGTTTCGTTACAATATCAACCCTCGAATCAAATCGAAAAAATGTTCATTGAAACATTTAATTTGATAATAATAATGTATTAACTATGGAAACGCAACTTTCTTTAAAAATCTTCCACACTTTATATTGGAAAATCCCAATTTGAACTTCCCTAAAGAGTTCACAACTTTAGTCTTGCAAGGGTTTAATAGATTTTTACGAAATCGAGGAGGGCCACTTTCGAGTTTAAAGTCGAAATTTCGAGAAAAAAAAAACGAAATTTCGAGAAAAAAGTCTAAATTTTGACATTAATTACTTTTTTATCAATATTTCGACTTTTTTTCTTGAAATTTTGAGTTTTATGTCGAAATTTCGACAATAAAGTCAAAATTATTTAATTTTTATAAAAAATTCGAAATGTCAATATTAAACTCGAAATTTCAAGAAAAAAGTGGTAATTTCGACTTTTATGTTGAAATTTCGACTTTTGCATCGAAATTTCGACATTAAACTCGAAATTTCAAGAAAAAAAGTCGAAATATTGATCAAAAAGTAATTAATGTCAAAATTTTGACTTTTTTCTCGAAATTTCGAGAAGTCGAAATTTTCAGAAAATAGTTAAAATTAAAGTCGAAATTTCCACTTTTTTTTTTTTTTCGAAATTTCGAGTTCAAAGTAGAAGTGATGAAAAATAAACCTCTTCGGGTCCTCCTGCGCTTTCGTAGATTTTTTTTATTTTCCATAAAAAAAGAGTATTGATCGATCGACTAGAACCCGACGCTCTGAGCATAGGAATTGTCACCCCCATTTTTTTTTTGTCTAGCCGCCTAGCGTTAACATGCAATCTCTTTTTGAATTGAAGAATGGGTGGGTATTTAAATTGCCACATGTGTACTTGTTCATGTAAATATCGCAAATAGTTTTGCAAACATTGGCGCCATCTGGCGGCCTCATACTCAACGCCTTCTCAGTGAGTGTTTTTTTCCCACTTAAGAGCAAACAATACCCTTGTTGAAAGGGGAATCGGTTTTGAGCGTTCAGTTTTATTTTTTTGCGAAAATTTTCTTGGAACAAATGATTCAATTCGTTTGTGAGAATTCGGGAGTCTAACTGATTTTTGGGTTTGATGATTTTGAAGAAAACATTTTTTTTATGGTTTGACAAATGAAAAAAATAGGGAGATTCCCGAATTCTCAAGGAGATTATAGACTCAGAAGAAGAAAAAAAAATTGTAAGAAAATCATTAGTTTTGACCGATTCTACGATTAAAAGCTATCTACCTTATTGGCGCTCCCAGCTACGTAGTTTTTTATTAAGTGTTTCGTTACCTCCACTATCGCTCTTGAAAAATACATCCCCATACACCCAACATGTGCGGCGCATTGACAAAATTTGACTTTCGTGATGACGCGCTAATGTTGCCTCTTAAGGCGCGTTGACATCAAGCTAGCACCAGTCAACTAGCGCTAGTATTGACTGGTATGTTACAAGCATAATGTAAACCTTGACTGGCGCTAGTTTCGTGCTTATTTAACTAGCGCTAGTGTCGTTCTTATTTAACTAGCGCTGGTAGAGTAGGAAGATTTTTTTGAAGGTTGTAGACGATGTAGTAACTTGATTACTTGTACTCCGGACTTATCGTCTTCAGGTGAATACTGATAAAGTTGGAATCTACAGGATATTTTATAGGTCCTTCGGTAATTACGGTAATTACGTTGTAATTACGCGCGGTCTTGTGGCGTGCGTGCTTTCGCGCTAATTCTCCCTCCAAAACGGTCCATTAGCGGTCTCCACACATTTTTAATTTCCACGCTCGGTTGATTGAAGGCACCATTAGCTTCGATAAAGGCGGTTTCAATAAATTTGCGCTTGAACGAGTGTTCTTCTCTATAAAGAACGTTAGCCTCGTCCCAAAGAATTCTATGGTGCTCTGTCCATGCGTGGTCGGCAATTCCCGATTTAGATGTTTCACCCCGTTGAGTCCACTTTTTGTGTTCGGCTATTCTTACAGATATAATGGCCGCTTGGTCTATTCGATATAGGAAACTCCACATTCACATGGGACCTCGTAAGTACAACTTTGTTGGATTCTATTTTGTTTTCTAGTTTCGTCTTGGTGAGGAAGCTTCGTAAAGTACTGACGGATTGAAAGCAACTCCTGATGTTGTATTTGTTTCCGATCCTTTTGATCTTCTCGGAGATACCCCTGACATAGGGAAGGACAAGAACAGGGTTTTGTGGTCGTTCTTCGACCGTCTTGGCCCTTTTGAGTTGTTTCTGAACTTCCCCTATTTGTTTCCGATCCTTTTGATCTTCTCGGAGATACCCCTCACGTAGTGAAGGACAAGAACGGGGTTTTGTGGTCGTTCTTCGACCGTCTTGATTCTTTTGAGTTGTTTCTGAACTTCCCCTATTTGTTTCCGATCCTTTTGATCTTCTCGGAGATACCCCTCACGTAGTGAAGGACAAGAACGGGGTTTTGTGATCGTTCTTCGACGTCTTGGTCCTTTTGAGTTGTTTCTGAACTTCCCCTATTTGTTTCCGATCCTTTATTTGATCTTCTCGGAGATACCCCTCACATATTGAAGGACAAGAACGGGGTTTTGTGGTCGTTCTTCGACCGTCTTGGTCCTTTGGAGTTCTTTCTGAACTTCCCCTATTTGTTTCCGATTCTTTTGATCTTCTCGGAGATACCCCTGACGTAGAGAAGGACAAGAACGGGGTTTTGGGGTCGTTCTTTGACCTTTTTGGTCCTTTTGAGTGTTTTCTGAACTTCCACATCCAGAGACTCCTGGTTGTTGCAAATACACATTGCTCTCTCCATCAACGTTCTTACAATGTCCCTCTTCGTGGAATTCGGGTAAGTGGAGCCGTAGTTGAGGTACTGACCAGTATGTGTTCTCTTCCTGTAAACAGAGATGAGGAGCAGTGTCTTTTCTTCCAGCTTTCACATCGAAAAAAGACAAGGTACTGTTAGTTTCCTTTTCCATCGTGAACTTGAATGAATTGCTCATGTTATTCATTATTGAGACTAAAATTCTCCAGGTGCTCATCTCCGTGGTTTCATATGATGAATGTGTCGTCCACGTATCTTAGACATAGTTTTGGTTTGTATTCTGCCTCTCTGATAGCCAATTCCTCGTACCCATCCAGAAAGAGAAGATCCCATCGGCAGTCCATCAACTTGGAAGAAGAAACGGTAGAAATCTTTCAACCATTAAGACGATTGAAGTCCGAAGTGAAAGTAATCGAGTAGGAGTTGGACTTTTTCATATACCAGTAAAGTGATACAAAATGGCGTCGACTAGTGGACGAAAAAAAACAGAAATAAATTTTCGAAAGTTATCAACGAATATAAAAAATTTTAGTGGAAAATGGACAAAAATGTTTCATTCTATTCTCAATATTCAACATTTCATTATTTCTCTGATGGCTTTCCACAAACGGGCATTTTCAACAGGCTTTTTTGTAATCTCTCGCAATATCGATTTGGCCTTGTATATAACGCGCATAATAAAGAAACTGAAACACGACTCATATTGTGTGTGCAGCTCATTTCTTTTCGGTAAATTTATTCCATTATCAGGAACGCCCAACATTTTTCACGCACGCAAAGTCGCGATGTTGGCAAGGTCAAGAAAAATTCCTTATGTTTTTTCCTTTCTTTCTTTTGACTAATGTGTTTCCGATTATAGTCAAATGCGTACAATTGTCGCGAAACAATGTTATTATAATTTATGATGGACTGTCGAAAGTAATGTAAATGACAAGAATTTTGTCACGAATGTCTGTGGTTAAGGTTATGTATACAAATAGGCCAGTAGCTATAGTCATTAAGGCTCGAAAATTCAACAACAATTCTAAAAGTTTTCGAACTGTGGTAAAGTGAATGATACATCAAGAAAGCAATGAATCTCAGTTTGCAACCTGTTCTTAAATTGGGAACATTGTCAAAATTTCATTTGCATTTTGGTGTATACTCGTTGAGAAAATACCAAAAGTTCTGCAGACTTGGATTGAATATATTATTTCATATCAGGAAAATTTATAGAATCCCTTCACAAACAAGCCAACATTAAAAAATTAGAATTAAAAAAGTCAGCTATCTGAATGAAAATGCAAATTTTCACTTTCAGATTTTTTCTTTCCTTTTCAGTTAGAGTGTTTTCACAATATCTATCAGATGTAGTTCAATGTCCAGCGTGGCTTGTGCCGGGGAAGTAGTTGTTTTCTGTTAGATATTACAAATAAGTCACATTTTTCATTTTTCAATTTTCATGGAGAATGTTCCCCTTTTCAACATGAATACCTCCCAAGAGGTTATCTTGAACGATGGAAAATAGCGACTAAAGTTTGTCTTTCAGTCGCAGATGATTCCACAAAAGATTTTATGAATTTCCTATTCATATTTTCGAACTAAAGCCAACCACACGTGTTGGAGAAACGTCGAGTACAACACACAATAAACTTCGGACTAGGAACCCGAAAAAACCATCATTCAAGTGTTGTATTGCAGAATTTCATTGTCTGGAATGTTTCTATGAGCACGACTTTCAATCGGTTCAGTATCTCCGATCGTTATCATGTGTATACTTAATATGTCCTGAGTTGATCAAAAGGACTACCTGTTTTTTTGATTGTCCATAGGTAAGCCTAGTAATGGGTGGTGACCCTTATCGTTTGTATTCTTCTAGTATTGACCTGTTATCAATAATTACTTTCCACACTTTCTCAATTTGTACGCTGTGTTGACTGAAAGCCCTGCTGGTTTGTTTGTGAAGAGACTCTATAAATGTTCGATTAAACCAGTTTTCTTCTCTGCTTGAGACGTTAGAAACTCTCCACTGGATGCGGATTCGACAACTCTCCCCTTTGAGTACAGCGTTTATGTTCGTTTACCCTAATGCTGGGCGATCTTTCGGTCTCACCGGTGTAGAGGCGACCATATTCGCATGGTATTCAGAATTTAGAAATGTTCAGGAGGTAATTAACAGGACTCCTGTTTTTTGATTGGCCACAGGTAGGGTCTGCCTCTCGTAAGAGGCGACTGCAAGGCCACACCCAGAAGGAGAACCAAAACAGGGACCTGTGGTTCCCCTTCGAGGGAAGCAAATCACACCGTCCCGAGGGCCCCGTTCAGAGGAATCCCAAGGGTGCCTCCGAGATGGCAAACCTAGGTGTTGAGGTAGGCAATCCGGAAAAGGAAGTCAGAGAAACCGAAGGTATCACAAACACAACGTTATAAGGAAACCTTCGAAGGGGCCCTTGTTACCATCACACAAGGGAACCGAAACAAGGACCTATGAAACCTATTTGAGGGGAGCCAAGCCAACCATTCCAAGGGCGCCGAGCAGAGGAAACCCCAAGGGTGCCTCTGAGATGGCAAACCTAGGAGCGGAAGTGAGTACCCTGAAAATGCCAAACCAGAGGAACCAAAGGTCCGCTCAAACATAATTTTACTAAAGAACCTTCAAATGAACCCCTGGAACCTCCTCCCAAGGTGAACCAAAGCAGGGCCCTATGGAACCCATTCGAGGAGAGCTACACCTACCCCCAGGGGTGGCTCTGAGATGGCAAACCTAGGTGCGGAGGTGGGCATCCCGGAAAAGGGAACCTGAGGAACCGAAGGTACTCCCGAAAAAGTTCCCAACAGGAAGATCTTCCAAGGGACCGCCAAAATTTTGTCTGAAGGAACCTACATAGGGGCCTCCCAAAATATGAGTGTGCCAAATAGAGAGGCCTTCGTGCAGGAGCTTCGAAACTTGTCCATCTGTGCTAAAAGAAGAAGAAGAAGAAGAGTACGGACCGTTATCGTTTGTTATCTTCTAGAATTGATCTGTTATTAATCAATGTTTCCCACATATTTTCAATTTCTATGCTGGGTTGACTAAAAGCGTTGTTGGTTTGTTTGTACAGGGACTCTTTAAGGTTTCACTGTATGCTGTGGTGTTTCGTCCAAGCGTGATCTGCAACTCCCGACTTCCACGTCTCTCCCCGTAGAGTCCAGCGTTTATGTTCTTTTGCCCTAATGCTGATTGGTCTTTTGGTCTCACCGATGTGGCGGCGACCATATTTGCATGGTATTTGGTGAACGCTTTTTTAGACTTTTCGCATGGATTCTTGGGCTGAGTTTTGGTTAGAAGGCTTCTCAATGTTTTTTCTTATCTGAAACAGTTTCTGACGTATGATGTTACGTATAGAAAAATGAAGTTAGTAACTGAAAAAAATGTTCCTCCATTCTCAAAGATAATATAAAACATCATGCCGTTTTAGCGTTGTTTTGCTACAAAAAAGTTCAAAACTTGAAAGCTTCGTGCGATACTTTTTCATTCAACGTCAAGTGCAAACTAATCACTAACGGGCCATTTGGCAATCCTGTTAGCAGGTTCACGCGTTGAATGTTGGTCGCCAACAAGGCTTTCGTCAACATCACGCCAAACTCTTTATTCGGGATTAAATGATTCATGACTGGAGGCAATCAGACTGCCAATACGGCGTCGATATTTCGATGCCGAGCGCTGTATCCAGAATTTTCATTTTATATTTTCATAAATTTCAGATTCGATGTAAAGTGAGCGTAAATAAACGCGAAAGCTCCGAATTTATATATTATATTTCCGGGGGGTGAAATATAGGCCCTGAAAACGTTTGCGTTGTCGCGAAATCTCAGACATCTGATTGACAAATAAAAATTCCAATTCGTGGGAATCTGGCACCTTGGGAACTTGTAGGGACTGGAATATTGAATAAACACTGGACTGTTAAATAAATCAAATTTTTCATTTTTCAATTTTCATGGAGAATGTTCCCCTTTCCAACATGAATACATGAACATGAAATCTTGAACGATGGAAAATGGCGACTAAAGTTTGTCTTTCAAAAACAGCATTGTTCTAAAAAATTGCAATTAACATTTTTACCCTCCCTGTATACTTGAAATGACTGT
Source organism: Chrysolina haemoptera (assembly GCA_958298965.1). Classification (NCBI taxonomy): domain Eukaryota; kingdom Metazoa; phylum Arthropoda; class Insecta; order Coleoptera; family Chrysomelidae; genus Chrysolina; species Chrysolina haemoptera. Next base: position 28,367,899 of record OY282598.1, read on the forward strand.
GTGACGTTATCAACAGTGAAGAACGCTTGATATATTAATGACATGCTCTCCCTAATCCGAGCTAAAAATCTAGGAGTTGACGCACCCTTGTTTTCGAACCACCCTGTATAAAAAAATAATATAATTTAGCTTTGGTTGAGATTGAGGAGTTCATCATGCCTATATTGAATATTCCTTTTCCTACGAGCGTGCGGAAAAGTAACTTTTCCACACAATTTTTAGTTTTGAAAGTTGTACTTTTCCGTACGATTTAAAATCGTTCGGAAAAGTTACTTTTCCGCACGATTTTTACTTTTCCGTACGATTTTTACTTTTTCGCACGATTTTTGTATTGTTGAATATGAGGATATTTAGGACTAACTGAATGATCTATGTAACTATTTTGTCTTATTAGTCATTTTGTAGCATTATTATAAAAACTTATTTATTTAAAACCTTGTTTTTTCATAAATAAGATGGACAAAAACACTCGTAGGTAAAATATTGTACCTAACTCTTACGGAAAATGTCTTTTCCGCCCTTAACGGCTTGTCCGAACTCCGCTCCGCGTCGTTCGTGCAACTGCCGTCGTGTGCGGAAAAGTGCTACTTTCCGCACTTGTTAGGTAAATAATTATTCTCATTAGAGAACTCACACTGGTCGGAATGAAATTAATCGAATGAATATATGTTCACCCCGTTGTAGAGCACAAAACAAAAAAGTATAGTGGATACAAGATCAAGGTGACATTGTACCATCATGGAGGCATGGTATTAGCAAAGTAAATAGATGTTTTGTTAATTCTTGGAATTGTTAAAAATTCTCAGCAAAAAGCTTTACTTTTCATCATTGACATCCTGTTTCTCGAAAACTAGTCGACCGATTTTGTTGTGCCCAAGACACTTTTACCGAGGAAGTCAAAATCTACAACATACCAAAAATTCACGGAATTTAGCCGAGAGCCATTTTCCATAAGGATTTTGCGACGTCCTTTGGCACAAACATCCCAACCAGGACTTGTTTTTCAACGTTTCGAAGCTTATTGCTTAAAGACATTTTACTTCGAGCTAACAACTTTTAAATGTTCAAATGTAACACCAATTTCTATCTTCTTTCTTTGGATTCCGTGATTTTCTTCGAACGAAATATTTTCTTTCTCGCTTGAACCCAAAATCATGAAAGTTTCATTTGAAACAAATATAGGTCGACGAAGACATTTTGAATTATTCAATACTCCTCTTCCTCTTCGTTATCTATGAGCTTTGTCTAAAAGTTCAACAGTATATCCAGCGAGTTATCAAAACGAGCAAGAAACTAAGCACTATTATGACATTAAATATGAATTCCCAACCAGTTTCCCAGCACTTTGCATGCGGACTGCTGAGCGGAAATTGAATGATAAACAAACTCTTCTCTCTCCCGATATTCCTCCACATAATTTATCACATCGCCTTCAAAGAGACTCCACTATTATTGAAGTATTGGTGGATCTTTCATGCAATTCGGACCCGACGGAAATCATACGGGAAAGTTGGCAAGAGTTTTCAAAGGTAACTTGATTCCAAAGTGAATTTAGTAACTATTTCGAACCAATTTTCTCCAACAAAAACTTGTATAACTCAAGTACGGACGGGAAATTCTGATGAGGTTTGAAAATCTTCCCAGCAGTCAGTGGGCGCTTGTTGAATGATTTCTCTATTGTGAAAATTGAAGGAAAAGTGTTCAATAAGTTCTAGTTTATCACAGCAAGGAGAACGAGTCATAATAAAATTTGTTGAATCCAATTCTTTGTGAAAGAAACAATTTTCAGTATATTTTATTATAGAGCGTCAGATAATGGCATGTTTTGCTGACTCATTTTCTCTTTTCTGGGATTTCAACCACCGAAAATTATGTCAGTGTTGAGCTCAAAAAATAAAAATTTAGCGATCGCACGTGTGCAAGACATATGGAAATTTAATTTTCCTTGTGCAGAAAAATAGTAATTTATGTATCAAGTGAGTAAAGTGATACTTTTTTTACGAGTTGGAAATGATGACGCGTCCCATCAGCTAAGTTTAAATTATGGAGAGAGAAAATGTTTATAGAAACTTTAATAAAAGTAAAAAATAAAATATGTGTCACCACATGTTTCCACTATAGGGGTTAAGTGGGCACAAATGCCAAAACGTGTTTTATTTCAAATTTATGAATAATTCAAAAAAGGGAGGCTTGGAGCCTGTATCCCCTTTATTTTACTATTGCAAAATGAGGGGGATACGAGTTCTAAAGCTTTTCCGTTCGGTTGAAAAACGAACCCTGGAATACAGATGTTTGGCATGTCTCCAAAATGACGGCATATGGATATGTGAGGACTGAGCTCGACGGGTCAATATAAGACTTTATTTCCTATAAACATATGTCCGCAACTGCTTAATTTCCAAGATACAGGGTGTTGAAATTTAACAAAAATGATAATGATACGCTGATGTTTTTTTTTTAAATTAATATTATATTTTTTATGAGTGTCCTCTAGCTATCCATAAAAATGGTCCCTTGACTTTTTTCCCTTCGAAAAACAGTTTTCGATTTAAAAAGCAAAATCAGACATACAAAAAATCGCATAGGTACAAGCGAATAACGACCTTTTATTTTTTAAATCGAAAACCGTCCGTCGGACGGAAAATAGTCAAGAGACCATGTTTGTGGAAAAATAGAAGACAATTTTGAAAATGATACTAATTTGACAAAAAAAAAACAGTAGTGTATCATTATTTTGATCAAAAATGACAGAGCATGTTTACAGAGACACCACTGATGAAAATTAAAAAACGTTCGCCTTGGAAAAAATGTATTTTTATAAGTACTTTGCATGTACCAAATTTAAAAAGAAAAACCAAAGTGGTTTAGAGATATTGAAAAAGAACTGATTTTTTTGTTGAATTTCAACATCCTGTATCTCAGAAATGAAGCGTTTGCGGACACATGTTTATAAGAAAGAAAGTATTTTTTTTGACCTAAGAAACACGCCCCTGAAATCTTGATACTGAATTCTGAAACACCCTGTATATGGGAACAGTATTCCAGAACAGGTCGAATTTGTGCCCTATGAATCATAATCACTCTCGGATTTAGCGACCCGATAAACATAAAATACAGATGGCCCCCGGACTATATTTCGACAAATTCTTTCGATGTACGTTTTTGGTAGATATGTCTGTAGATGGTCCTTTCCAATGCGTTGTATTTCATATCAATGCACGATTTCCAGTAAAGATAAGTTTTTGTCTGCTCAGAACAAAAAAGGAGCAGTTTTGTGTATTTGTGGTATTTGAACCATCTGGAAGTAAACATCCGAGAGTTCGAACCAGAAGAGTGTGTGCTGCCTTTGTACGAGAATCACCAACAATTTTTAAATTATTTCATCAAAATGGTGAGTATTTTTTGTTTTTAAGATAAAATAATTGAAAAATCAGTTTTGTTTTTCAATCAACATTAATTATTAACAGTTCTTTATTCAGATCACATTTTTCAATTTTTAATTTCCCTTTTCAATATGAATACCTCCAAAGAGGTTATATTGAAAGATAAAAAATAGCGACTGAAGTGTGTCTTTCAGTCGCAGATGATTCCATAACTAATTTTATGAAAAGCCTATTCGTATTATCAAACAAAAATCATAAAGGATGATATTTTCTTTGTTTCCACCATTTGCGATTCTTTTGCATTTTTCCCTACAAGTAAATGACCATATTTTAGTTCGAAAATATGAATAGGAAATTCATAAAATCTTTTGTGGAATCATCTGCGACTGAAAGAAAAACTTTAGTCGCTATTTTCCATCGTTCAAGATAACCTCTTGGGAGGTATTCATGTTGAAAAGGGGAACATTCTCCATGAAAATTGAAAAATGAAAAATGTGACTTATTTGTAATATCTAACAGAAAACAACTACTTCCCCGGACATTGAACTACATCTGATAGATATTGTGAAAAGACTCTAACTGAAAAGGAAATAGCGACTAAAGTTTTTCTTTCAGTCGCATATGATTCCACAAAAGATTTTATGATTTTCCCATTCATATTTTCGAACTAAAATCAAAATGCTCATGACAGGTCTATGTCAAAAAATAATTTTCAAAGTGTCACCGCAGAAGAAATGTTTCTCTCATATCCATCCCTGATGTGTATGCTTCTGAAGAGCCTGTTTTATTTCAATCCTATATCAATCCTCCTGAAGAGCTTGGCAAAGCGAAATAGATTTTTGTCGACCAAAATGTATTGGGGATTAAATGCGAGAGAAGCGAACCTTGCTTCAATGAAATGAACGATTTCTGTGAGTGATATTTTTTTAATAACATTCTCCTTATCTAATTTATTTAATGATTTGTTCAAGGAAAACTAGAAAGAATTAAAAAAGTCAGCTATCTGAATGAAAATGCAAATTTTCACTTTCAGATTTTTTCTTTCCTTTTCAGTTAGTCTTTTCACAATATCTATCAGATGTAGTTCCACGTCCAGCGTGGCTTGTGCCGGGGAAGTAGTTGTTTTCTGTTAGATATTACAAATAAGTCACATTTTTCATTTTTCAATGTTCCTCTTTTCAACTTAAATGACCATAATTCCAAATATTTTTTTTTTTCGATAATTTTGCCGGGCTTGTACGAGGACGGCAAATTTGTATGGTTTTTTTGCGCACTAAAATACAACATTTGTGAAAGTTTCCTTTCCAAATAATTGGCCTATAACTTCATCTGAGATAATTCCAATTTTCTTAGCGAGAAGTGATTTCAATCCACGTCGGCCAAGCTGGGGTACAAATTGGGAATGCTTGCTGGGAACTTTACTGCTTGGAACATGATTTAGACAGGGAAGGTTTTTTTGTCAAAGAGACAAGTACAGACGACTTAAGTTTCACCACCTTCTTCAGTGCCACTGATAGTGGCAAACATATTCCGAGAAGTATTTTCGTCGACTTAGAACCAACAGTTATTGGTAAGTAGAATCCGATATCACCAGTAACAATTTCATCGAATATTTTCCTCCTATATAAAATTTGTCATGAGAGGAATGCAATTATCGAAAAATTACAGTGGTAATTGCACTGCGGAGCGATAATTGCACTGCTAAAACAGCACGTCGGCATGAGACCAATGACAACAAGACTGACTGACAATACTGATAAATGTCAGATATACTTCAAAAAGTGAAAAAAATTCGTTAAAACAGCCCTACTCCTTCGGAGTCGGACTCTTTCGCCAAAATATGAAAATAAATTCATGCAGTTTTTAGACAACATGCTTTCATGGAAAATTATCGGTAATATTATTCAGTCATGTTCCCCTTTTCAACATGAATACCTCCCAAGAGGTTATCTTGAACGATGGAAAATAGCGACTAAAGTTTGTCTTTCAGTCGCAGATGATTCCACAACAGATTTTATGAATGTCCTATTCATATTTTCGAAATAAAATCAAAATGCAATGCTCATGACAGGCCTATGTCAAAAAATAATTTTCAAAGTGTCACCGCAGAAGAAATATTTCCCTCATATCCATCCCTGATGTGTATGCTTCTGAAGAGCCTGTTTTATTTCAATCCTATATCATCTTCCTGAAAGCGAAATAGATATTCGTCGACCAAAATGTATTGGGGATTAAATGCGAGAGAAGCGAACCTTGCTTCAATGAAATGAACGATTTCTGTGAGTGATATTTTTTAATAACATTCTCCTTATCTAATTTGTTCAATGATTTTGTCAATGAAAACTAGAGAGAATAAAAAAAAATAATAATAAATCAGCTATCTGAAGGAAAATGCGAATTTTCACTTTCAGATTTTTTCTTCCCTTTTCAGTTAGAGTCTTTTCACAATATCTATCAGATGTAGTTCAATGTTCAGCGTGGCTCGTTCCGGGGAAGTAGTTGTTTTCTGTTAGATATTACAAATAAATCACATTTTTCAACTTTCATGGAGAATGTTCCCCTTTTCAACATGAATACCTCCCAAGAGGTTATCTTGAACGATGGAAAATAGCGACTAAAGTTTGTCTTTCAGTCGCAGATGATTCCACAACAGATTTTATGAAAGTCCTGTTCATATTTTCGAACTAAAATCAATTTATCTCGTATTTTTACTGCATATAAACTACATCCTGCGGAAGGAAAAGTGGCACTCTCCCCCCATTCACTTTTTTTGTCGAGCGGCAATCTATCACTTCTCCCTATTCACTAAACTGTTGTTTAATGAGAATTCGCCCAATGAAATTAATTCATATTTTATTCCAGATTCTGTAAGATTGGGTCAATATAAAAATTTATACCATCCCGAGCAATTGATCAGCGGAAAAGAAGATGCTGCAAACAACTATGCCAGAGGACATTATACAGTTGGGAAGGAAGTCATCGATAAGGTTCAGGATAGGATAAGAAAATTAGCTGATCAATGCGAAGGACTTCAAGGATTCTTATTGTTCCATTCGTTCGGCGGAGGAACTGGATCAGGTAAAATAATGGGGTGTTCTTGTTTCCTACACCTCAAAACATTTCCCAATTTATTTTTGTTTCGTTCATTGAACCAATTTTCAACTTCTCGTTTTGTACACAAATCACTCAGGTGCGAGGAAATTAAATGAATACATTTTCAGAGGAGTACGTTAGTTTGTTTTAACCCGAACAAACTAACCATTCGTGAAACTTACTCACAAATATATTTTGTGGGGAGTAATTTTTCAGTCTGTTCTACCCAGAACGAACTAACCTTATGTAAACACTTCAAGAAGATACAATTATCACTGGTGTGATCGATAGTGGTCGATGTAAAATGTATACAGTGTTTTCCAAACAGGGTACATCTAACGGATTTTTTTTTTATAATTCATTTCACTTAAAAATATGATTGACGAGAAGTCGGTGCTCATCATCTAGAAAATCATGATGAGTTATCTAAAAAATATGTTCAGTTTTGGGTTTGTGATTTCTTTTTTTCAGTAAAGTAATCCACTATAAAGTAATTCACACAAAAAATCATTTGATTATTTTCTTTCCATCTCATGAACTATTCAAATTCAGATTTTCATCAACACACTTGATAATATCGTTGAAGAAAAAATACCTACCATAAAAAAATCAATAACTATCCCAAACTTGATACAAACACCATGATTGAAATTTTTATGACGTTATACGAGGGAGATTAAAAAACCTGCTTTGTTTCTGAAAAAAAAAATTCCATCCCTTAATTTTTCACGGTAGAGGTGAAATTCATAGGGAAATTCAAATCACAGCCACCTAAGATCATTTTAATTTTTCAACTTCTTTTCCTATTTTCTCGTCATCGCTGTATTCGACATTAGGAACACTTTGCTAGACGGATGGTATATTGTTAGATTTGATGATATCACTGGAAAAATCACATTAATTGAGATATCTGACGTAATTTCACAAAATCTTGCTGCAAATAGTAATTGAAACTGAATTGTTTTCAAGATGTGATAACAGAATGAAAATGAACTTATTTTCACACTACGAATAATTTTTTTTATATACAATCCACTTTTCTATTAATTTTCATTCTGGCATCATAACTTGAAGATAATTTAATTTCATTTACTATTTGCAGCAAAATTTTGCGAAATTGCGTCACATATATCAATAAATGTGTTTTTCCGATGGAAGGCAGAAAAGAAGAAAGGAGAGTGATGTCATGATATCTAAGAATATACCATCCTTGTAGCATAGTATTTCTCTTGTCGTACAGGGTGATGAGAAGAAAATAAAAAAAAAAATAAAAAAATGAAATTGATCTAAGGTGGCTATGATTTGAATTTCGGGATAAACATTCGATTCTGAACAATATTTCTACTTGACTTTTATGTCTACCGTGGAAAGAAGTGATGGGATAATATTTATTTTGAAACAAAGTATGTTTTTGAATTTTCCTCGTATAGGGGTGAAAAATTCAATTCAATGGTCGCAATTTAGGTTTGGGATGAAGCAGAATTTTTTATCAGGAATTTTTTTTTTTTGAGAAATCAATAATAATACTTATTTATTATACAAGGGAAAAAAGTATTAGATTTTAGCTCGAGGTTGTGTTTATGTGTTTATAAGCTGTCAACGGGGATAAAATGTCAAACTTTTTTCCCGTCACAGAAAAAAAAATTTTCACGCGCTGCGAACTTTATGCCGAACACAGTACATAAATTTGACGTTTTTTCATATGGTATTTTTCGCTCGGTTGTAGAAAAACGCATTTTCGATGAACAGATATTTTCTTGGGAGTTAACAAGTTTACTGACATGGTATTGTTATTCTCTGGGGCTTCTAGGAGAAATCCTGATAAAACTCCGCTCACTATAACAAATTATTTATTCAGCTATGATTCATTTTATTTTATAGTCTCTTAACGAATTCCCAATATTAAATATAACATTCAACTGACCAAGGATTTCTCTATTCAGGTTTCACCTCACTTCTACTGGAAAGGCTCTCAGATCAATATGGAAAGAAGAGTAAGCTGGTATTCGCCGTATATCCCGCACCCCGTATAGCGACAGCGGTGGTGGAACCTTACAACGCTGTGCTTACCACCCATTCCACTCTGGATCATTCGGATTGCGCCTTCATGGTTGACAACGAAGCCATCTTCGAAATCTGTCAAACCAACCTGAATATTCCGCGACCGAGCTACACCAATCTCAATAGGCTTGTTGCGCAGATTGTTTCTTCAACGACTGCTTCTCTTAGGTTAGTTCAGATCAAATATCAACAAATGCCAGCAATAGCGTTTTGAAATATTATCATTTTCTCACAGCTTAAAAATCCAAAGTTGTAATCTCTATTTCAATCTTTTGCGACGACAATTTTAATTATTTATTTTCTGTAGAGAAACAATATAGTACTCTGTTTTAGTAATAGGTATTATTTACATTTTCAAACGCGCAAAAGTTTGTCACAGTGGTGAGAAGCTCCTAGTTCCCAGAAAGAGTTTGGAATTTGTGATAAAATTAGTTTTTTAAAATTGAGAATCGGTTGGAAAATGGCGGAGATATAGTTGATTGTTCAATCAAAGTTGGCCATGAAAATCAACCTCAAACCATCACAACTGACGACCGGTGTCAGCAGTTTCCAGAGGAAAAAAATGTAAAGTTCGAAAATATGAATAGCATATTCATTAAATCTGTTATGGAATCATCTGCGGCTGAAAGACAAACTTAAGTCGCTATTTTCCATCGTTCAAGATAACCTCTTGGGAGGTATTCATGTTGAAAATGGGAACATGAAAATTGAAAAATGAAAAATGTCATTTATTTGTAATATCTAACAGAAAATACCTACTTCCCCGGCTAAAGCCACGCTGGACATTGAACTACATCTGATAGATATTGAGAAAAGACTCTTAACTGAAAAGAACAAGTCTGAAAGTGAAAATTCTCATTTTCAATCAGATAGTAGATTTTTTTAATTAATTAGATAGGGACAATGTTATTTAAAAAAATATCACTCACTTAAATCGTTCATTTCATTGAAGCAAGGTTCGCTTCTCTCGCATTTAATATTAATAGGAATTAATAATAAGATTAATATCTGACTTCTATAACTTCTAACTTTTCATTTTGGAATGAGACAGACACTCAAAAGCTGATTAGACCAGAAATATGTAAAGAAATAATAGAAAAAGATTCAACAACAGAGTTGATAATGGATTTTAGATTTTCCTAGCGTATAAAAGAAGAATAATTATATTATTGGTACTTTCAGTTCAGTTCAGTAAAAATATTGATGGTGAAGAAACCAATAATGAGTTCGAAAAACTAATACTCATTTGAAATTTCAATTTTCCAGATTTGATGGATCAATGAATGTCGATCTAACAGAGTTTCAAACGAATTTGGTGCCGTATCCAAGGATTCACTTTCCGCTGGTAACATACGCTCCAATCGTTTCTGCAGATAAAGCTTATCACGAGCAAATTTCGGTGTCTGAAATCACGAACGCTTGTTTCGAACCATGCAATCAGGTTAGTATATAAGGTTTTCCTACGAGCGTGCGCAAAGTAGTACTTTTCTGCAAGTTACACTCCGAAAAAAAAACTACTCAAAAATCACATTGGTGGGAGGTTTATATTTATTTTAGAAGTTGATTATTATATGCAATGTGAGACACAGTTTTACCTTTTCAATCGTAAAAAAGAATATTTTTTTGCACAATTTTTCAGTGCGTCTAGATGCTCCAGTGATAGTCCGATTCCAATTTCTCAAACAGATTCTGAAAGTAAAAGTATAGTACCAGTGGCGCAGCCAGGATTTCAGTTTGAGGCAGGCTGAACATACAATTAATCAGTTACCAGAACTTTTTTTTTTTTCGTCAGTCGGATGTTCTGAATAACACCTACAAGTGATCTGTTAGGCTCGCGAACGATAACATCATCTTGTAGGAAATTTTCTTGGCTTTCTTTCTATATACCTATGTATTTAACGAATGTGTCTCGTAATGATCACAATCATAAATGTAAAAGGTGCGCTAGGATCCTATCCTTTCACATAAAACCGCCAACGAAAAATACTTTCGAGAGTTCTAGAATTTTTTAAATATTTTTTTTCGTATTCTACGCCATTAATTCAACATGACAAAGTATTCAAAAAATGAAAAATGATAAATTTAAAAATCGGTCCAACTCAAAGTGCACACGTTCGTAAAAACGCTCACCAAATCTATGATTGACTAGCCATCAATTTCAAATTCAGTCGGCGCCGGCGTATAGAAAAAACGAATGAGTTTAACGAATATAATATAGAAAAAAATTAGAAAAAATTTTGGCGCGAAAACGGCAACTGCAACCTCCATATAAGATTTTCAACCGACGACCGAGTCTAGATAGAGCAATTTTGCGAACGCCAATCGATTCAGCATGCCAAAATTAGCATATGCTGTGATTTCCAAGTCGATCGGAAAAAAATTAATTTTCAGCCGAAAAAACATCAAAGGGGCCTTAAAAATGGCCAAAAATCCAAAGTCATCAGATTCACTCGAAATTACCACCGATATACTCAAAATTTTATGCTGACTTCGAAAACGTATGATTTGAATATGTTCGGATACAAGGTGTACCATAAAATAAAGATAAATGTGCAACAAAAATTGTATCGCACGAATCCGGCATCCTAGCACACAAAACCACCTATAACACCTACAAGCGAACTGTTAGGCCTGCAAACAATAACATCATCTTGTAGGAAATTTTCTTAGCTTTCTTTTTATATACATATGTATTTAACGAATGTGTCTCGTTATGGTCGCAAAATACGATAAATGTAAAAGGTGGCTAGGATTCTATCCTAGCACTCAAAACCGACAAAAAATACTTCCGAAAGTTCTAGAATTTTTTCAATATTTCTCCCGTATTCTACGCCATCATTTCAATAGTAGTCATTTGGTGGCTTGGGGGGGGGGGCTGCAGCCCCAAACCCCCCCTGGCTGCACCAATGTATAGTATTACAAAATGTTTATTTCCATTTCTCGCTACAATTATTCCCGGGGTCGTTAAAAATTCTGAGCAGAAAGCTTCACTTTTGATCTTCACCCTCTATCTCTTAAACTAGTTGGCCGATTTTTTTGTACCCGTGGACACTTTTGTTGAGGAAGTCAAAGCTACATCATACTAAAAATTCAGGGAATTCAACCGAAAGCCATTTTCCACGAAGATAGTACAGTGATATTGAGCACTAAAATAAAAATTTTTTTCGCTTTCGTTTTTTTGTAATTTTTTCTCCGTTTTTCATTGTTAATGCCAAAATGATTGGCCTATTATGTAACATATACAAGATGTAATCCAACCTTTTGCACTACCGTGAAAGACCGGGTGTACAATACCATTTTATAACGAATGGCAGGGGAAATACTGTCCGCCAAACGTCAGCTAATCGGAGCAGATCCACAATAAACCTGGAACTGCCAGATAGAAGAAACTCTGTAATTTAGAACAGCGGTTTCCTAGTTTTTCCGAATTTTTCAACAAAATTTAAAATTTCCAATTTTTTTTTTTTCTAATCTTTCACACCTGCCGTTCGTTATAAAATGGCATTATACACCCGTTCTTCACGGGAGTGCAAGAGGTTAGATTACACCCTGTAGAATATTCATCAGCCATGGCACAGCAATTATAGAACGTCAGCTAGTGACAGATTTGGGTGCCCCATTTTCGCATACAAGCCTCGAATAGGGTTGAAAAGTATATCAATTTGGAGTAATATGAAGATATTTTTACGAGTGATAACCCCCAGGAGCCACTCGTAAAAATATCTTCATTTTACTCCAAATCGATATACTTTTCAACCCTATTCGAGGCTAACCCCCAGGAGCCACTCGTAAAAATATCTTCATTTTACTCCAAATCGATATACTTTTCAACCCTATTCGAGGCTTGTCTGCGAAAATGGGGCACCTAAATCTGTCACTAGCTGACGGTCTATTATAAATAATCTGTTTATCATATTTCAGATGGTGAAATGTGATCCTCGCCTTGGAAAATATATGGCTTGTTGTATGCTATACAGAGGTGATATTGTTCCCAAGGATGTGAATGCAGCGATATCAGTAATCAAAGGCCGAAGGAACATCCAATTTGTTGATTGGTGCCCAACGGGATTCAAGGTTGGGATAAATTATCAACCACCAACTGTCGTGCCGAATGGTGACTTGGCTAAGGTATATTTTTTCAAGTTTTTTTTCACTAAACGCTCTGAAAGCACTTCGATAAATACGAAATTAGCTCATTAATCCAAGCGCTGTAGCTAAAATGTTATTAAAACCTGACAATGAATCAAATAATAATAAAAATATAGTTTATTCGTAATTCAAAAAGTATCTGAGAATTCTAGTGGAGAATTATATCGTTTCTACAGTGACCGCCAATAAGTATGTACCATATGGGAAAAAAGTTTATTATTAGAGTATTGAAAAAAAGGTTCTTGGGAAAAGTTTGTGCATGTCCGATAACCTAAAAGTCGATTTTGACACATGTCACGTGATCGCTGGTATGGCGGCAAATTGAAAAAAATTACCATGAATAGTCAAAAAGTCGGATGAAATGACAAGATATCGAAAAAAGTTATTTGAAAAAGTTGCTTAGAATTCAATTTTATACATATATACAAAGTTTGAGAAAATTATGTGGGAATATTGAACACAGCAATTTTTTTAAAATAGTTTTCTAGCTGTAGAAAAGTATCAAATTATTTTCTTATAAATTGCTTGACCATACTGAAATATTTGTATTCCGATGATAAAAACAAAACTTTCTCATTTTCTCCACACCAGAGAGCACTAAATTGAAAAAATTGAATTTTGTCAGAACTCTTGCTGTTACATTGGTTCGTATCTAATAGATATATCACAATTCCACTATTATTGCGATGATAGGGAGATCCAAAAATATCGTGTTTTTCAGATTATAATCAATTTTTGATGATAATCGTGCACGAACGTTTCACTTCGCACATAATCTTAAAAAATAGTGCGTCAAATTAAGAGGCTAGAGTTTTCAACATTGCATGCGAAGTGAAACGCTCTGGCACGATTATCATCGAAACTTGATTATAACCTGGAAAACATCATGTTTCTGGAGTGTCATGTCATCACAATGGTCGTGGAATTCTGATATAACTGTTAGATACGAACCAATGTAACAGCCAGGGTTTTAACAAAATCCAATTTTTTTAATTTAGTGCTTACTGGTGTAGAGAAAATGAGAAAGTTTTGTCATTATCATTGAAATATAAATGTTTCAGTATGGTCAAGCTATTCATATGATAATAATTTGATATTTTTATACAGCTAGGAAAATATTTTAAAAAAATTCTATTTTCAATTTTCCCTCATTATCTTTTCAAACTTCGTATATGTGTATAAAATTTAATTCTAAGCAACTTTTTCAATTAACTTTTTTTTATATCTTACCATTTTACCCCTCTTTTTGCGTTCTCATAGTAATTTTTTTCAATTTGCCGCCATACCAGCGATCACGTGACATGTGTCAAAATTGATTTTTAGGTTATCGGACATGCACAAACTTTTCCCAAGAATCTTTTTTTTCAATACTCTAATAATAAACTTTTTTCCCATATGGTACATACTTTTTGGCGGTGACTGTATATAAAAAACAGGCTTTGAACAATTTGTGTCAAACGTCAAAAATTATTTTTATTATTTTAGCAGTTTATATACATACCTACCTGGAAATATCATGGATACTGACAACGATAGTCAGTGTACTCAACCAGAAATCGTGGAGTTAGCAAAATTATCCTCCCTAACAATCCTGCCAATAAAATCAAGAGCCAGATATGAACGTATATATGAAAAGTTTCTTAATTTTTAATTTCTATAATAATGAAACCAATCAATAATTGTAATAACCTACCTATACCTAGATGAATTTTCAACGTAATATTTAAGAGGAAAAAGTTGTTTTTCCTAATTATTTTATGTCAGATGTTGATTATAGGTAGTATATTAATTGGTAGAAATATTACGTGGTCGTAGGAAAAATAGTGTACATTACTCGTGCGAAAGTTATTTTTCACACTAGTAAAAATAATATTTCAACTTTTTGATAAATTTCACAATGGTACAATGACCCATTCTAACAATTTTTTTTACTATCTATTAAAAGGTTTCGAGAGCCGTCTGCATGTTATCTAATACCACAGCAATAGCAGAAGCATGGTCCAGACTAAACTACAAATTCGATTTAATGTATGGAAAACGGGCATTTGTTCACTGGTGAGTAATTTTTGAAAATTTAAACAAGGTTGTGTCGTAGTCTGTTGATTTCGATCAACTTGAATTTTCAATCCACTTCTCCACAAAAAAAAAACTCAAAAATGTCTCAAAAATGCAGTAACTTTGAAGCAATTTTTTGGGTATATGAACAAATAAATAAACAAAACATGACATCACGTACATAGACCAACGTTTTACCTTTCTTTCGATACCAAATTCATTTCGTTTGGATAAAGATTGCTTCGGCCGAACTTTGGTTTACTGGAAATATAATTAAAATATAAAACATAATTTTTGTTGCAGGTACGTTGGGGAAGGTATGGAAGAAGGGGAATTTTCTGAAGCAAGAGAAGATCTAGCGGCTTTAGAGAAAGACTATGAAGAAGTTGGTACTGATTCTCCAGGAAACGAATCATTCGAAGGGGAAGAATTTTAGTGATCAATGGCGTAGAGAAAAAACTCGGATGGTGGTCACAAATCGGATAAACTATTATATTTATCTTTAAACAACAGCTTCAGAAAGATTATTTTCCAGAATAAAACAAATTAAAGATAAATGTAAGGGTATCCGATTTGTGATCATTATTCAACAGTATCTAGTTCGACCTTATATGATCTTCAATAACGGAAATTAGGAAGGAAGTTCCTGATATTGTTGTTGAGATTAAACAGAAAATTGTATTTATCTATGTATTTAATTATATTAGTATTTTATCTCATATATTTTATATATACTATTTGAAATATATAAGTTATGTAACACAATTCGTTATTTTTTTTGAGGTCGTAATCATAATCCATCCCAATTTATTCAATAAATAGAAAATCATCAAATCAACAAAACTATCTCAATTTCACTCGATTCGGATTTCGTTAACAGAGCTAGCATCATCAGGAGTTCCTAACTCTTTTGCTTTGAGCTCTTGAAGATGGTAACTCTGTTGGTGGAAAGCGTGTTTAGTGAAGTTTACGTAGTTTTGACGATTTGATAAGTTTCTATTTCTTGAATTGGAACAGATTATGATTACGACGTAAAAAAAAAAAGTTTGAATTGTGATATCTATAACTTATATATTTCAATAATAGTGTATAATAATAATTCATGAAAATATATACGGTAAAGTATATCAAACACATGTGCCAATCCGTTGAAAATAATTTTGAGTAACTAGTTAAATATAATTTTCGGTTTAATCTCAGAGAGGCAACAATATCAGAAAATTCCTACCTAATTTCCGCTATTGAAGATCATATAAGGTCTTGTACTAGATAATTTTGAATAATTGTTACAAATCGGACGAACTATTACATTTATCTTCAAACAGTTGAAGAAAAATGTAATAGTATAATAACTGTAATAGATAATCTATAATATTTATCTTCAAACAGTTGAAGATAAATGTAATAGTATAATAACTGTTATAGATAAACTATTACATTAATATTCAAACAATTGAAATTAAATGTAATAGTTTATCCGATTTGTGACCATTATTCAAAATTATCTCGTTCAAGACCTAATATGATCTTCAATAACAGAAATTAGTTAGGAATTTTCTGATA